>QTSX02006442.1:0-435767 GCA_014839935.2 Entomophthora muscae | reverse complement strand
ACCTGTTTGTTGGAGGCTCAAGCTAGCGCAAGAGGCAGTGGTCTTAATGTTCTTTGCGCTGAGGTACAAAAGGTCTCCTACTTCAATTGGGGGGCCGGGGCTTTTTTCTTGTCAGCAAAATCCTTGTATACTTGTACTGTTCTTCTCAGGTTCTTGGCACATTTTTCTTGGCATATGTGAATATTGCTGACCCAGTCTTGTCCTTCAAGATTGTCTGCTTCTTCTGTGGGAGGGTATCCCATGTGGGGTTGAATCTGTAGTTGGCTTTGAAGGGGGACATACCAGTGGAGCTGTGGTCTTGGTTGTTGTATGCAAACTGAGCCATTGTTAGGTGGGTTACCCAATTGTTCTGTTACAAGTTAACGTGGCATTGTAAATACTGTTTGAGGACCTGGTTTACTCTCTCAGTCTGTCCATTGCTCTGAGGGTGATATGCAGTAGACTTTAATCTTTTTATTCCCAAGTCCTTTAGGATTTGGGCCCAAAACTTGGAGGTAAATTATGGGCACTATCTGAGAACACTTCTTGTGGGAGTCTGTGGTTCATGAATACTTGGTTCCGGAATAGAGTGGTAGTTTCCTTTGCTGTTACTTTGGTTATTGTTGGAATAAAGTGAGCCATCTTGTTGAAACAATTGATAATTACAAGGATGGCGTTGAATTCTTTTGGATTGGGTAGCTCCACAATGTAGTCCATGGATACTGACTTCCAAGGGCCTTCTGCAATCTGAAGAGGTTGTAGTAATCCTTCTGGATTTCCTCACTTAGGCTTGGTTTGTCCACATGTCTCACAGCCACTGAGGTATCCTTCAATTTCTGGCGTCATCCTAGGCCACATGTAGGTTCTCTGGACTCCTTTGAGTGTCTTTGTACACCTGGGGTGTCCTGACATGGGAGAGCCGTGGTATTCCTTCAGTATCTCTAAGAGCAGTGGGTCCTCTGGTATGTAGGTGCGTCTGTGTAGCTGCAGGGTGTTTCCATGTAGGGTGTAACCAGTTCAGAGTATCAACTGTTGATGTCTTTCTTTAAGTCTTCCATGATGGAGATGCAGTGCTGGTCTAAGGTCTGAGCTAGTTGGATTTCTTCTCTTCTACTGGCTAGTCCCAGGAATAGGAGTATTGGCTCAATCATGTTTGGGGACAGCAAGGATTTAGTGTTGAATTCTTCAATCTCTTTGGCACTAGGGAAAAGGTCATATCTTTTGCTTAAGCATCTGGTACAATGTTGATCTTGCCAGGCTTGTAGCTGATTGATAAGCCGTAATCTGCTAGGAATAGGGCCCATCTAGCTTATTACTGATTGAGTTGTCATGGTTTGAAGAAGTATGTCAGGTTCTTGTGATTGGTCATGATTCTCACTGGATGGTTGGCGTCACACAAGTATCTTCTCTAATGTTTCAAGGACTGGATGATAGCAAGCATCTCTTTATTGTAGATGGGGTAGTTCAACTCAGGAAGAGTGAACTTCCTTGAGTAGTAAGCTACAGGGTTCAGCTTACTATCATGCTCCCTCCTGAAGCAACACCCCCCAATGCAAAGTCAGAGGCGTCTGTTTCCACAATGAAGGGCTTATCATAGACTGGCATTGCCAAGACAGGGGCAGAAAAAAGGCTTTCTTTAGAAACTCAAAGGCTGACTTGGTGGTATCATCCCACACAAAGGGGTTTTTCTCAGAGGTGAGGCGGGTCAAGGGCAAGCAGATTAAAGAAAAAATTTGGACAAATTCCCGGCAGAAGTTTGCCAGGCCCAGGAAGCTTCTGACCTCCTTGTGGTTCTTAGGTTCAGGCCATGATGTCACGGCCTCTACTTTATTAGGTGTCATTGCAAAACCTAATTTCAGTACATTGTACCCCAGGAACTCTACTTCTTATTAGAAAAACTCATATTTCTGGAGTTTAACAAAGAGTCTGTGTTCCTTGAACCGTTGTAGAACAGCTTGAAGGTGTTCAACATGTTCCTCAGGTGTGCAACTGTAAATAAGGATGACATCTAAGTAGGCTACGCAAGACTGGTCCTTCATTCCTACCAAGACCACGTTCACCATAGTTTGAAAAGTGCTGGGCGTGTTGCACAACCCAAACATCATAACTAAGTATTCAAAGAGACCTTGCTTAGTCTTGAAGGCGGTCTTCCATTTGTTGCCAGGCCTGATCCAGATCTGGTTAAAGGCATCCCTCAAATCAACCTTTGAGAAAATGTTGGCTCCTGAAAGCTGGTCTGAGAGGTCTTCAGCGTTTGGTACAGGGTATCTGTTCTTCACTGTGATGCTGTTTAAGTCCTGGTAATTGACACAGGGACGTAGGTCACCGCCCTTCTTTTTAACAAAAAATAAAGGGGACAAACAAGGAGATTTGGAGACGTGTATATATCCCTTCTTTAGCATCTTGTCCAATTACTCTCTTAAAGCAGCTTGTTCCTTTATGTTGCAACTATAGACAGGTCCATGATTAGGTTGGGTTCTGGGGAGGAAGTCAATGGCGTGGTCAAACTGGCTGTGTTTAGGCAAGGTGGTGGCTTCTTCTTCTGAGAAGACGGACTCCCAAGGCTTCAAAAATTTTGGGATCTCAGCTTTTCAGGATTCCATGGTGATTTTGTTTAACTCAGGGGTATGCTGGGGGTTCAGGCAGGGGACCTCTAAGGTTTGGCTCTCATGGGTGACAGTCACCTGGTGGTTCTTATAGTCCAAGTTCAATTGATGGTCAACCCACCATTCAAAACCTATCACTACAGGTTTGGGAAGCTTCTCCATGATGTGGAATCTGGTGGGCAGGAGTCTCTCATTTAACTTCAGGGAGACAAACTCTTTGCATTTGTAGGACAGGTCTGTTGTCTTGTTACCCAAGGTTACCAGTCAGGAGTTTCCCTGGATTGGTACACCAATTTTCTCAGCTAGGCTACATTACATGTAGTTGAGGGTTGCCCCACTGTCTAGGAGGGCTACAGTGTTCACCTCATGGTCATGATAACATAAAGTAGTGTCAATGATAGGATAAGACTGGGAAGTGCTGTTTATTGCTGAGATAGTGGCCATCTGGGTTCTGTTGGAGCAGCTAGTGCAATTCTTGGATAAATGGCCACTCTGGTGGCAATAAAAGCATAGCCCACTTCTGATGTGGTGTTGTTATTCTTTGGGGGTCATGTTCAAACAGGGTCTACTTGCACCAGGGGTTTGGTTTTTCTGGGGCTGGCCAGTGTGGTATCCTTGTGGTTGGCTGAAGTCCATGCCTCTGGCAATAGTCAGGAGCTTGTCTTTGGGGAGGTTGCATTGGTGGTGTCTCATTAGGCTGGCATGGTGTGGGTTCAAACCCTTTCTGAAATGCAGACATGATATGTTGTCAGTAATCTCAGCTGCCTCTGCCAGGCGTAGGAATTGTTGTATGTATGTCTCCAGGCCGTCTCTTCCTTGGGTCAGGCAGATGCGCCCCATGAAGGCTTGGATCTTGGCCCCAGGATGGGTGGTTGCTGAATTCATTCTCTCCAGGAATTGGCCATAGGAGATTATGAGGTCAGGATCTTCCTCTAGGCTGGTCAAGAAGGTTTCTCTGGCATCATCCTTCAGTTGGGTGGCCACCATCATAACCTTCTGAGAGTTGTCTCTGAAGCTCTTGGGGTGGCCACAGAACAGGGCGTTTATCATGATCATTTCTTTTCTGAAGCCAGCCAAGTCTATTTTGGCAGGTCAGGAAAGGTTGTGGGAGCAGCAGTATTTTGGTTTGAGGTGGAGATGGTCACAGTCTAGACTTGGGATGGCTTGGTGACAATTTCTTCTTGGCTTTTGTTCTTTTCTGGTTTCTTGGTCATATACTGTCTTATGTAGTAAGTTGAGGTAAAAAATAAAAGCATACAAGATGCCCCTATAATCAAAGAAGAATAGGGGCCCAGAGTTACTAGTTTTGATATGGTTGACATACTATCATGGCCCATACCAGAGTCTGGCTGGACTCCCACAGGGGAGGCAGGCCAGTCCTGGAAGGCCAAGTACACAATAGGTGCAATCCTGACCAGATAGTTGACTGTGGTAGATAGGGATTGCCAACTCCCAGTATGGGGAACAACCTGGTTGGCCAGCCCCAATACTGTGATATAGACGAAACCCAACTTACTGAAGTCCTGGGCAGGAGGCACAGTTGGTAAGGGAGGAGTTGGAGGAATCTCCAGCATGGAGGGCAAAATAATCTCTCTTGGTGTCCAGGAGGAGCAAATGTGTGAGGTTGTAATGTGTAGTGGAGTTGCAAATAAATGCAAACAGAATAGTTATATTGGTGCAAAAGTAGATAGATCTTGCAAGAAAATAAGAAATCCTGAGCATAAAGACGTTTATTTTTAGGATGTCAACAGTGAGGAGGGCTTCTCCCCCTCACTACTTATACTTCCTATAGATTCTGTGGCCTTTTGTGCCAACAGGGTACTGATGGCATCAATTTGAGTTAAATTTACAATTTTTGCTGGAATTTGCGTGTTTGGGCAAGGGGGTGAGATCTCATTGGTTGCTATAACATGAACCTTTCTTGAACTGCAGCATGCCAAGATGCCACAGTTATTTATAGTTCCTGCAATTAACTGATTGCCCAATCAAACTATTGCTCTCCCAATGTGCCATTTCCTGATAAGTGAGTGGCCCAAATTTGATAATAGGCTCAAAGCCAGGGATTTGAGGCTTGTGTGCCTCTCAAATCCTGGGCCATTTGCTAGTCAAAGGGGGGTTTTCTTGCACTGAAAGATACTTTGGATGGGTTTTCACACTGTGGGTTTTCTCAACCCTAGGGAGGCCAGATGACTTTCCAGGGCAATCTGGGCCCTGAATCTAGACCCATATTGAGGATAACCTAGCCAAATGATTTATTTGCCTGTCTGAAGCCCTGTGGGGGGCAGCAGTATTCTTTGTAAAAAAAGAAGGCTCTCTTTGCCTAGTAACTGACTACATAGCGCTAAATGCAAGCACAATAAAAATAAATACCCCCTTTCACTCATAGAGGATCTATTTTTAAGGCTCTCTAGAGCCAAATTTTTCTCCGAAATTAACCTCACATCAGGTTATAACTAAGTTGAAGTAAAAGAAAAAGACATAAAAAAAACTGTGTTCCATACACAATTCAGATCTTTTAAATGTAGGGTAATGAACTTTGGGATGACCAACGCCCCCCGCAAAGTTTGTCATCATGATGAACCAAGAACTTAATGATCTTTCAAATACATTATGCTACCTTGACAATATCATCATATTCTCAAAAACCAAAGAGGAACACCTCACACATGTCTTCAAGACACTTAATCAACTTTCAAAGCACAAACTAAATGCAAAACCAAGTAAGTGTCAATTTATGGAAAATAAACTCCTGTTCTTGGGCCACATTGTCTCTGAAAGAGGAATCAAAGCAGACCCAGATAAAATAAAAGCCATAAATAACATTCAACGCCCAACCTCTGTGAAACAAATAAAATGTTTTCTCAAAATGGTAGCTTAACTAAGAAATATATCAGAAACTGTGGAAAGCTAACCGCACCAATCAATGACCTAATCAAAGGTAATGCCAAAAAGAAATTCATCTGGACTCCAGAATGCGACAAGAGTTTCTAACTATTAAAACAAGCTTTGATTGAAGCACCAATCTTGCAATAACCTAATAAAAACAGGTGCTACAAGCTTGTTTTGGATGCCAGTGCCACCACCATTGGCACAGTCCTACACATCTGCCAGCCAGGGCAGCAAGACTTCCTGCCAGTATGTTACAAAAGCAGAAAATTAACCAACACTGAGCAGAGGTACCCAATACACAACAAGAAATTTCAAGCAATATATAACACATGCAAGAAATGGAGATGTTATCTAGAAGGACACTTAAATGTCTGAGTACTAACTGACCATAAATTCTTAATCTATTTCAAAACTCAAAACTCATAATACACTCACACGGCAACAAGCCAAATGGATGTCCTTGCTTGAGCAGCTTAACCTGGACATCAAATACAAAAAGGGGGCAGAGAAAGTCACAGCTGATGCTCTCTCTAGGCTATGTCAGCCAAGAGAAGATCACCCTGACTACCTGGACCATGACTGGCCCAATCTATATGACACTGAGTACAAGACAAAAGGAAAGGATCCCTCCACACATCAACTAACCCATAATACACTAGTAAAGAATGAAAAATATTTCCATGTATTGAATGGCATTGTCTAACAAATCATTAAAGACAAACATGTTCCCTAATCCCACTTTCACAAAGAGTTGACACTATACTAAGACATTACTGTCTACTAGGACACACAAAGGCTAAAACCTATACCTCACTTTAAAAGATATATTATGGTGGCCCAATCTGAAACAAGACATAATTGATGTTCTAAAAAAAATGCACAGTGTGTGAAAAATATGCCAGCATCAAAGCTCCTCATCCAACAGTGAACCCAGTACCTGACCCTGAACCATTCAAGGTTTGGGGACTGGACATAGTGGGACCCTTCCCAGAAACTAAAACAAATTGATGTTTCCTGATTGTAGCCATCAACTTTGCCACACGCTGGTCTATCTGCTGGGCAACAAAGGATCACAAAGCAGAAACAATAAATCAATTCATTAACAAAGAAATCATAGCTGACTACAGTACTCCATAATACATCATAACTGATGAAGAAACAGAGTTATCTGGTCATGTAGTAAACAACAACCTAAAAGCAAAGAACATAAAACATTCCACAACCTTGCCCTACAGGCTGCAGGCCAATGGCAGATTTAAACGCCTAAACAGAAGCCTTATTAGAACCCTCAAGAAAATAATGGATGGCAAAGCCAAAGGCACATGGCCGCTATACATGAAACATGCATTATTAGTATCCCAGTTCTGCACCAATCAAGGGGCAGGCTACTCACCGTTTTAAATAACATACAGGTACAAATCAGAGATAGTTACCCGCAACAACCAACCATATGTAAAGATTCCCCCAGGAAAACTCCCACAGTGGAACAAGCACCAATGCTACAACATATATGCCTCAAAGCTAAAATAGCAGAAACAAAAAGGATCAAAACACAAAAGATCACCTCTACAGAGGAACCACTCCTCATCAATTCCCCCGTCTGGGTCCTGGCTGGGAACAGAAGGAAGCTAGAGTCAGTACACAGAGGACCAGGAAGAATCATCAGATACTGACCAGACAAGAACACCTACCTGGTTAAGTTCCAGGGTGCCAAAGAGCCCATCACCAAGAAGTACCACAGATCCCACCTCTGCCTTAGAAAAGGAGAACACTCAATACGGTTGGTACCAACTAGCAAATAACTCCAGGAACATCAGACAGCAGCTGTCAAGACAAAGCCCCCTCCTGATGTACCAGAGTAGCCCCTTAAGGGGGGTGTTGAGGATCTGGATGTACAAGTATTCTGGCTACCACCAACCCACTTAACATCCAGTCATTGCCCAATTTGGTGCCTTCTCAATATACAGTTCAACATACCAGAAATGGCAACCAAGCAATATCACATGACTGTCCAAGTATCCAGTGACTTTAACCCATCATGCACATGACCAACCCCTAGGTTTGATCAAACTAAATCTCCGCCACAGCCAAAGCTATGTAAGTCTAAAGTATTATCCAATAAAATAGACTTATCTCTTTAATTTCATATCTGAAGCTTCCCCCAAAGGTGCTCCTTATCACAATCATGGAAAGACAAGTGCCTCCCACCCTGTGCCACAGCCACCTACCAGCTAATCAAGGCAATGACAGATGAGGAATACCACCAGTGGTGTATGTTGTCCATCACATGCAATCCATCTGCCTCTACCCTCTGCCAGCCCCACCCACCTAATCCCAATCCCCCCAAGCTAGCACCACCTCTATATCTTCTTTCCTGCGCTATTCTGCCTAGTAGGCATCACTCCCTCTGTCCCAAAATAAAATCCTGTTGTCAAACATTTTCCTTTTTTATTATCTATATTGAATTTCAATTGTTTATTTTCTTCTATTTATAGTTGGTTTTATTCTTTATGTTCAGCTTATTTCTATAAAATCATATATTTACTATATTGTGTATCTAGATCCAGAGTACAGTTATTTTTAGCACTTAAACATAGCCCCTTGTGAAAATATTAACAACAATTTGGTGATCAGCTGAATTTGAATTAGAAAATTATAGTTTTAACTGTTTTTAGATAAAGCTGTTACTAATCCAAATTCAAAACCTTAATGATAAACTTTAAGCCAATCAGGAGCCAAGTGATAAAGTGATTGTTGTGACATAAAGGGTCATTCAATAATTCTTTGATGCATGTATGCTAATTAAGATGATTATCTGGTTGTTTTGCCATTGTGTGCCATTGCCGCTGTGGTGAGTTGTTGATGGACTAGTGCTGACCCAGCAGCTATTGGGCACTAGTCCACCAACAAGTTGCCACAGCAGCAATGGCGCACAATGGCAAAACAACCAGTCAATCTATTAATTAGTGCATGTACATCAAAGAATTATTAATGACCCTTTATGTCACAACAATCACTTTATCACTTGGCTCATGTTGGCTTAAAGTTTTTCATTGAGATTTTGAATTCAGATCAGCAACAACTTTCTCTAAAAACAATAAAATTATAAATTCTAAATTTAATTTAGCTGATCTTCAAATTGTTGTTAATATTTTCACAAGGGGCTGTGTAAAGAGCTGGAAAAAAGCTGTGTTCTGGATCTAGATACACAGCATAGTAAACATACAATTTTATAGAAATAAGCTGAACATAAAGAATAAAACCAACTATAAATAGGAGAAAATAAACAATTGAAATTCAATATAGATAATAAAAAAGGAAAATGTTTGACAACAGGATTTTATTTTGGGACAGAGGGAGTGATGCCTACTAGGCAGAATAGCGCAGGAAAGAAGATATAGAGGTGGTGCTATCTTGGGGGGATTGGGATTAGGTGGGTGGGGCTGGCAGAGGGTAGAGGCAGATGGATTGCATGTGATGGACAACATACACCACTGGTGGTATTCCTCATCTGTCATTGCCTTGATTAGCTGGTAGGTGGCTGTGGCACGGGGTGGGAGGCACTTAACCTTACATGATTGGTTGCCCATGTTCACATGGAAAAATATTTGTGCAAACAAGTTGGCCACCATTTGACAACCAAAGAGAGGCTTGTGGTCTAGGACACCAAGACAAAGATCATTAAATACCTGTTGGCAGCGCTCCTAGAGTGTGTCTCTAATATTAAATAGCACAATATCAGCCAGATGGAAGTCATTGTGGCTGGCTGGGTACACAGAGGCCTGGTGCCCACGTCCTTGGATTGCCTTGAGGGCAGTGGAGCTACCCTCCATCTGGCGTCTCAAGAAAACCATATAGGTAGAATTTGAGCTATCCCAGGAGTCAAGTAATCCACTGAGGATTCAGGTGTACTTGTAGCCATTGGTATAATCAGGTTTTGTTCAATAATAGACAATACCCTTGGCCAAAACAGCCAGAAATGCACCAATGAAAGTCCCTCTCTTGACCTTCTTCCTTTCATTCTTGGTGGCGGGTTTTCCTTGCTTGCCAAAATTTTCAAAAGCTATTGATAGCTTTTATAGTCAATGAGCATGATGAAATTGAATAGAACTGTATAAACATCAGACCAGAGTGGACTCAATGGCAGGATTGTATGAGAATACTCACTGCCATCCCATTGGTTGCCACCAAAATTGGTCAACACCCTGATTGAAACCACTTTGTCAAACACCAGAGCTTCACCATGTGGTCAGAAAAGCATATGACATTTTGTGTGAGCTGTTTCTGGACCTGGGTTTGGGGAAGCTTGGGGTCCTTCTGCAGGAGATTGAGCAGTATTGAATATGCATTGTTTATCTGGGACTCTGGGGCCTTCTTGGGCTTCTTGGCTGTCCCAATCAGGTCCCCTTGTTCATCAGGTTGTTGAATTCCTGCATGATAGTGGCCCAGGAAAATTGTAATTGGATGGCAATCTTTTCCCAGGTCAGGCCATGCTGGTTGAGTTCCAAAATTTCCTGAAGAATTTGGGCAATAATGATTCAGCACTTGGTGCGCTGGGCTGAAGGAGCTGAAGCCTGATTGACTGAGGGGTGGCAGGTTGGCTGGTGGCAAGAAGTTGTTCCAAATCAGGGTTGATGTTCTGATTGGCTGGTTGGTTGGCAACTTGTGCAGGGATGAGTAAGGGGCAGGGGCTGAGCTAGACACTAAGTGACTCTCAAACAAGTCAAAGCCATAGGGTTTGGGGGTCAAGTATAGGCCAGCTTACTTGTTACCCACATCAAAGGCCTGGGTGTAAACAGGTGCATCCATGTTCTGAGTTTCACCTCCATTAAAGATGGCTTGTTTTCTGGTGCCGTTGAAAATGTTACTAGTAAAAACTATTGTACAATAAACCTAGGATAAATCACTAAAGGTAGATGTTTAAATTATATGATTTATTTTTATTGTAATCACAAGTCCATATTTGGAAAGTTCTCAAAACCATTTTACTCAATCAGGAGCCATGAAAATATTCAAATGCCTTTGTACCTAATTTGATAGCTTTTGATTGCCCGTTAAACTGTTTTTCCTATTTTAGGCTGCTTGTACTACAGTAGTTTTAAAAGCTATGGCAACAACCAAAAAAACTTCAGACTTAAATGAAATGATTTTAGATTTAAACAAAATCCAAGTTGTGCGTAATTCAGGATTCAATTAATTTATAAAATTTCAGTTAATAAATGAACTGTCAAACAAAAAACGAAATTTCACTAGCCCATTATACAGAATTATATCAAACATCAAGCAGTGTAGTTCAAACCACAAACAAAATAAACTGATGCAACAAGTGAAATGGATGGATGCAGTTCTGGAGTATATTATAATCCAATCAGGATTCATATGAGGCACCAACAGAAGAACTAAAATAAAACAAAACTTGAGCAATCTAGAAGCAAGATTACACAAGCAAGAAATGAAATGAACTCACACAAGATGTGTAGTATGAGCAGCCTAAAATAGAAAAATAACAGTTTAACAGCCAATCAACAGCTATCCAATTTAGGAACATAGGCATTTTATCCATTTTCATGGCTCCAGATTTGTATGGAATGGTTTTGATAACCTTCCAAATATGGACTCAAGATTAAAGTAAAAATAAATCATTAAATTTTAAAATTTCTACTTTTAGTGATTTTATCCTAGGTTTTTTACAATGGTTTTTACAAGCAATATCTTTGACGGCGCCAGCAGCCAGCAGAAGCCAGCTTCAATGGAGGCAAGGCTCAGAACATGGAGGCACCTGTTTACACCCAAGCCTTTGAGGCGGGTAACAAGGAAGCTGACCTGTACCTGACCACCGACCCCTATGGCTTTGACTTGTTTGAGAGTCACTTAGAGTCTAGCTCTGCCCCTGCTCCCGTACCCACCCCCACACAAGCTGCCCACCAACCAACCAATCAGGATGGCAACCTTGATTTGGAACAACTTCCTGCCACCAGCCAACCTGCCCCCTACAGCCAATCAGGCTTCAGCTCCCCCGGCCCAGTGCCCCAAGCAACAAATCATCACCACCCAAATTCTTCAGGAAATTGTGGCACTGAATCTACAGGGTCTGTCCTGGGAACAGATTGCCGCCCAGTTGCAATTTACCCAAGCTACTGTTATGCGGGAATTCAACAACCTGATGAACAGGGGGAATCTGATTGGGATGGCCAAGAAGCCCAAGAAAGCCCCCAAGTCACAAATATCTGAGGCATACCCAATCATGCTTGATCTCCTCCAGCAGGACCCCAAGCTTCCCTTGACCCAGGTCCAGAAGCAACTTGTGCACCATAACATTTGGGTGTCTGAGCGCATGGTGCAGCTCTGGATGTATGGGAAGGTGGCTTCCATACGGGTTCTTACCAATTTTGCTGGTAACCAATGGGATGGTGCTGAGGAGTTCCCTATATGACACCGCCATTGAATCAACCCTGGTCCAATGCCTGACTAGTCTAACTGATGATGTCATGTTCATCTCCTACTATAAGCTATCAATAGCTTTTGATGATTTTGGCAAGCAAGGAAAAGCCGCTGCCAAGAATAGAAGGAAGAAGGTCAAGAAGGGGACGTTCATTGGTGCATTTCTGGCTGTTTCAGCCAAGGGTTTTGTCTACTATTGGACAAACCCAGATTTCATTGATGGCTACTCATACAGCCACATCCTTGGTGGATTACTCAACTCCTGGGATGGCTCAAATTCCAAGTACTGTGTTTTCTTGAGCCACCAGATGGAGGGTATGCTCCACCGCCCTTGAGGCCATCCAGGGATGCAGGCACCAGGCCTCAGTCTACCCTGCTGGCCATGCAGACGTCCATCTGGCTGATGTTGTCTTCTTCAACATGGGATCCACATTACAGGAGCGCCGCCCTCAGGCTTTCAATGACCTCTATCTTGGGGTCCTTGACCACAATTTTCTCTTTGGCTGCCAGATGGTGGCTGACTTGTTTGCGCAAATGGTTTTCCATGTGAACATGGGCAACCAATCACGTAAGGATAAGCGCCTTCCACCTTGGGCCACTGCCACTTACCAGCCCATCCAGCCAATGACTGATGAGGAATACAATAAGTGTTATATGGCAGCCATCACACAAAATCCTCCTGCCTCCACCCCTGCCACCAACACCCCTAACCCGCAAGCCCAACCCACCCAATCCCAGACCCCCCAGGCCAGTACTGCCTCCACGTCTTCCTTCCTGTGTTATTCTGCCTCCTAGGCATCACTCTCCCCCTGCCCCAATAAACCCCTGTCACCAACATTTTTTATTTATATTATCTATTTTTGAATTTCAATTGTTCATGTTCTCTTTGTTTATAGTTGGTTTTATTCTTTATGTTCAGCTTATTTCTATAAAATCATATATTTACTATGTCATGTATCTAGATCCAGAACACTGTTATTTTTAGCACTTAAACATAGCCCCTTCTGAAAATATTAACAACAATTTGGTGATCAGCTAAATTTGAATTAGAAAATTATAGTGTTAACTGTTTTTAGATAAAGCTGTTACTAATCCAAATTCAAAACTTTAATGATAAACTTTAAGCCAATCAGGAGCCAAGTGATAAAGTGATTGTTGTGAAATAAAGGGACATTCAATAATTCTTTGGTGCATGTGTGCTAATTAATATAATTTTCTGGATGTTTAGCTACTGTACACCATTGTTGCTGTGGCAAGCTGTTGGTGGACTAGTGCCCAATAAGCTACTGGGTTAGCACTATTCCATCAACAACTTGCCACAGCGGCAATGGCGTACAATGGCAAAACATACAGCCAATCATTTTAATTGGTGCACATGCACCAAAGAATTATTGAATGACCCTTTATGTCACAACAATCACTTTATCACTTGGCTTCTGATTGGCTTAGAGTTTATCATTAAGGTTTTGAATTCAGATCAGTAACAACTTTATCTAAAAACAGTTAAAACCATAATTTTCTAATTCAAATTTAGCTGATCACCAAATTGTTGTTAATATTTTCACAAGCGGATATGTTTAAGTGCTAAAAATAACAGTGTTCTGGATCTAGATACATGACATAGTAAATATATGATTTTATAGAAATAAGCTGAACATAAAGAATAAAACCAACTATAAACAAAGAGAACATGAACAATTGAAATTCAAAAAAAAGATAATATAAATAGAAAATAATGAAGGCAGGGGTTTATTGGGGCGGGGGAGAGTGATTCCTAGGAGGCAGTGTTTGCCTGGGGGTCTGGGATTGAGTGGGTTGGGCTTGCAGGTTAGGGATGTTGGTGGCAGGGGTGGAGGCATGAGGATTTTGCGTGATGGCTGCCATATAACACTTATTGTGTTCCTCATCAGTCATTGGCTGGATGGGCTGGTAAGTGGCAGTGGCCCAAGGTGGAAAGCGCTTATCCTTACGTGATTGGTTGCCCATGTTCACATGGAAAACCATTAGCGCAAAAGAGTCAGCCACCATCTGGCGGCCAAAGAGAAAATTGTGGTCAAGGACCCCAAGATATAGGTCATTGAAAGCCTGAGGACGGTGCTCCTGTAATGTGGATCCTATGTTAAATAGCACAATATCAGCCAAATAGACGTCTGCATGGCCGGCGGGGTAGACTGAGGCCTGGTGCCCGCGTCCCTGGATGGCCTTGAGGGCGGTGGAGCACACTCCATCTGGTGGCTCAAAGAAACACAGTACTTAGAATTTGAGCCATCCCAGGAGTTGAGTAATCCACCAAGGATATGGCTGTATGAGTATCCATTGATGAAATCTGGGTTTTTTCAATAGTAGACAAAACCCTTGGCTGAAACAGCCAGAAATGCACCAATAAACGTCCCCTTCTTGACCTTCTTCCTTATATTCTTGGCGGCGGCTTTTCCTTGCTTACCAAAATCATCAAAAGCTATTGATAGCTTGTAGTAGGAGATGAACATGACATCATCAGTTAGACAAGTCAGTCATTGGACCAGGGTTGATTCAATGGCGGTGTCATATGGGAACTTCTCAGCACCATTCCATTGGTCACCAGCAAAATTGGTAAGAACCCGTATGGAAGCCACCTTCCCATACATCCAGAGTTGCACCATGCGCTCAGACACCCAAATGCAATTATGCACAAGTTGCTTCTGGACCTGGTTCAAGGGAAGCTTGGGGTCCTGCTGCAATAGATCAGACATGATTGGGTATGCCTCAGATATTTGTGACTTGGGGGCTTTCTTGGGCTTCTTGACCATGCTGATCAGATTCCCCCTGTTCATCAGGTTGTTGGATTCCCGCATAACAGTAGCTTGGTTAAATTGCAACTGGGCGGCAATCTGTTCCCAGGTCAGACCCTGTAGATTCAGTGCCATAATTTCCTGAAGAATTTAGGCGGTGATGATTTGTTGCTTGGGGCACTGGGCCGGGGGAGCTTAAGCCTGATTGGATGTAGGGGGCAGGTTGTCTGGTGGAAGGAAGTTGTTCCAAATCAAGGTTGCCATCCTGATTGGGTGGTTGGTGGGCAGCTTGTGTGGGGGTGGGTACAGAAGCAGGGGCAGAGCTAAACTCTAAATGACTCTCAAACAAGTCAAAGCCATAGGGGCCGGTGGTCAGCTACAGGTCAGCTTCCTTGTTACCCGCCTCAAAGGCTTGGGTGTAAACAGGTGCCTTCATGTTCTGAGCCTGGCCTCCATTGAAGCTGGTCTGTCTGCTACTGGCTTGGCTGCTGGCGCCGTCAAAGATATTGCTTGTAAAAACCATTGTAAAAAACCTAGGATAAAATCACTAAAAGTAGAAATTTTAAAACTTAATGATTTATTTTTATCTTAATCTTGAGTCCATATTTGGAAGGTTCTCAAAACTATTTCATACAAATCTGGAGCCATGAAAATGGATAAAATGCCTATGTTCCTAAATTGGATAGCAGTTGATTGGCTGTTAAACTGTTATATTTCTATTTTAGGATGCTCACACTAAACATCTTGTGTGATTTCATTTCATTTTGTGCTTGTGTAATTTTGCTTCCAGATTGCTCAATTTTTGTTTCATTTTAGTCCTTCTGTTGGTGCCTCATATGAATCCTGATTGGATTATAATATACTCCAGAACAGTATCCATCCATTCACCTGTTGTGCAGTTCATTTTGTTTGTGGTTTGAACTACACTGCTTGATTTTTGATATAACTTTATATAATGTGTTAGTGAGATTCCGTTTATTGTTTGAAAGTTTGTTTGTTCACCAAAAATATCTAAATTTTTTGATTTCTGAATCTCACCCAACTTGGGGTTTGCTTAGATCTGAAATTGTTTTCTTTAAATCTGAAGTATTTTTGGTTGTCACAATAGCTTTTAAAACTACTGTATAATTGTGGCCAATATAGTAATTATCACTGATTACACAGTGTGTAATCAATAGATCACAAACTTTTATATCCTTTTCCTTCCCATTGGATGTTGTATCAACTCTGCCCAACTCTGCCTGAATGGTGTATATTTGTTGTCAAGTATATACTTCTGGGAAGTATAATAAACAAGATAAAGGGGGGAATTAAGAAGAGAATGATACTTTTTATGATATGAATATAGGATATTATATAGTATCATGGGAAGCCACATGCTGTCTATATATGTCATTATGGTCATGGGGCTTATCTGAGTAATGTTCCTCTTAATTCACAAGGCTTACTCAAGTTGTGTTCTGCTTAGGATCTGTATTGTGTGATCCCCATCATAGATGGTCAAATGATAGTGGTGCCACCAACTTATGATTATTCAGTGAGTCCTTTGGTGACTCATTCTGTTGCAACTGAACAAATGAGAGTTCAGTACTTGGAATTGGGGAAGACAACAGTCCAATAGAAAGGACAGAACAATAAGAATAAGGTATTGTTTATTGTAGAATATTGTGATTAATATACTATATGGGGAATGCCACAAGGGGGTGGCATAGTGGGAAATTCCATGTAAGTTTTGAAGCCAAGGAATAACTCATGCAGGAATCAGCAAGTCAAATTGGCAGCGCTCCTAATTAGGATGAAGTACCTGCCATTCAATGTTGCCATCAGATTAATCCATCACATTAGCTACGTCAAGGGGCGGCTCATCAAGCGCCCCTGTGTATTGTAAGATACGTTAGCAGGCAATGCTGGAAACTTGGTTACAACACCCCCCTTGCCCCCTGCTTGTTGTC
This sequence comes from Entomophthora muscae, assembly GCA_014839935.2. Lineage (NCBI taxonomy): Eukaryota > Fungi > Entomophthoromycota > Entomophthoromycetes > Entomophthorales > Entomophthoraceae > Entomophthora > Entomophthora muscae. Next base: position 419,129 of record QTSX02006442.1, on the reverse strand, counting down.
AGACACCAGGACTGGAGTCTGCAGAAGGTCTGGGAAGGTCCTCACAAACAACCTTTGTGTGGGGATGGCGCAGCAGGGGCGCAAGCAATCATGGTGAAGCTTAATGGTATTCCCTTGGGCATCCTCAAGTTGATAGGTGTGGTGGTCATAGACTGAAGCTATCTTGAAGGACCCTAGGTGGTTGGGTTCCAACTTGGCGGAATTGGGATTGAGGGTGTAGACAGGGTCACCTACGGCGTACCTAGCTTTGAGGTGCTTTGTCCCTCCTGCAATCTGCTTGTGTTCAATTTCCCAGGCTTTGGCACGCCATTGATCATGGGATGGGGTTGTTGTTAGGGGAGGTTTGTCAGGGACCTTGGACTGTAGCTTTCCCTGTTCAACTTCTGTCAGACTGTCAGGTGTCCCAAAGACTAGGGTACTGGGGCTGAACCCCATGCCCTGGTTGACCCTTGCTCAAAGCATGAGTAGAGCGGTGGGCAGGTGTTCAGTCCATGCGGTATTGGGGTGCTCTTGCAAGAGCTTGTTAATCAGTTGAACCAGTGAGCCATTTAACCGTTCCACGCGTCCATTGGCTTGAGGATGGTAGGGGGTTGTAACTATACGTTGGAGCGCGTTCTTGACGCAGTATGCTTTCATGACATGCCCAACTAGTTTGGGACTGCCATCTGTGATAAGACCTTTGGTTGCCCAAAGTGGGCCACAATTTCTTTGCCAATAAAGCAGGTGATGGTGGTGGTGGTGTGGTTGTTGCCCAGGCCACTGGCTAATAAGTGAAGTAGTTGATGGCAGTGATAATGTACTTCTTTCCCAGTCTGTCTTTGGGGAGTGGCCCCACAATGTTGAGGGCCCACTGTTCAAAGGGTTCCATGGCCTCAACAGGCAGGACAGACTTGGGGGGGGTGCGGGTTTGGATGTGTTATTCTCGCACAACACGCACATTTCAAGGAGGTCCAAGATGTCTTGATACATGCGCAGCCACCAAACCTTACATTTCATGATCTTGAAGAGGTTACGTCCTCTGATGTGACCCAGGGTTTGGTGGTAGTGCAATATGGTGTACCTCATTGTGTGGTGGGAATGTAAGGCGTCTTCTCACCTGTCTCTGCCCAGCGGCAGATGTTACCAGCATTGGTGGTGAACTGGCTTTTCTTGTCCTTTAACTTGGAGATGGTGCCTGAGTTAAGGCCCTTGTAGTGGTTTGCTTCAGGGCGGAGGTAGAGCATGGGTCAATCTGGATCTAAACCATTGTCCTCAGTGATGGACGCTATGTAGAGTTGTGAAAGAGCGTCAGCTGTGACCAGTTCTTTTCCAGGTTTGTACTCAATGCATAACTGATAGGGGGATAGACGCTCCACCCATCCTGCTTGGCAGCGTGTCAGGTGGGACTGCATGTTGAAGTATTGAAGTGACTTGTGGTCTGTCAGAACGCAGGGTGGGAAGGTAGAACCTTCCAGGTAACAGCGCCACTTCTCAATGCAGTGTACAATGGCTGCCAATTTTTTATTGTGGATGGGGTAGTGTTTTTCTGAGTCAGTAAGTTTCCTGGACTCATAGGCCACAGAGAGAAAGATGCCATTGTCAGTTTCTACCCTTAGCATACCCCCTATGGCCCTGTCAGAGACATCAGTCTCTAGTTTGTACTGTTGGTTTTAATTGGGGAACTGCAGGACTGGTGCGGTTGTGAGCCTTTGCTTCAACGTCTTAAAGGCTTGATCTCTGACAGGGGTCCAATGGAAGCGCTGCTTGGTATTGAGGAGCTCAGTGAGAGGTGCAATTAGTTCTCCGCAATTGGGGATGAACTTGAGCACATAGGCAACCATGCCTAAGAATGTCCACACCTGGCCCACATCAGTGGGAGATGGCATGTTGGTGATTGCCTTGATTTTGGCAGGGTCGGGCTTTATCCCTGAGCAGAGATGGTGTGCCCAAGGAAAAAGAGCTCTGACCTGAGTAATTCACATTTGGAAGGCCTGGCCTTCAGCTGGTTTTTACAAAGAGTGTTGAAGACAGCACAAAGGTGTTGGAGGTGTGTGGTTTGATCTTGACTGAAGACAATAATGTTGTCAAGGTACACAGCCACACATTTCCCAATCAGTTCCTCAAATGCTTTGTTCATCAACATGGCAAAGGTGGAGGGAGTGTTGGTCATTCCAAAGTTCATGACGCGACACTCAAACAACCTGTAGCGTGTGCAGAAGGCAGTTTTTAGCCTCATCCCCTGGTGCAATGCGGACCTGGTTGTACCCCATGGTGAGATCAATATTGCTAAAGACATTCACACCTGCAAGTGTATCAAACAGGTCATCAATCAGCAACAGGGGGTACTTGTTCTTAACTGTCACCTTATTTAGGGTGCGGTAGTCTGTGACCAAGCAAAGGGACCTGTCCTTCTTGGCTACAAAGAAGACCGCCGCCCTGTATGGAGAGAGTGAGGGGCAAATGAAGCCCTTATCAAGCGCGTCCACAAGGTGCTGGTGGAGGGTTTCATCTTCCTTTGGTGTGAGACAGTATAATGGTTGTGCCTTGGTTAAGGATCCTTGAAGTTGTACAGCGTGCTGGATCTCCCAAGGATGAGGTAGTTGTTCAAGTGTCTCACTGAATACATCCTTGTACTCCTCAAGGAGGGCCGCAAGTGCTGGTGATGGTGATGATGACAAGGGAGGGACCGCTGATGGTTCAGAACAGATAACTGCAACTGAACATTGGTTGAAGTCTAGTTTCCCCCCTTGAAATTGTATGAGCCTGTCTCCGTTATTCTGACAAATACAGTATTGTGGAGTAACTTGCTCATTTCCACAGGGTAAATCTGGAACCCCACCCCATTTCTGTTGAGGGTGATGACAGAGGTATCCCAGTCAATGTAGGGGAGGTTGTGTTGTAGCCAGTTGAGACCAGCAATCACGTCGTGGCTGAGCCTGGCCATGATTGGTCCAGAGAGCTTAACCTGGATGTTCCCCATTCTCATAGAGAAGGATACCGTCTTGTGGGTGATGGCCACTCTGCAGGAGTCAGCTACTTGTACGGCCTTGAATCTTCTGGGTAATTGGTCTAATTGTTGAGAGTTGGCAAACGTCTGGTCCACCATAGTGTGGTCGGCCCCAGTGTCTACCAGTAATTTGTGGGTGTTCCCACGGAAACAGAAGGGATAGGATAAGTGTGTTGCTTTATTTGAGTAGTGACTTGCTTGCAGTATGGGGTCATCACTGTGGACTTGGAAGACATCCAGGGTTTTGACTTAATGGATGTTGTAGTCACAAGGATTCTTTGCAAGCAAGAATTGAGAGGATGTGTCAGGTGGGGTTGCAGGGCCTCAAGTTGCTACAACCCCCAGGCTTTTCCCTGATCCTCAATCTGCGCTAGCTGGAGCTCCCCCCTTGCGGGGGAGTTTGGTCCCATTTTCCTGTTGACGTGGTTGGCAACAGCCTACTTGACTATGGTCATTTCCTGAAGTTGTATGCAGTTGGGATGGAGCGTCACTAGTACAGCGGAAGCCCATTGAAGCCTGGTTGTTAGCCTCCACAATGGCTTTATAGCAGTCATCAATGGAGGTACAGCAACCTACAGGGACCCACTTGCAGATATGAGGTTTTAACCCATTAACAATGAGGGTGAGTAACATTGCATTTCTGTTGGTCACAGCTTCTGGGGCGGCAGCAAGGGCTTGTTGCCAGGCGGTAAGGTACTCAGAGACGGAACCAGTTTGCTTGATTGCTAGAAGAGGAGTTCCCACAACAATGGGAGAGAAGGTTTCACTGTAACGGGACTTGGTGGCCTCTCAAAATGCCGCCCAGGTAATGTCAAGTTCCTGGCTGGCCCAGTTGGGGAACCACACAGTGGCGGCCCTGTGAGGCGCCCAGACGCGGTGGCAACCCACATGGGCTAAGGAACCTGACAGATGCAAAGGCGGGTTTCAGTGGACTGGAGCCAACTGACAATTTTGGCCTCCTTGACACCACCAGTGAAGGATTCTAACTGCAGGTTGAGCATGTGTTGAGACAGGTCTGACTGGGGCAGGGTGACGCTGGCGTCATGCTGCCTGAGGCGGAGCTGATTGTACATGCTGATGAGAACTAACTGGTCTTGATAGATGACATACCCTTCAGGGATGTCCCCCTTGGGGATTGACAGGAAGTTCTCTTATTGAGGAGTAGCCATACAACCCGTACTCCGTCCTTTCTTGGGGGAATTTTGTTTTAGGTAGGTTGATAACCTACCGCTGCTACCACTGTTGCAACTGAACCAATGAGAGCTCAGTACTTGGAATTGGGGAAGACAACAGTCCAATAGAAAGGACAGAATAATAAGAATAATGTATTGTTTATTGTAGAATATTGTGATTAATATACAATATAGGGAATGCCACAAGGGGGTGGCATAGTGGGAAGCTTCATGTAAGGTTTGAAGCTGAGGAATAACTCATGCAGGAATCAGCAAGTCAAATTGGCAGTGCTCCTAATTAGGATGAAGTACCCGCCATTTGATGTTGCCATCAGATTAATCCATAATGTTAGATATGTCAAGGGGCAGCTCATCAAGTGCCCCCTGTGTATTGTAAGATACATTAGCAGGCAAGGCTGGAAACTCGGTTGCAATAATTCAGTGAACTAATTGGGGTGTTAATTCCCTGAGAGGGAGTAATCAAAGATGTTACAACAGTGTATATCAAAAAAATAATGTGTGAAAGGCAGAAATACCATGTTTGCATTGACATTACATAGCAGATAATTGGTTCCTTATCTTTTTGTGTCACTATTACACAGCAGATAATCCTCAGGTTAATATTGGATTGAGTCAGCTTTTTTATGGCATATAATCCCCAGATTTAACCCTCATATTAATAAACAGAAGTCTTGCCATCCAGAAAATGATCACTGATCAAACCCCAAAAAGGGAAAACAGGAATACCAGAAGTCTACCTTCCAAAGTAGGAGAATAAAACTGGGACAATTTCTAGGTGTCAACCAAATACAGGGTAGTTTCCTAGTGTCATAATAGACGCATAAAGATACAGGCAATTGATAATCACCAGTAGGCTAGCTCAAGAAGAGTGTAGGCTGTAGCTGAAGTGCCATGTATGCCTTGCTAAGGCCAGTAGCAGCACATGTGCTAAGGACAATCAATCAGGATAGGCGCAGCCAGTAAAGATGAACCTATTGCAAAGATAGCTACTAAGAACTGTCTGAAAGGACAAGAACACAGGTTTTTGAAGTATATATAGATACAGACACCTGAAAGGATGATAACAAGTTCTTAGTTACACCTGGATAGATTTTAGCTGCGGGCTAGATTGTACTACAGTCTTGTTAAACGTAATTATCTTCAAAATTTTATTATATTGTAGTCTATAGTGCTCTTGCATAGAATTAGGTAGAGTAAATTTGCAAGGCTAACATCTTTCTGTAGCTTTGAACATACCAGCAGTAACCCAGATTGCTCAACAGGAGCCCAGCATTATCCAACACAATGATGTTGGTGAACACCAAACTAGTGGGCCTGAGGTACTCCCAAACTAATTGAAGAAACTCAATGAAGGTCCTGCTATTGTGAAAACCCTTGATCCCCTGGTACAATTTAATACCAATGGAACCAAGAAGAGCTATCATTGAGTAAGCAATAGAAAGCACAGCTGCACACCAGGACATAATTGTAAGGTCTGAAGGCTTGGGATAAATTATTGTGGACTAAGGCCTTTAACCCAAGATTATTTATGTTTGTTAAGTATGTCGCAACATCTTTGATTACTTCCTCTCAGGGAATTAACGCCCTGGGTAAATCACCCAGCAGCTCACCAAGTGGTTCACTGCCCAGCCAATAAGCTGGTGGCACCTTTATCAGTTAATCATCTATGACGAGGATCCCTCAATCCAGGTCCTAAATGGAACACAACTTGATTAAGCCTCATGACTCAAGAGGAACATTACTCAGATAAGCCCTGTGACCACCATGAAGTACATGGACGGTATCTGGCTTATCATGATACTATATATTAACCTATATTCATATTCAATAAAGTATCATTCTCTTCTTAATATTCCCCTTTTTTGTTTATTATACTTCCCAGAAGTATAAACTTGACAGTGGTAGTACAGATAGGCTATCCATACCTATTCAATTCAAAGGAAAAATTCCTCCCAAGAAAAGAACACAAGCAATGTCACTCCCTAACAGTTGGAGAGATTACAAAGTAGGACAAGACGTCCCCCCTGGACTTGTCATCTACAATAATCTCCTTGTGCCCATTGACCAGTACAACGCCCTCAAGACCCGCAGTCTGTTCTCTACCACGCCAATCACAGCAACGTCTACGCAACCTGAGATACCCAACATCGTGTTTCAATGCTTATGTACCGCTGAGATTGGCGCCTTTGCAGGACTACACCGTGAGAACGCCTCTCTTTGGATCAACAGCACTTAGAGTAAGTTTGCACAAGTGGAGTACTCCCAAAGTCTCTGGGTTAGTGAAGTTGCCTTCCACGCAACAGGAACTGCCTTGCATTTTGTTACCAAGTGGCTAGCACAACACCCCAACCAGAAGGAAAACTGGGAAGTGTTCAAAGCCTTATTCCTCAAAAGATTCTCCATGAAGGATTCATATGTGGTAATCATGACCAAACTCCAAACCTTCAAAATGACAGGAACCATCAAAGAATACATTGCCGCGCATGAAGAACTACGTGACCGTGCACCCAACACCATCAACATTGATGAACCTGGACCACGCCTGGACTTTTACAATGGCTTTCCTACACATATCAGACATCAGTTTGACATGACCTGCTGCAAGAACCTCGAGGATGTATTCCTAGAAGGAAAAAGTGCAGCTCAGAAATTGGACAACCTACACGCCTCCAACAAGCGCAAAGACAACCCTGCAGCTAAAAGAGAGCCTTGCCCCAATAAGCAAAACAATCAAGCCAACAGTACCCAACCTCGGCACAGAAATTGCACTGCACAAGCCAACCAGGCTATCACTGAAGACACCAATGAGGAGGGGAAAGCTCAGGGGAGTGCTTAGGCAAGCCGCCCTCCCCCTCTACACAAGACTTGTACAGAGAACAGGATGTGGACTCAATCACCATGATCCAAGTTCCCTCCAGCAATCCTCTCCTGTTTGCCGCCCAATCTGGAAATAAACTCCTTACCTATCCTTCTGTTTTTGCAGATACCAGGTCACAGCGCTATTTGACACTGGAGCCAATCAATCACTTGTTAACAAGAGTTTTGCAGACCTCATGAAGTTACCTACCATTTGAAGTAACATCAAGAGAGTTGTCATGGCAGACAACCGTAGCACACCAGTCACCTGTGAGACCAAACCTTTCCAGGCACAAATTGGAGACGTCTAAATAACAATTAGTGGCCCCATCATTCCTATCCCCAAATACAATATCATACTTGGATTAGATTGGATGCAAAAGAAAAAGCCTCACATAGACTGGGACAGTGCCACCCTCACTATCCAGCAAGGAGAAGTCCACCATCACGTGTACCTGACACACCTTGATACCCTCATGAGGGACCACATATTTGTAAAGATCATGGAAACAGAGAAAGAAACTGAAATCAGCAAAATCAATTGGAGCACATGTATTTATGAAGTCATCCATTTCAAAAATACAGAAACCCAACACAAACAGAATTCAATTAGAGACCAGCTAGTCAATGAGCTTCCCTCTGTATTCTAAGAGTAACTACCTGGACTGCCCCCTGATTGGGGTATCCAACATGAGATCAACTTAAAAGGTAGTGTGCCTAAGGCGTGACCCATCTACTGCCTCACACTGCAAGAAGACAATGCTCTGAAAACCTACCTTGACAAAGCACTCAAGAAAGGCCTCATTAGACCTTCAAAATCACCCTTTGGTGCCTCTGTCTTCTTTGTGGCAAAGAAAGATGGAGGACTCCACCTAGTCACAGACTACAGGGCCTCCAACAAGGTCACAATAAAGAACAGGTATCCCCTGCCCCTAATTGATGACCTTTTTGATGCCCTGGGGGGGTCCCAAATCTTCATGAAAATTGATTTGACAGCAGGATATCACCAAATTTGCGTGAACCCTGAAGATATTCCAAAGACTGCATTTTGGACCAAGTACAGATCTTTTGAATGTGTTGTCCTCAATTTCGGCATGACAAACGCTCCCAGTATTCTTGTAACCTTTATTAATGAAGTATTTAAGGTCACATTGGGAAAAGAGCAATCATCTACCTGTATGACATCATCATCTATAGTCCCAACCTACAACAACACTGGGAAGGCATCTGCGCAGTCCTCTGTACCCTGCAAGAAAATCAACTGATTGCCAAACCATCCAAATGCAAGTTCTTCTCAACTGAACTCCCCTTCCTTGGTCACATAATTATCAAGGACAGTATCAAGCCCAATCTAGACAAAATACGTGCTATAACAGAGATGCCAGCCCCAAGGAACAAGAGCAAGCTCCACACTTTCCTTGGAATGGTAGCTTATGTATGCAGGTTCATCCCTGACTGGGGCGCCCTAACAGCCCCCTATCAGCCATCACTGGGAAAACAACCAAGTTTGTCTGGACACCTTTACAAGATCAACATTTCTGCCAGCTAAAAGAGCGCATGGTCACCGCTCCCATCTTGCAATATCCAAACCGCAAGGGTATCTATGAGCTAGAAACTGATGCCTCTGATTATGCCATAGGAGGAGTCCTCTGTATCTAAACAGCCCAGAAAGACTTCCTCCCTTTGGCATATGAATCTAGGAAACTATCAAACGGCGAGTAAAAATACCCTATACACAATAAGGAGTTGGTCACCATCATACACTGTCTCATGAAATGACAATGTTATCTAGAAGGAGCCCAGACGTTCAAAGTACTCAACAATCACAAGTTGTTGATATTCTTTAAAACATAACAACACCTGTCAATAATAAAAGCCAAATGGATGAGTCTCATACAGAGATACCCCATGCAAATTGAATATAAACCAGGCAGAGAGATGCTTATTGCAGACGCCCTATCAAGGCTATACAATAAACACATCCTCCGCACTGATGGTGACCCCAACTGGCCCATGTTAATCATGGGGAATCTCCAGTAAGGGTTCCCACCTGGCACACCAATGGACATCCAAGAGAAAGTCCTCAAGAACAAACATCTGTCCAAAAACGTATATGGTACCCTCCACTGAATCCTTCCAAATGGTGACACAGTACCCTACGTTCCGTCAACACAAAAGATTGACACAATCCTCTGATATCACAGAGACTTGGGACACACCTGTAGCAGAAACTTGCATTAATATCTCAAGACTTGCTACTGGTGGCCCAACATGCTAGATGATATCAGAGAAGTACTAGAACAATGTGAGGTCTGTGAAAAGTACGCCCAAACCAAAGTACCACCCAAGTCAGTAGTACCTGTATCCATCACACAACCCTTCAAGGTATGAGCATTGGATATTGTGGGACCCATGCCTGGTGAAAACAAGGGCAAGAAGTGCATTATCATGGCCATCAACTATGCAACCAGATGGCCTGTAGCACAAGCTACAAAAGAGCACAAAGGCAGTGACGTGAGCCAATTCATTGGCAAAGAAATCATAGCTAAGTTTGGAAACCCCAACCTCTTAATCACAGATGGAGGCACTGAACTCAAAGCTATTGACACCAACATATACCTTGCCAAAAATGGAATAAAACACGTCACAGCCAGCCTATATCTCCCCCAGGCAAATAGACGCGTAGAACAACTAAACGGTTCTCTAGTGGAAGCCCTTAGTAAGCTATCTGCCAACAATCCAAAAGCCTGGGTTGACATGTTACCAACCGCCCTTATGGTCTGCAGAACACGAGTCAACCACAATACAGGTAAAAGCCCCTATGAACTTGTCTATGGTCAGAAACCTTCACTTGTCAGTACAACCACGGGACCACAACTGCCACTTACAAAGAAGATACCAGACAGCAATGACCCAAAAGTACTACAAGCCAGAAAGGACCAAGAAACAATGGACAACAAAGGATTCAGCGGGATGCAATCCCATTGCAACAAGAAAGGTTCAAAGTCAGAGACAAGATCTGGGTTGTTAATCATGACCAGCACAAATTAGACCCAGGATTACGTGGACCAGGCATTGTCATGGAGGTGAAACCCAATAACACGTACCTAATCAAAGGGATTGGAGCTTGAACTGAACTGAAACGTATGCATCATGATTGACTCTGCCTATGTAAAGCAAGAGCAGCCCAGAAAAGCTCAAGACTCCATGTTCCTAACGCCAAACTGGATCAATACCAGGCCCTTATTCCAGATAACCTTTAAGAAGGTTCCCGAAGCTCCGCCTTCCAGCACCCCAGGGGGAGATGTCACAAGATCTTTGATTACTCCCTCTTGGGGAATTAACGCCCCAAGTAAATCACCAAGCGGCTCACCAAGTGGTTCACTGCCCAGCTAATAAGCCGGTGGCACCTTTACCAGTTAACCATCTATGACGGGGATCCCTCAATCCAGGTCCTAAATGGAACACAACTTGATTAAACCTCGTGACTCAAGAGGCACATTACTCAGATAAGCCCTGTGACTGCCATGACGTACATGGACGGTATGTGGCTTATCATGATACTATATATTAACCTATATTCATATTCAATAAAGTATCATTCTCTTCTTAATCTTCCCCTTTATTTTGTTTATTATACTTCCCAGAAGTATAAAATCAATAAGTATAAAAAAAGTAGGTAAGGTTTGAAACAATAACTGCACTAAAGCTCCTAAAAGCTTATAAGACGTAAAGTAAATACTAAGACAATTTAATATACCTAAGAAAATAAAATAGAGACCAGTCTTAATGACTGAAGATTGTGTAGAAAAGTCAATTTCTAAGTCTAGGTAATGGTCCACATTAGCTGGAGGATTGAAACTATCAATAATTAAAGTGTGTGTACCACTATAAACATTACCTATCTTATAAAAAATGTAACCAAATGGAATAATAAAACTAAGAATTCAAAGAGAAGTAAATTGCAAGATAAAGATTGAAGGCGGAGTTGATGGTTTAGCTGCATGACCTTCCCGTGGTCTCCGTTGATAACAGGGTGATTCCTGGCAAACAAGCAGAAACAAGGGGTGATGCTAAGATGCAATCTGGTAATGGTCAAATTAAGGCGGAACGTTGCAACATATGGGCATGAACTACCAACTTGAGGGTGTTGCAGCTCTGAATCTCAGAAATGGGTGAAGGAGTAACAGTTTGTCAAGGGGAGAGTGAGATTCGGGCGCATTGTCTGTCACACTGCTCTGCTATGAAGCTGGCTGGGTTGTACAGTTACTTTGGTAACTAGAACTGGTAAGGATGTGCGTAGGCTGCCCAGCAACAAGGAGGGGACACTCCTGCCTGCTCTGAAAGGACAGGCATATTAACAATGCGGTGGTAAGTTTGGGCCTTAAATTTACTATATTCTAGACCGGTATGGGTGTGCCACTAGAAAGAATAATTATAGCCTGCTAAAAATACAACAAATAGGAACAGTACCGCCTCTAACAGACCAGAAAAAAAAATTGGACAAGCAAGAGATGGGAGCCATGTTCCTCACTCCCAAGGGACAACAGACAATGCATACGGACCCCGGACTAAGGAAAAAACTGCATCTTTTCTCTCAAACAATGGTTTCATTGTGGGCAGAGAAGGCAGCAGCAATACAAAAGGAAGTACAAATAGAGTGTAGAAATTTGGGAACCACCAGGAACCTGCCGCCTAGTGTGATTGAAAGTTTACGCAGGCTACACACTGTAGAAGTAATGACAGTGATGAATAGAGATTGGCTCTTTTGCAGAGTGGTGAAAAAGTGTGGGTTCACACCCGTACATATTTCAAAACTAGGTAAGGGAACAATACTAATGACATTTCATACAAAGGCACAGAAGGAGCAGGCCATGAGGACAGAATTTGGGACAAAGACGGAGGAAATCACGGTTTGCAACGTGGGGACTGAAGTTGGGAAATTCTTAATACAAAATGTACCGCCGGTAGTAAATGCAATGGAAATCAAAGAAAAGGCAAAAGTCTTGGGCAGGGTAACCAGCTGTGTTGAGAACCAAATGTCATTAATAACAGCATTCACCATGTTTTGATTTTGCCTTTGTTGGGCCATTTTGAGGACAAATCTCTTGCTTTCACGTTCAACTCTTGAAATGAACTGGCTTCCGCTTCAGGAAGTATGCTTGTTTGATTTCCTGACTCTGCAGCAACTCACTTGCCCCACTCATGCTTGTGGCAAGTGATCCTACCATCCTGGTAGTGTTTTGTGGTATTCCTAACCACTATATATTCCATTTCACATTCACCAATAAAATTCAAGTTCTATTCACCTTTTTGTCTTTGTGTCTTCTGCACTTCCACGCCTCTCTCTAGCCACAACTAGTAGAGATTATTCTTCCAGGGCCGCAAGGTAAGCACTATTGCCTTCCCTGTCATCTAACCAAGACTTAGTACAAATCCAATCCTAAGGTTAGGATTCCCCGTTGTGTGTCTGTGCCGCGCCTCAGAACACAACAAAATGGTGCTCACTACAGGGGCTGTAAGCCCCTTGGTTATCCCTTTTGCATCTATGTTTGAAGGTCCCTTGCCTCTGACTATTCAGGGGTCAAACTCACCTGAAATTACCAGCCCTCCTATTGAGGAGGACATTGCAAACCTGCCTATTGTCCCTACTATACTGAACCTTGGGAATGGTCCCCGCCTAGTTGCTTACCCTATGGGTACCCCTGACTTGGAACAAGTCATGGCAGTAGCCCTTGGGATAGCTCAGGATGGGGCCATCCCTTGCCTTCAGTTACAGTTTAGCTGTGCCAAATACTATGAGTTAATTGTGGCCCCTCAGTTTCCACAACACCTCCTTCCAGCGGCTGGCTCTGCTGATCATCTGCTGTCATCCTTTTTACAGCCTGCCTTGGCCCATCACCAGATGGTGTTGGGACTCCACGTTCAAGAAATCTTGTCTCTACAAGCAGCTGTTACCCATCATTGGGACCAGTTTGCCGCCTACCAACAATGGCTTCATTCCCTGTTCTCCCTGATATCTGACAATCAGCGTGATTTGGTCACCTCTCAAACACATTTAGTTAATTCCATTGAGCAAATCTGCCAGTCCATCCCTGAGTACGTTAGGGAGCAACTACATGAGTTTCACCAGTTAGAACAACCTTGGCGCACTAAAGTAGACTCCACCCTAAATGCTTATCTCTCCAATTTTGAGCGCCTAGTGCAACAGCTCAATGCATTTAGTGTCTATTCCTTTGAGCAATTGCAACAGGTAGCTGATCTTGCTGCCCAAGGTCTAAATGAGCTCAGTGCGGAATTCAATCAAGAAAGAGCTGCCACTGCTGCTGCTATTGCCAAACTTCAGAATCAGGTGAATGAGCTGTCCTCTCCCAAACCTGATGCTCCGCCTTCTCCTCCTGCTGATGATCTGGAGGACAGAGAGCAGAGAATCTGGGAAGCCATCTGGGAACTACGTGCTTCCACTTGTAGCCAAGGACGTCCTACTGAAACGCCTCAACCTGATCCCCAGGTTCTTGTGCTGACTGCTCAAGTTGCTGAGCTACAGCAGGAAATTGCTGCTTTACGTGAAGAAGTGATGGCTGCTGCTAGTCCACGCGGGGTTACCGAGGAAGATGGATGTTGTCCTGGTTTGGATGGGGCTCCTCAAATCCACTGTGCTAGGGAGTTGATTGCCCTAGCTAATAAGGTGGACCATTTGAAACAAGACCAGACTGAGTTGGACAGAGACGTACAGGAGATGAATGAGCTGATTGACTTGGTAAACAACAGGTTTGCCCCTTGCCTATCAGTGGGGCCATCCCTTACTTTGTGACTAGCTGAACTCTCCACTGTTGTCACTACCCAAGGACAACGCCTAGATGTTACCAAACAACAGACCACTCTGGCCAACACTATGGGTGCCAGAACTACCAAGACTCTAACAACCCTTGAAGAAAGTGTTCAGCATCTGTGGGCTAGACAACCCCCCTCCAAATCTGAAGCTGAGTTCTTCCCGCACATAAATGTACTCGATAGCAACAATTGTGGTCCAACTCCTGAGGCACACTTCAAGCCTACTTTTAAGCAAGTGTTTGATCCTAAAACCTCAACTATTGCAGCCTTCTTAACTATTTGCAAGACTGCTATGAGACAAGCATCAGATGAAGTCAAGAAAGAACATATTCTGACTTGCCTACACCCAACCTGTCAAGAGGTAGTTGTACCAGAGCTGCCCTCCATTGAGACCTGGGAGGACATGAAACAGCTCCTGATTGACTAGTTTGGTGATGATCTTAGCCTGGAGGTGAAAAAGGATGCTTTCATGCACATATCCTTCAAGCCCAAAGAGACATTAGCTGAATTTGCGGACAGATTTTACATGGAGGGACAACAGTTAATAACAAGCAGACAATTGACGGCGCATGAAGCATATATGGCCTGCGCCCAGGCCCTCAAGGTGAATCAACTCCTATGCCTCCATTTCAAGGCCCACAAGGCTATGCTGTCTTCAATGAAAAGTATAAAAACACTGCTCCAAGATATGCATCTTACCCATTCTGGGACAGTTGTTTGGGAAAGTTGTGCTGCTTCCAACTCTGGCTCCTCTTCTCGCGGCCCTTGTATCCTCACTATGAACTCCCAGACTCCTCCTTGACGTCAGGGTTGTCACAACTGTGGTCAGATAGGCCACCACTCTTGCGTCTGCACCAATCCGCGGGTTGAAGGAGCTGATCCCAAGGATCAGTCGGGAAAAGAACAGTCAACCTAGAGGCGGAGACACTCTCAGTTGACAATTCTTCCTAGTCTCCTCCTACACCCCCGCCTGCTACTGACTCTGATCATGCTGATGATGAAGCACCTCCTATCCTCCTCTTGTTTCATGACATTTCTGAAAATTCTGATGTGGATGAATCTGATGTTGAAGACCATGATGCATACGGGTATTCTGTTTTTGCCGTCCCTGAGACTATTGCTGTTCCCTACAAGCTACAATCTGGGAAGACAACAACAACCACCAAGCCTTTGTCTGAGGCCAAAGCAGTTGTCTCCCGCCCCTATCTTACTCAGGAAAAATGGTCCCCTGTATTAGTGGAATCATCAGAGGAAGCCGCTGAAGTTGCAGATGCTGTTTTCAAGAATGTATCTGTCTCACTCCCTCTCCAAACTGTATATAAGGAGTTTCTGGGACTACAATGCATGATTGAGAAATGGGACAAGGAACTAGATGAGGCACAGGATATCTTGGCTGTTCTTCCACCCTTTGGACGCACCACCACCCAAGTAGAGATATCTATCCAAAAGGTCAAGATCAAAGCCGTCCTGGATACTGGTTCTCCTGTCAACGTTGTTTCTTCTAAATTAATGAAGAAACTTAAGCTGGCCCCTGATCTCAACTACCATCAATCCTATGGCACTGCTGGTCTCTCCATGACTTGCGCCATTGGTGCTTACTCTGCCTTACCAATGCGGTTTGGTAAACTCCTGTTGGCTGCGCCGGCTGTTGTTCTAGAAAATGAGAGCTAAGACCTTTTGGTTGGTACCCAGTTCCTTTGGGAATATAATGGGATCATCAACCTAAAAGATGGCTATCTTTCTATCCTAGGGTACAAAGTCCCTCTGATCTTTGAGGAGCCCATCAAAGTTCCTGGTAAACAGTTGAAGACATGTACTCTGGAGTACCCCACTGGAGTTTTCACCCTAAAGTACCAAACCCATTCCACCAACATGAAATGTCCTCCCATGGCTTGTCCTGCAACTGAGGGAATTCCTCTCATGGCCACATCTGCTGTCATCATCTCTCCAGGTTCTCATACCATTATAGACTCCCAGATATTATATGAACTACCTGAACGGACTTTCTTAGAGCTGTACTCCCCTCCTTTGCTGGGGCGTAACAAGCCTTACCTTTGTCCTGGAATTCTGGACGTCTCCCACAAGAATCCCGTTCAATTACTAGTTGCCAACCTTACTGTGCTTCCTATGACCATATCCAGAGGACAGGTTGTTGGTTACAGAAAGTTATTAATTGCCCCTGACGTCTTGTCTCTTCACTCCTTTGGAACGTTTCAAGACTTTAATCTATCCAAAGACAAGCCTCAAGTCCTATCTCTGTTCACTGCCCAAGACTTCCCTCAGTTGTCCCCAGTCCAACAGAAAGAGATGCTTGATTTACTAGACCAGTTCTCAGACATCTTTGCTAAAGATAGTACTTATTATGGGCTAGCCAAAGGTGTGATACATCAGATTGACACAGGAGATGCTCCTCCCTTTTGTGCCAAGCCATACCGCTGCAGCTGAGTGAAAGATGTGCAGGTTTCCAAGGAGCTCAAACAACTGCTGAACGCTGGATTGCTAGCTTCCTCTCAGAGTCCCTGGGCTTCTCCTCTGCTCATCTTAAAGAAAAGGGATGGTGGACACCGGATTGTGATGAACTATCAAAGGTTTAATTCTCTAATCAAGAAATATTCCTATCCCTTACCACGCATTGATGACGCCCTTCAACGCCTTGAAGGGTCTAAGTTTTTCTCTGCCATGGATTTGGCGTCTGGCTACTGGCAAGTTGACCTCTCTCCTGAAGACCGTCAAAAGGCTGCACTCATCACCTCAGAAGGATTTTTGAGCCTACTTGCATGCCGCAAGGGTTCTGCAATGCCCCGGCAACTTTCCAGAGGGCCATGGACTCTATCCTGTGGGACTTGAAGGTGTCGTGTGTCTTAGTCTATCTAGATGATATAACAGTCTTCAGCGCAACTTTCACCAATCACCTAGCCCATCTTAAAGAGGTGTTCATAAAGATCCAAGAAGTTGGACTCAAGTTAAAGCCTTCTAAGTGTGCTTTCTTCAAAGAGTGCCTTGAATTCCTGGGCCATGAAGTAACCAAAATGGGAATTTGTCCAATGACCAAGAAGGTTGAAGCCATCAACAAAATGCTTCCGCCCACCAACCTCTGAGAAGTACAAGTCTTTCTGGGCATGATGAGTTACTATAGACAATTCATCCCTGATTTTGACAATACTAGTGAACCCCTGGTCCAACTATTGCGTAATGTCCCCTTTGAATGGACCGCCAGCCAACAGCAAGCCTTTGAGACTCTAAAACAGAAACTCAAAGAAGCACCCATTTTAGTGTACCCTGATTACGATAAGGAATTCATCTTGTACACTGATGCTAGTGACCTTGCTATTGGGGTTATCTTGGCTCAACTTGATGATGAAGGTGTGGACCACCCTGTAGCTTATACTTCCCGTGTGCTGAATAAGCATGAGAAGAATTATAGTGTTACAGAGAAGGAATGCCTTGCTGTGCTGCATGTAGTCAAACAATTCCGCCACTATGTGTATGGTACCCATTTCACTGTTGTCACTGACCATGCTTTGCTCAAATGGTTACAACAACTTAAGGAGCCTGAAGGACGCTTAGCTAGATGGGCTCTCTGCCTACAAGGTTATGACTTCACTGTGCTCCATTGCCCCAGGATTCAACATCAGAACACTGACGGGCTATCCCAAATGCCCATCCTTGCCCTACATGCTGCTGAGTCAGACTGCCTGTATGAGCTAATTGGCTACCTTTCTTTCTGGGAAAGTGAGACAGAAGAGGTTTGACTTGCCTTGACCAAATTTTCTGAAGATACCCTCATACGCAACAACCAACTCTTCAAGAAGGTGTGGGGTCAATACCTGCCATATGTGCGTCCCAGTCTTTGTCTCTCTTTGGTGTCACAAGCTCATAAAGAAACTGGCCATGGAGGCATAGCAAAGACCTTTGACTGGCTTCAAAAGAACTACTTCTGGGAGAATCTTTGCCTGTTGATCCCAGATGTCATAGCTAGTTGCCATGACTGCCAACTCCAGAGGCCCCAAGCTGCTTCTCATGAGTTTGAATTGGTGCCCCCTCAACACACATTTCATACTGTCAGCATTGATGCTGTAGGTCCTCTCCCCCGCTCACGCTCTGGATGCCGCTTTATCCCGATTGCTGTTGACCACTTCAGCAAGTGGGTAGAAGCTTGCCCTACTAAAGACATCACTGCTAAGACTACTGCTGCCTTCCTGCTGCAGGATGTTTTCTGCCACCATGGCTGTCCTCAAGTGCTGTTATCAGACAATGGAACCAACTTCAATGCCAAACTTGTAACCTCTGTTGTTGAAGCTCTAGGAGCTCACCAGTCCTTCTCTGCCCCCTATAATCCTTCCACTAATGGGGCAGTTGAGCGTGCCAACTTGACACTGGTTTCTATCATGAGGAAACTCACCTACTCTGACGCTGCCAATTGGGATCTATACTTACCTGCTGCTCTCTTTGCCTATTGTCTGAGCAGACATCAAGTCACAGGGTACTCCTCTTTGCCATTCTGTATGGGCGTGAAGCCACCACTCCTTCACTCTTGGGGGTTCCCCTACTCTCCTCTGATAAGGCCATGAACCCTGACGACCACATCAAAGACTAAGTCAACTGTATCATTGATATACAGGCCACTGCCAGCACTTCTGCATATAAGACTAAGATGCTCGAGCTCTCTCCTGACAATGCTGGGCACTCCCCCCTTGCCTTAGTTTGCTGTTGGTGACCATGTCCTGTACTATCAACACCGTGTGGGAAGGGCGCGCGCACAAACTGGACTCCCTATGGATTGGTCCTTTAGAGGTGACTTTCAAACAAGGATCTGAGTACACTGTAAGGCTCCTCTCCAGTGGTTGCCCTTTTGCTCGTGTACACGCCAAGTTCCTCCGCAAGTATCACCCCCCAAAGGCCAATCTAGAGGGGGGCAATGTTGTGAATAACAGCATTCACCATGTTTTGATTTTACCTTTATTGGGCCATTTTGAGGACAAATCTCTTGCTTTCGCATTTGACTCTCAAAATGAACTGGCTTCTGCTTCAGGAAGTATGATTGTTCAGTTTCCTGACTCTGCGCAACTCACTTGCCCCACTCATGCTTGTGGCAAGTGATCCTACCGTCCTGGTAGTGTTTTGTGGTATTCCTAACCACTATATATTCCATTTCACATTCACCAATAAAATTTAAGTTCTATTCACATTTTGTCTTTGTGTCTTCTGCACTTCTGCGCCTCTCTCTAGCCACAACTAGTAGAGATTATTCTTCCAGGGCCGCAAGGTAAACGCTATTGCCTTCCCTGTCATCTAACCAAGACTTAGTACAAATCTAATCCTAAGGTTAGGATTCCCCATTGTGTGTCTGTGCCGCGCCTCAGAACACAAAACCAAAAGTCATTGAGTATTAAGCAATTGGATGGTACGCAGAAGAAGTTTGTCACAGGAACTGGGGATTATGTCTTGAAGGTGGAACTGGTGAAAGCAGTGAATGAGCTGCCGCGTTCATTGAGTGTAGGTGGTTGGAAACTTCCACTCTGCCCTTTGGACAGGTGCTTCCACTGCGGACTAAAGGGACACATCAGGGCAAAATGCCTGGTAAATATGGCAGCTGAGGAGGAGAGAAGGAAGAGAGTGGAGGAGGGAAAGAAGTTGGGGGTACAATCAGCCATGGCTTTGGCAAATTTGAAGGAGTTGAGTGAGAAAGAGACACAGGCAAAGAACATAGCCCCTGTAAACAAAAACTGAGTTGTCCCTAACAACAAAAGTAAGAAAGCGGCAAGGAAGCTGAAGGTGGTCAAAACTTTGGCTATTGACGGCTTCAGAGTCACTAAAGATGCTACCCAAAGTGATTCTCAGCTAGGACCACTGATAGCAGAGAATGATGGAAGGAAGCGGCGCGCTACTGTAGTTAATACAGATATCCTAAGGAATCAGTGCCTAAGGGATGCAGTGGTTTTGGCCAAAGTATCCTTTGTCAACACAAGTCCAAAGGAAAAGGATACATCCAAGGCTCAGACGGAAACAGAGACCTTGGTCAAAGTGGAAATCAGAGAGGAGGAAAAGATGGAAACAGAAGACAACCTAGGTCAAGGAAAGCCCAGAGGCCAAACAAGATCACGAGGTTTTCAGAAGGAGAAATCTACTGTACCCTGCAATGTGATTGTCAGTGTGGATAAAACCATACAGATAGTTCCATCTGCAAACAATATTGATTAAATGAGTATTAATCTAGAGTTTTCTAATGTTCAAGGTTTGGGGGAACTTAAACAAAGACAGAGGCTTGCATATAGATTATTACAACATGACATCAATATAGGAGTATTCACGAAGACCAAATCCAAACCAGGTGTGGAGGAAGAGTGGAGATATCAACTTGCTCCAACACAGTCATTTTACTCTCACTTAGTGGAGGAAACAGAGGAAACAACCGAAAGGGCGGGACCAAAGGGACCAATGAAACCAAAGGGAGGTGTAATAATCTAGTGGAAGAAGAAATTCAAAGTAATACAAAAACTGGAAATAGTACCTGGCAGAGCATCAGCCATCCAGGTTGAGGTGAAGTCAGGATGGCAATGGGTAGTGGGATTATATGCACCAAACAATCCTACAGAACGGAGGGCCTTCTTCCAGGAGGTCCAAAGGAAAGTGGGAGAGTTAGGTATAGGCGGAAATGTGATAATGGGGGAGATGTAAACTGTGTGATCTCTGCGTATGACAGAATTGGTGCATCAAGCAATTGGTCTGCAGATCAAGGAGCAACAGAGTTAGCACAGTTAATGGCATCAATGGGGGTAGTAGATGTGTGGAGAAAGGGTGATCAAGGAGGTTTAGAGGAGGCTGAAGGGTGGACTTTCTTTAGAGAGAAACACTTCTCCCAAATTGACATCATCACAGTCCCTGAAGTAATGTTGCAAAGGTGTAAGATAAGTGTCAGAAATTTGGTGTCAACGGATTCAGATCACAGACCACTAGAACTGCTGGTGAAGGAGGAGCAGGAGGCACAAGCAGGGAAAGGAATCTGGAGGATGAACCCTAGACTCTTAGAGTGGTCTCCACTCCAAGATCTCCTTACAAAGAAACTTAATTACTACTGGAACAGGTTATAATACATATACAAAATGAAGGAGGAAAGGGCTTATGATGTCTGGAAGATGACCAAGGAGGAAATCAAACAGACTTGTGAGAACTTTGGGAGACTGATGAATTCAAAGATGACAAGATATCAGGCTAGGGAGTCTGAATTTGCCAAGGTGTGTAGAAAAGCAAGTGAAATGGAGACATCAGTTTTCACAGAACAAGCAATTCAATATGCCAAAGCAATTGGAGACTTCAAAGCAGATAGATTGAAGGCTTTGAAGGCAAAATGGAATGAGAAGTCCAACACAGACCTAGCTCTCCTGAAGAGCGCAATTGGAGTATTCCAATTGTCAGCTAGGATTGTAGAACTATCATTTCATGGAGCCACAGTAGACACAAGAGAAGGTTTGACAGAGGCGGCCAAGGAGCTCTATGAGGAGCTGTATAGTGAAGCAGAAAGCAACAAGGCAGCAGCTGAAGAGCTCATTGAAGGTCTACAGGTTTTATCAGTAGAAGGAAGGAAGTCCTTGGGTTTGCCCATAGGATGGCAAGAGGTAGCAACTGTGATTCAAAATTTGAAGAATGGAAAATCACCAGGAATTGACAGAATAGTAATGGAGTTCTACAAGCTTTACAAGGAAGAGACATCATCAATATTATGCAAAGTTTTCAATGAGATCTTGGACCCAGACATAGGTGTCACAACCAAAGAATGGGCGAGGGGGATAGTGACAATGCTGTATAAGAAGGGTGATCCAACCAACCTTGCAAACTATAGACCTCTTACACTATTAAATGTAGACTACAAAATACTCATGGGAGTTCTGAATAGGCGCTTGAGGAACCAGCTGAAGGATGTTGTCAGCAAAGAACAGACAGGATTCATTCCTGGACAATCAATAGCGGACAACCTAATGCAGTACTTCTTAATCAAGGAATGGACTGAGAAAAACAATATCCAGGAAACTGGATGGATCATGTTCTTAGACCAGGAGAAGGCCTACAACAGAGTGAGTCATGAGTTTTTGTGGAAATTGTGTATTAAGATTGGGTTTCCAAACAATGTTGTGAGCATGTTAAAAGCAATATACGGAGTGGCAAAATCTAATATTAATGTGAATGGGAATCTATCACAGCCATTTGAGGTTAAAAGAGGTGTACGTCAGGGAGATCCATTTTCTCCATTGTTGTTTGTCCTTGTAATAGAATTACTGTCAGTGGCCCTTCTAAAGGCTGATCAAAAATTGCTAAAAATCAACGGAAAGTGTTACTCTCACTTGATGTATGTGGACAATACATGGATTTTCTGTAGAGACAAGGAGGACAAAGCGAGGGTAATGTGTGTCTTAGATAAGTACCAAAGGGCGAGTAATGTGAAGGTGAATCTTTCCAAATCCCAATCAATTACTATTGGAAAGACGGCGGCATGGATGAATGACTCAAGCCAGAGAATCCCTTGTTTGGCAGACAGGGAGGAGTATAAGTACTTGGGATGTCCCATCCAGGGAGGAATGTTGCCGGAGAAAATCTGGAACTCCCAGGTAACCAAGATAACTAAAGAGGTGGGAAAGTGGAAGTTTCTGAATCTTACTTACCACAGAAGGGCCTTGGTTCTCAACACTTTTGTATTATCCAAACTATGGTACTTGGACGGGGTGGTTCCACTGACACCATCAGCAACTAGGACAATAAAGAAGATAATAACAAATTTCATATGGAATGGCCAAGCAGCAAAAATCAGATACGAGGATCTATGCCAGGAGACAACAAAGGGGGGCATCAGACTAATCAACTTTGAGACTATGCTAGAGGCAATTCAATTACAATGGTTAGTGCGCATTGTAGACAATGAGAAGCCAAAGGTGTGGTTACCTATATTGGAAGATTATCTAAACAAGGCACAACTGACCAAAACAAAGGACAACCGAGGTTTGAGCTGGGGGATTAACCAGAACACTAAGGTAGCAGCAAAATACCTACCAGGCTGCTGGAAGGACATTTTTAGAACTTGGACAAAAAACAATGGTAGAATCTTGGTGAACAAGTGGACAGTACAAAAAGCAAGAGCCATTCCCTTGTGGGGTAGGGACTGTGGATTAGACATAGATGCTCGGACCCGGAAGGCCTTTTTTACAATCACTGGGGCAACACACTGGGGCAATATCATTACAGGCAAAGGCAGATTACTAAGGAGATTGGAACCACTGAAGAACTCTAAACCCTTGGACAAATTTTACTTTAAAAAGGGGTGGGATATAGTGGAGGATCAAAATCACTGGCCAGTGAAGTTGAGACAATACTGTAAACCATATGAGAACCTAGATGGGGATGATCAAAACAGGATTTTGACGGAAGCAGAAGTAGTGCAAGGGCGGTTCCAAAACAACGGACCAAGGTTAACGTGTTCTGAATGTTTGGTGAAGTTAAGAAGAATGTTGAGGGTAGGGAAAGATGATGGGGTTCTCCTGGCTGAATTCTCTAACTGAGACTATTGGAAAAACCAATCCAAGGAATTTGCTCTGAGATACATGCTGAAGCAAATGACAGAAAAGGAGGTGAAAAGAGGGCTAGTCAACCTTTGGGGGAAGATAGGAGCGGGATGGGCCATTGCGGTTCAGAACTTTCTATACCAACTCAGAGGGAGGATCCTTCACACAGGAGAGGTGTTACAAAAGTGGTACAACAAAGAGGACCCTGAGAACATTGCTTGCAAGGTTTGCGGGGAAGTGGAATCAGCAAAACACATATTCCTAGAGTGCTTGGAAGTGAGAACAATATGGTCACGTGTGTTCCACTGGTACAATTGGTACCATCTTGAGAAGGAAGCAGTTTGGGTCACTTGGCAATGGCCCAAACTCTTGGCTGCAATCCCACCACAGGTGCTTTATGCTAATGTGGAGGGTGAGAAGGTTTGGAGATTGGTGTGGGGTGAATCCCTCTTTGGTTTATGGCTTGCCAGAAACAAGAGAACCTTTTTAGGTCCCGGTCAAAGAGCGCGTCTAACTCAAGACTTTGTGAAGCAACGGCTGCTTGCAGCTGTTGGTAGCAAGGACAATTCTCTTTCTACTGAGTCTGCCAACTCACAGGTCAGTCTGGTATCTTGTTTCACAGCGGAAACAGATATGCATGTTTTGAGTCCGGCTGGTCTGCCTTTGCAGACCAGTACTCCAAACAGATAAGAACATGTAAGTTAGAGATAGTGTGAGCTATCTCAATTGTGGGTGGGAAACTGCTTCACGCAGCAATTGAGTGTGTCAAGGTGCAAGTCCTTGGGATACATCCTGTCAAGTTGACACATACTCAATTACTTCCTTTGGGGGGGGGGGGTAAAACAAAAACTCAAAGATAAAGATTTAAAAAGAAGGAAAACACAAGCCACAAAACCTAACAAGTACCTTTTTGGGGTGCAAGTCAAACAATCTCAACTTAAGTTGAGACTGAGTAAAACTCAGGCTTTTATTCAAGTCTGGTTTTTGAGGTAAAGATAAAGGGGAGGATGTGTCAGAGATCCAGCCTGTGGGGGGTTCTTGGGAACTTGCGGGCAGTTGGCCTGCAGGCCCAGCTGGGAGGGCCCACCACAAGATTGGTGCCAACTTTACAATACAAGATAACAATTTGCCCAGGAGGGACCAAGGTCTGCTCTCAGGTACCATAGAATCCATCAACCCGGTAAGAGTGATATACATCACTCCAAATATCTGAGTGAAAGTGGATTCATTGGCTGCAACAGATTTTTGCAGGTGGTTGGGCCGCAGGGTGAGAGGAGGCGTCATTGGGACCAAATATGTGGGCAGGTAGTTGTACTTGTAGCGGAATAGCAGAGGAGGTATGGTGATTTTGGTGCCTTCTCTGTAAACAGTCTCTGTCTCTCTAGTTCTAGCATCAGGGTCGTAGATTAGGATTTCCTCTAGGGTGAACTCCAAATATGCAGGATTGGGTGGGTACTTGGTAAAATGTACTGGGCCAAAGGGAGCTCCTGGCGGACAATAAAGTTCGGGCGGCTGGTCCGCAGTTTCTTGGGGCTGATGGGTGTGAGGTACAGAACCGCGGAGGTAGACTTTAAATGAAATAGAACTAATATCAAATATGGAATAACCTAGTTGAACCAAAGGTTCATGTCATTTTATTGCAATAATGGTAATGGGCAACTTCCTGGCGGTCCAGGGTATAAGTATGCCCATCTGTCATGGGTAAACTTTTACAAATTTCTTTGGCCCAGGTGTTACCGTCTACCAGGGTTTTCCAGTCCTTGGTGGAATCCATCACAGAAGTTATTTCATTGGCTGGTTTGAACTGAGAATACTCAAATTTCCATATCAGGTTGGGGATTGGTCATCTCTGGGTGGCCCGCTTTCTATAGGAAGTTTCTTTGTTTCCCCTCCGTGGTGGTCCGAGTTATTTCAGGGTCTATGGCTAGGTCCACCCGTTGATTGGTTGATTTAACAGGAACCTTTAATGTGGGGAGTGTTGATGTAGGCAATTTTGACTCATCAAGATTTAGAGGATTTTCTGAAGTCAAATCCTGCTCTGGTTCAAGCCCAAGAATCTGCGGGCCGCCAGCCCGCAGGATATCAGGGTTTGGATCCTGTAGTAGAGGTTTTCCAGTAAGCATGATTAATAGGAGTTTGTCACTCATGACAGGATGACTAACCAAAAGTGGTTAGTTGAGTTTAGAATAAAGAGCCAAACACAAGCACATGTTTCTGTCATCTTAACTTTAAAAAGTTAAGCACAAGATAAAGGAGAAGACAAGGAAACTGGTGGTTAAATGTTTGGTTAAACCAAAAGAAGAGCGTAGACAGAAGACCAGGAAAACTCAGTCCAAACTTCTGGTGTAAGCAGGAAGAGAAGCAAAGCAAAAACAAAAGTTAATTGGTATCAGACTTGGTTGGACTAACTTTGTGTATAGGTACTGGGTCAAAACTTGTCCGTGAAGGAAAAGGTAAGTCCAAAGATGAAACTAACCGTTAATTCAGGTTAATTTGACTGGCAAAGCAAGGAAATGAAGGGGGCATATAGAAGGAATGAATTGTTGGAGTTTAAGCCAAAAATAAAGGAATAAACCATGATAAAAGTTCTTGTAGATACTAGCATTAAGATAAATAAAAAGGAGGATCCTGAAAATACTGTTATTTTTGCCTTTGGGGATGTAGTCATATTCATTGCACATGAAGGATGCAAAAGAGGACTCATCAATGTAGTATAACTTTACTATGCCCTTGTGAATTTGTGTGGTATACATATTGGCATATTTTTGACAGTTCTTGATGTTCATTAGGTTATTCTGGTTGTAAAGAGATACCCCAAGTTTTTTCAGGAGAATCAATCCTCTGACCATGTGATAATAAAATGGAATTGAGGCCTTGATTCCAAAAACAGATCTGACCATTGGCTGTATATTTTCCAGTTCAGGATGGTAATTGTGGTTGATCTAGTGCTTTATTGCCCAGATGTTCTTCTTATTCAGGATGCCCAACTTGCCCTTGAATTTCTTCATAAGGAGAACTTTGTTGGGTTTCAGGTATGTACTATGTTGGGGATTTGACCAAGCAATGATGCCAATTATGACAGAGCTCACAGATAATAATTACAGCTGCTAAACAACATAAATTGGTAGTATAAAACACATGCATATTGGATCAGCAGTAGTCTGCTGACCTGAACCATAAATCAACCAATGGTAAGCACCACCGCTACACTTAGTGATACATGATTTGCCACCATGCCATTTTGAAAAGTCACAGGCGCCGCAGCGCCACCTAGCAATTGGATTAGGCACCAAAGTGCTGAACTAATTTTTTGTCAAGCGCTGAGGTGCTGGGTTTGATTCCCCATAATCTCAAATTCCCATATTAATTGCATATTAGCATTCATCTTGGAGTATGTTAGGAAGGTAGAAAGTTATCATGAAGTAACTAAATCATTTCATTCCAGCAAGGACTACCTGTGCTGGGTAAAGATGAAGGTATTCTATTGGTTGACATGCAATAAGCGCCAAACCTAGATTAATAATTACCCAAATTAAGCCCATGTTAGAATGTCTTAGAAGACATTGCTAGCAGCCCAGGGATTAACCTTGCAGAAGGTATAAGAAGAATCAATGAATTACAATAAAACTATCTTTGATCTATCTTTAATCTGGTTGACCTTTATCTTAATCTTTAAGTGCTTCCGTGTGATCAGAAGCCATTGCTGGACAATAATAATGTTTCTATTTATCCTGGCTCCTCTGATACAATACTACTCATATCCTTTCATATGACTGTATTCAAGCAAATGCCCTGTGCCCTATAATATCAAATAATTGTGGTGCTGTAATGCAAAAGGCGCCACATACTATACAGCCTATGTGCTGATTTTTCCAAAACACCAAAAGTTGTTGTGGCCTTCTTTTAGCTCTGATTTTCATTTATAAGTCTAATAAGGGTTTCACAGGTAAAGTTTGAGATCCTCTTGTGTTTGGAGTTTTTACTGGTAGGCATTGCCTCTGCGGGTTCTTTCATGATACACAGCATATACACCTGGCTGTAAAATGCAGTGACTTTTATTGAGCACCTTGTTACCCTTCACAGTTCAATAATACTGTGGCTCTTTATTGTTATCTTGCCCTTTGTCATCACTGATGTAAGGCTTTTAAGTGGTATCCAGAACAGGCTTAACACTCTATATGAGACTGGTGAAAATACTATCTTGGCAGTATACAGGGTTGGATCAAAGAACACCTTTTCAGTGGTGGTGGTGTTTACTGTTTGGGTGGTGGTGACCTTCCTAGGCAGCTTGGGAACTCTGGGGTTGATACTAGCTGCTCTTTCATTCTGGCTTCCCTGGGTTTGTTGTGGTGTCTGTGTGCTTGGGTTTCACCACCTGATTCAGCACACTCCCACTTTCTATCTCCTGGACTACAGCCACTCTGTTCTTTGACACATGAGGACGCCCATGTCCGTGGTGTACTCATTTGGCTCCTTGGCTCTGCTGTTGTGATGGGTCCATTTTGGTATGAAATAAAATAAAATGACTTTAACTGTATAATTTATTCATTGTAATTTTTATTTGTCTAAATATAGTAGCATAAACGCTTGTAGTCACTATCATTTATTTCAAATTAGGTTTTAAAATTTCTATATCAAATTTTTTGTGTTAAATGTGTAATTTTAGCTGTATGTATTGATAAATTTGGTTTTATTATTATTTTAATCCCAAAACGGACACTCAGAACATTTATTTCCGTTTCATATTCTAGATTGTATGTCTTAATCAAGACAAGCTGGTAACAGTATTATAGATTCATTTATCTGTTTTGACATTTGATTTTTTTGTTGTCTGTTTCAGTTGCTATTGGGGTTTGTTGATGGATTGAGATTTTAAATTTTGTGACTGAGTTTGATGTGTTCTTAAAAAACATAGTAGCTTTGTTCTGTGACTGAAACCCATGTGTTCTAGTGCTTGGTACATTTGTTGTTGAACCATGATAAATTTGTTCCCAGTTTGCATAGGTTGTTGTGTGACTGGATATTTTTGCAAACAGTGCAATTTTCCGTAGAATTAGGTTCTATTTCTATCTAAAAAGTTGAAATTTGTTATTTGACTTGTTGAGTTTATACTTCTGGGAAGTATAATAAACAAAATAAAGGGGAAGATTAAGAAGAGAATGATACTTTATTGAATATGAATATAGGCTAATATATAGCATCATGACAAGCCACATGTTGTCTATGTACCTCATGAAGGTCATGGAGCTTATCTGAGTAATGTTCCTCTTGAGTCATGAGGCTTAATCAAGTTGTGTTCCATTTAGGACCTGGATTGAGTGATCCCTGTCATAGATGGTTAACTGATAATGGTGCCACCGGTTTATTGACTGGGCGGTGAACCACTTGGTGAGCCGCTTGGTGATTTACTCGGGGCATTAATTCCCCAAGAGGGAGTAATCGAAGATGTTGCAACAGACTGAACAATTTTTGTTTATCTCAGCAGGTTGCAAACTATTGTATCATTTTTGTAACATGATCACTATCACAGTTAGTGTAGATTGCTTCAGAATGTATCTGGTTTATTTTCGTTTTAATATGGGTTACTTCTGCTTGCTGACTCGGTTTTGAGATCGTGTATTTGATTTTAATTCTTTTTGTTTGACTGTTTTCATAGCCTAGATAAATGGAACTTTTGGTGGGTAAATTGAATTTCAAGCAGAACAGTTGCCTTTCGTTTTGTGGCTGAGCAATTGCGTTTAAAACTGAACCATTTTCGTTTATCTCAACAGCTGTGAAAAGTACGCTATCCAAGTTGGTATTAGAATTTGATCTTCTGGTAAGATATACGTTTTATCAGACTTGAGGCGTATCTAAATATATCTCTGGACTGCCGTAGAAGGATAAATTATGAATTAAATGTATAAATTGCCATTTGATTGTTCGGACACCCACTTGTTTAATAAATCAGTTGAAGCTTTGACTTAGCTTTTGGTCTGACGTTCGTGCTTTGACCTTTGCGACTTGGATCTAAAAGTGTGTCGAACAAGGGGTGGCATGACGGTTTACGTAGCAGTTTGAAATCGAGTGACTATGTCTCATGTCGTGGACTAAACCGAAATTTATTTACATCCAATCACTGGCTGAATGTCGTATGATTGGATGATGTAGGGGCTTGGGATTATTTGCGTTTGTCATCTTGGAATGCGTGATGTCACCGCTGGCTGGATTATAAAGTATGAATGAAATCATTCCAGAGGCCACCTGCCGTTTTTGCAACCAAAGTCAACTACACCCTTTAAAAAATATTATTACCTTAAGAATATTTGGTGAGGGAAAGAGTTCCAATCACTGCTTAATAGACTGGGTCGTAGAGTGATGAAATAGCCTAGTAGTGTGGCTAAGGCGATGCACCAGATTTAACTCCCGATAATAAAGGCCCTTAAATATGATGACTTGAGAATTGCAGGGTAATAGCACTTTCATCTCGACTTTAAAAAATCTAAATTAAAATATACTTTGAAGCAGCGGTTGACATTAGAACATTTCCACAATGAACTCTGCTCGGCATGGGCCGCATTTCCATGATCAGCGAATCCAAACTAGGCACGAGTTTAAGCTACAGCTGCTGCCATTTTACGTCGTAAGTTTAATCCGTCATTGGCTACCAACATTCAGCTTTGATATATCAGCTTAAGTACAAAACTGTTCTCCTTTGATCTTTTCCAAGCACTTTTAAACTTATTAGCATATCAAAAGACTTCAGATAAAATGACTTCGGTAAGCCAGCTTTTTTCTTTCTAAAAAAACGTTCGTTACTAATTTCAATTTAGGTTCGCGATGATCAGGTTTGTTGTTTTTCTGCTTCGCTTTCCGTTTTATTTACCTTGCGTATAGGTTTACATGGCCAAGCTCTCTGAACAAGCCGAGCGCTACGAAGGTAGTTTCTTATTTTATCATCCTTTTAATTTTCCCCATAGAAATGGTCAATTCCATGAAGGTAGCTACTTTTTATGTTCTTTTATTAAAGTCATGGTTGCTATATAGGATATTGCTAAGGTAAATTGACTCATCTATTTAAATTAATTTTTAGCTTAATATTGAGCTCACTGTCGAGGAAAGAAACCTTTTGTCAGTAGCATATAAGAATGTTATTGGAGCTAGACGTGCCTCTTGGAGAATAATCTTTTCCATTGAGCAAAAAGAGGGAATCTAAGGGCAATGATGCCCATGTTGCTAAGATTAAGGAATATCGCCAAAAAGTAGAGGTTGAGCTTGCTGACATTTGCAAAGATATTCTTTGTGTTTTGGATGATCATCTTATTAAGTCCGCTGAATCTAGTGAGTCCAAGGTTTTCTATTACAAAATGAAGGGAGATTATCATCGCTACCTAGCTGAGTTCTCACTTGGAGAGGAAAGAGACGAAGCTGCCAAGGCTGCTAATGTGGCTTACAAGAGTGCTAGCGATATCGCCATGGTTGAGCTTGCACCCACTCATCCCATTCGTCTCGGTCTGGCTCTGAATTACTCTGTTTTCCACTATGAGATTATGACTTCTCCTGATAAGGCTTGCTCCCTTGCCAAACAGGCTTTTGATGACGCTATAGCCGAACTCGATACCTTGTCTGAGGATTCCTATAAGGACTCAACCTTGATTATGCAGCTTCTTCGCGATAATTTGACGTTATGGCAATCCGACCTCAACGATGGTATTTCAATGGTTTGCTTAAATTGCTAATTTTGGGTTTAGAAGTTAACGGAGCCGCTGATAAAGATGCGGATGCCAAGGAAGAAGCTGCTTAAGACATAATTTTTTGGTTACTTTTACGTCGCCTTTAATTCCACTATTTATGTTATAACTTGGTGCCACGGTTTCAGCATGAGATAAACTTGGTTGATAAAACTTTTGATTCCTGTTGTTCGAGTTGTTTACCTTCCTTCGCTCAGTACTGGAAACAACAGCTCGACTTTCTGTTTGGTTTTTCGGGCTTGAATTGCTTTGATGAAAAGGCCTTAGGAATCTAAGTTTAACTGAACATCGTTAGAGAAATGTATTTTAGGCTTGTAACGTTAGATTCGCACTTTTTTAGACTCATTATCTATTGGTTTTGCTTGGCGTTCATTTTGCCTCTTAATTTATTGGCCAAAATATGATATTTGATAATCTCTGTAGACAATAACCTGCATATTATATGTTCAAATATGTTTTATCAAACGCTCGTTTCTAAGTGTGTAGCCTTGGTACTTTGGCTATCGCTACAGCCACATTTCTAATCTTGCCACTATTTGAATCTGATAGATGCTCCTGCTCCCTAACAGTCCCTGCAGTTTTATACCAGCTTACAGAGTTTTAGAATATGCTAATAAATCCCATCGATTTATTAGGAGCGCAAGAGGCTTCCAGTAAACCACTACATTGTATTTGGATTAAAATACGTGCTTTGCTGCTTTTGAAATCACTGTATCCAACTTCTTAAACATATTCCCAACAGGTTTATTTGAGACAGGGTACTCTATCACTAAGTTTACACACATTATTTGGATGCTCAGCATATCATACCAAGTCAATACAGATTACTTGTGAAGAAAGCCAATACATACACTTGCAATAGTTGAATGGGAACCCTAAGCAATCAGATCTAGATCATACATCCTTTAACAATTGGGAAATCTAATAGTGCGGCGTGGATTAGGATATCCTCACTTTAGAAATACATTTATTGTCAAAACAGTAGGGTTAACCCTCCAGGAAGTCCTCAGCTGGAAATATATGACTTGCCTCAATCCACCAAAGATCCAAAGCTAAGATATGCCAAGGCAAGTTTGTCAGCTGAAACCCCACAGCTAATAGTTTCTAAATAAGGAGCACTACTGATTTGCTTCAAGGATAGTGCCAAAGTTAAGAAGATATTTCTCTACCTGGAACTACATCCTTCTATTTCATTCATTCTAAAACAAAGGTATTATCCAGCTAATTTATTTACTTCCTCTTTGTAACTCTGCTAAAGCTGTACAGTCATGATATTGGTAGTACAGGTAGGTTTTCTATCCTAACTTGTTGGCAAAAAAGATCAACTCCATCTGTACACATTAATAAAGATGAATCTATAAGGGCATAATAACAGGTATCCCTACAGGTTGGATGTTCATGCACCATACTTTCATCATTTCTAAAGGATATGTGGTCTACTGAAGAAGGATATCACTACTGGCTGACTTAAACACTCTACATACAAGACTTTTTCAACCCCAAATGATAAATTCTCATCACTACCAAGTAAAATTTTGAAATCAAACACCAACAGCATGGCCCAGAAACTATTCAGCACTGCTATTAACTGTTTTATAAGATCAAAAAATAAAAAGACAGCTGCCTGAATGCAGCCCGCTAATAGAAAACTGACACAAAGAAAGTGAGATAAATCCAATGAATTTCAAAGTCTCATAAGGTTTACCCAAGAACCAGGAACTTGGCCTGTCCTATGACACAGAAGCGCTGATAAAGTGTGAGATGGCTTTTAGACTTGCTGGTTGACATTTTATTTACCAAAGAATAACAATCTTATGACAACAAAAAAAGCTGAACCCCCTGTTAAAACAGCCACAGTTCAGAGCCAACCAGCATTATGAGAACCATTGTCATTGCACTTCTCCTTATGTAGCTTTTAATAACCCATACACGTGCTTCAACTAATACATGGTACATAAGCCACATGATTATAAACATAGTCCTAAAATCAGTACTAAACTTTTAACCCTATATCACAAAGCAGAGATATTAAAATTGATCTCTTATGCTCTTCACAAGGAACAAATTCATAACTGTGAGCATCCCACATCAAAAAAAAGCTGCAAGCACAAGAGCATACATATTTTTTGTCTCACTTGGAAATAGAAATCATGTTACAGATCTATTTTAACCATTAGAAATGAGAACTTTATAAAGAATTTAACCAACAATGAGAGATTTCAACTGCAGGTCAACCCCAAAGAGAAATCAGCCAACTAGCCCCTCCCCAGTCCTCCCAGGACTCACCCAGTGAATATTGCTGCCCAGAAGATGTATGAACTTTATCATGATAAAAAAACTTGGAAGCTCCTTAGACTCAGTATACCTGCTTAAGAACCAAATAATCTGATAGGCTACTCTATTATTTTTTGCAGCTGCATACGAGATATTCTACTCAGCTCAGGTATCAGCATAACTTTAATGGGCCAAGGATTTCTGGGAGATTCATGACTGCACTAACTATTAGCAGAATAAAAATTGGTAACCGCTGAGAACTCTCAGGTAAAGGTCTATCAAGGAACACCATCTATTATTAGACTAGAAATGTTAAAATTCACCATAAGAGGGCCAGCAATTAATTTTTGGATAAGATATAGCTCTCATCTGGACTGGTTAGGACAAAAACTTTATTTAGATGGGGGTTACATCCACATATTTACCAATAATGTCAGGGATCCAGATTTGCGGAGGGGCAGTTACAGACACGGGCAGTGGGACCTCTGGGCCAGTAGGGGATGTTCATCACAAAATGGGCTCTAACTTGAGTACACAGAAGAAGTAATTGTAAATTCACTGCCACCCTTGGCCTTGTATTGAACTGTTTTTCCCCGCCACACCAAAAAAGGACCAAAAATAACAGCCAAGCCACTAAATTCTCTAGAAGATTTAGCTCATACTGTTGATAAGAGATTTGTTCTGGCCTACCCTGCAGATCCCCTGGCCTTGGTTTTTCCCAGCCTGTAAAAAAACACTGATCAATTTGGATTGTTTGTTGTCATGGTGTTGTCCTCTCTTAAAAATTATCAGAAATACCCGATCAAATGATACCACATCAGCAACCAGAAAATCAAGTGAATCCCAAATGCCTGGGATGGTCTCTAGCCAATCAGGTGAAGCTGCGGAAATTAACTTGAAACCTTCCAGTGTCCCTGGTCTTGTCCAGCAAAATTTCTCTTCCTGCCAATCAGATGCTAGCCAAAGTGGTCATGTGGTCATTTCTTAACAATTCTCCCCTTTTAACAATGCCAGGGGACTTTGTGTCCCCTGCTTGTCAATTTTCAAAATTATTAAAACCTGGAAAACAGTTGCTTTCAAACTTGTTATTATTTTGTATACTCTGTTGGAGTCCGCTTTAATCTCTGAACAAAGTGTTAGCCCTTTTCTGTCCCAAACCTTACCTTTATGTCGTCTGCTCATACCCGGTCATCTTTTTGAAGCTCTGTAACTTAGGCCTTTTGCTTAATTGTTGCGCCTGTAGCTTACTCTTTCAAATTTACAGTTTGAACTAGAAAATTCAACTTGAAATCTCTTATAAATTCTATTTTTATCTAGAATTTTTCTATAATTTCATTGTTTTTGAGCCCGCTTTTGCTTTTACGCCCGCCAAGCCATCCAAGACCATCACCAAGCCTTCTGACGCTTCCTGCTGCTCCCTGCTGGTTTCATTTTGTGACCACCCATACAATGCCCAACTTTACCAATTGTAAGATCAAAAATTGCACCCAAAAATTCAGAATATTCTGTGGATTGCTATTATAATCCTCCCTATTTTTAAATTTGTGGTGTTTACTTTGGGTCCTTTTGTGTTTCTTCTCTGGGCAACTGCCCCCGACCTATGGTTGCAATTTTCTACTTCTGCTCGTCTTGTGGGGAATAATCTCTCAAGTCTCCTGCACCTTCCTGGTGAGCTTCTTGTTTTGGGCGAGACAATTTTCAAGAGCCTGACTTATGACAACTTAGAACTTTCCGCTGTAGATTACGCTGTGCCAGCCCCCACGTTGGAGGTGGGGCTGGTGTCTACTATTCATAGCTTGGACAAAGACAATCTGGTACCTCTCCTAGCTCCTGTGGGGTCGCCTCCTGCTCCCATTTGAACACCCTGGTTACTCTCTGGGTTAGTGTTGATGGGGTTGAATGCATACTTTTCTCAGCTGTCCCCTGCGCCCTCTCTTTGGTCCCCCCCTCCAAGCAACCATCCCAGTACTCCACTGGGCGGCATCCTGGTGGTTCATCTTGCCAGGATGGGAGCCAAACTTAGTTAGTTTAGCCCCCATCTCTTGCAGTAATTATCTAACATGGACCAGGGGCCATTAGGGAATACCATAGAGTCCAACACCCAATCAATGAAAATTATATTACACCAGAGAGTTGAGTGGACATAGTCTCATTTGCAATCCCTGATTCTTCCAGGCAGCCAGGCCACGTGGTAACAGGCGGGGTCATTGGAACCAGGTACACATGCAGATGGTTATATTTATTCCTGAAGAGGTGGGGTTTGATGGTGTACCACTAATTCTCTCAGCCAAAGGTCTCTGGGTTGAATGATCTTTCCAGGGGATGGACAAGAGAGTGTTATCTAGTGTAAATTTTGAGAGGGCTGGGTTAAAAGGATATTCAGTAAATTTATAGGGCCATAGGGAGCACCAGAAGACAGAACAACACAGGCATGGGGTCTGCAAGGTCTATGAGTGAGATAGCTAGGGTAGTGGGGCCTGTTGATCCAGTTTGTAAATGGAAGAGAGCATGTCAGGAATATTCCTGACATAAACCAAATACTGACTGAAAGGAAAAGTTGGGAAAAGATAGCTGAACCCCCAATTCAAGGAGTAAAATTTGATAGGGAATTTCCTCCCTTATTAGGGAAAAATAAAAATAAATTTAGGAAAAAACCGGATCTTAGTGGGCACCAGACTAATTTATCATCCAGGCAGGCACCCACCGCCACCACACAGACGCCAGCCACCCACAAGCCCCTCGCCAGACGCCCGCCCACCACCCAGCCAGGCACCCGCAAGCCCCCCGCCAGCCCAGACAGGCACCAGCGGGCCCGCCGCCAGCCTCTGCCTGCTCGCTCCCCGCCAGCATCCCAGCTTCCAGCCAGGCCCCTGCTGCCCACCCACCTGCTTGCCTGCCCAGCCGCCAGCACACCTGCCGCCAGCCCCCCGCCCGCTCACTTCCTGGGCCCCAGCTGGCTGCCTGCCACCCACCCACCTGGGTCTCAGGGCCCACCCTGCAACCAATCAGAAATCCCCCGGAGTACAGCCAATCAAACAAATCCCTGAAAACAAGGGAAAATTCAGAAACCAAAATTTCCTCTCCAGAAGAGGGAGGGAATAAGGATTCAGTGTTTAAAAATAAGTTTGCCACCAACCAATTAGGTGTTAAGTTACAGACCACATGGGCAAGGTCAAATCCCAACTAAAACAATGTTCTTGAAACCAAAATAGCTCCTGAAAAGGAATTGACTCACATCTCTCACCTAGCACCAGGGCAACATGAAATTATTGGTTCACCTCAAGAACTTCCCAACCAGCCACAGATAGCAGAACAGGAATTTGACCATCTTCCCAAGTCCCAATTGCTATCCCTACCTTCCAAACTTCTGGGATTTCCCATCCCCTGTTTTCCCCTCACAATTGCAAATCTTTGCACAGGGGAAAGGACTATAAATAAAGGATCCCACCTCAGTAATAGCTTGTGCTATTATTGAGATTAATACCCTCAATAAAAGTGAAATTCAAGTTACAACTTGAGTCAACATACCAATTAGCCCCAGCCAACCTCCCTCCAATCCAAGGAAGATGAACCATCTCATCTTCACAGCTGTGCTCACAGCTTACCTTGGGATTGGAGGCTACCAACAGGGGTCAGAGTTCTTTGGGCCCTCCCCAGATGGACTAGGTCATGACCCTCACTACAATCCTGGTCAAATGAACTCCTCCCAGACTGGACCCTGGCCTCCCCTGGTGTCTCCACATTTAACACTCTCTATTGCAATGTACACCTCCATGTACTACCTCTTAACCTACTTCACCGGGAGCTTTGGAAGATACAACATACACACAAAGGTCTTCTGCTGGTTGATGACCATATATCCCATTGTTACCACCTTGACTGGATTCCAGTTTGCTAACCTGTTGCCATACATACTGCAAATGGTACCCACAGTTTTGGGGGTATTACAGAGCAAGTATGAAACAAGGCAAGATATTTATGAACCTTTGGTTCATAAAAGCTTTATTACTAGAATGACAATATCATCATCTTCACATAGCAGGGATTATTTACTACTACATTTTATTTATCCAGAAATTTCAGGCTTTAGGTCCATAGGTTGTTTTATCATTTGGAGTCTGGTTCATTGTTTTGTTAACAGGTTTGTCTAGCTCTTGGTTAAGGGTATTGGTGAAAAGGCTCTATAAACTTCCTGTTTCCCAACTCTGTTCTTAAATTCAGGCAGCCCAGCCAAATAAGGGCTTGTCTGGATGCTACAAGTAGGAACTAGTTGGCCCTCATTGGGGGGTGATTTCAGATTTGCCAAAATTCTCTTTGGGAAAGCCTATCAGGAATAAAAAACCTTCCTTATCCAAAATCCAAGGCATGTGTTGTGTACTTGGGCGCGGCCAAGGGACACAACAGGAAATCCTAGCAGTAGGATTGGGTTTGTACTAAGCCAAGGGTTAGTCTTCAGGGATGAATAAGGATTTTAACTTGAGGCCCTGGGAATGATAATTATCAGAAATCTCCTCTAGACAAGACTAGGGAGATGGCATCAAAGTACATAAACAAACACAAAGAGTGTAAATAGAACTTAATTTTATTGGGTGAATCTAAATGATTCTTATATGGCTATTATCTACCACAAACAGTAGAAGAACATATAGATCACTGGTTACTCTAGTAAGTGGGTCAAGGATTACTCATGTCATCAGTTGGAATGTAAATGAGTCCTTCACCCAATTTGGATCAAAACCCATTTGAGTTGAGAAAGGGATTTCTAAGATTTTTCACTCAAAATGTGATCCCAACAAAGGCAAAATTGACAATGCCTGAATATTGGGACTCAGTACATTTCCCCCTCTATATTGGCCTTTGGGGGGAGTACTTGCAGAGAAAATTGGCATGAACTCAGGCAAAGGAATGTCCAGTAGATAACAGCTTAACAGTTTACTCAGCACCATGTTTGAAATTCACTTATGGAGGACCAATCCACAGGAAGTCTAATTTGTGAGCTCTTTCTCCCACTTGATGTTGATATTAGAGGACCAGGTCTCCAAATTGAAATTTGGGGAGGGGAACACAGCCAGTGTTGCTGAGATTCAACTACAGAGCCTTTTTCTTATAGACATAAACTTACACAGAGGTTTGGATGTCAATTATGCAATTGATTAGACCTTTAATGTGCCCTTCAGGATTAGAGGCAGCATCAGAAGTAGATATCTGCATCCATGAGAGAGAAGAAGTAGTAGCCTCTCTCCTGTATAGCATAGCAAAGGGGGATAAACCAGTAACTCTATGCCTGCTGAGGCAATGAGCAAACAGAGCAGCTGGCAAGTACAGATCCCAATTGGTATCATCAGATTAAGTCAGCTTTCTCATGATAGATACCAATGTAGAGTTAGCCTGTTTAATAGCTCCATTAGTAGAAGGATTTTAAGGGGCAGAGAAGAATTGATGAGTTTCTAGAGCTTCTACTACAGATGTTACCAGGAGGGTATTAAAGTTTATTCCATTTTCAGAAAGCAGCACTTGAGGGCATCTATGGTGATAAAAGACGTCTTGCAACAGAAATGCAGCAGTTGTCTTTACCTTGATGTCTTTGGTAGGTCTAGCTTCTACCTATTTGATAAAATGATCCACAGCAATCAGTATGAACCAACATCCAGATCTGGATCCTAGATGGGGACCTACCACATCAATGCTGACGCTATAAAAGACTTGCTGGGGCGGCACCAGTTTGAATTTGTGGGTGGCAGCGCAAGGTCTCTGTAATTGATAGTCATGACAACTGAGTATAACATCAGGAATCAGCAGGCAGAGACTCCCAGTAATAGTGCTTCTGAAGCCAATTGTAAATCTTGGCTATCCCTCCATGTCCTGTCTCCCAATGAGCTTATAGGATAAGGGACAGTTATAGGCTTGGATGGACATGAGAAAGATACTGATGTTGAACCTTCTTGAACAGTTATTGTTTGTGGATGAGAGTATTCTGAGACAACTTCTGCAGGGCTAAACAGGTATCTTCAGTCTCAGCGTCTCATGCTGAGGGGTGATCAATCAGTTCATAAAGTTGATCAGCTTTAGCAGGATGGAGGGCCAGGATAGGCATTTGTGAGAGTCCATCAGCATTGTGATGTTATGTGCCTGGGAAATAGAATACTGTGAAGTCATAACTTTGTAGTTATAGAGCCCATATAAGCCAGGTGTCCTTCAGGTTCTTTCAACTGCTGCAACCACTTGAGAGAGGCGTGATCTGTGACAGCAGTGAAGTGCGTACTGTAAATGTAGTGGCAAAACTGCTTGACAGCGTGAAGCACAGCTAGGCATCCTTTTCAGTCACACTGTAGTTCTTCTCATGTTTGTTCAGTACCCTGAAAGTATAGTCTACTGGATGATCTACACCCTCATCATTAAGTTAATCAAAAATTACACCAATGGCAAGGTCACTAGCGTCAGTGTAGAGAATGAACTCCTTGTTGTAATCAGAGTATACAAGGATATGTGCTTCCTTCAACTTATGTTTGAGAGTTTTGAAAGCCGGCTGTTGACTGTCAGTTCATTCAAAAGGAACATTTTGTAACAACTGAACCAAAGGCTCACTGATGTTGGCAAAGTCAGGGATGAACTGCCTGTAAAGTAGTTTTAAAAGCTATGGCAATAACCAAAAATACCTCATATTTAAAATTTTTTTTTAGATTTGAACAAAATCCAACAATCAGGTTAAAATATACACTCTGTTAACAGGGATTTTGGCATTAATGGGCAAAATGGCTTAACACAGCAAAGAAGTGCTCACACGCAAAGAAAAATTATTCAAAATAGAATCCAAAATACATTGATTCACAAATAAAATGGTGTGAATTGAATTTTGGTGTACATATGTTCACTATGTGAATTGGTGACAAAATATACCCAAGCGCAGTGTGTCAAAACTCAATTCAAAAACAAAACACAATAGCAACTCACTATACAAAAAAATTACTCAAATGTTGTGTGAAATGGATTGTAATCAAGAATGATGCAAAGGTATCTAAAATAGGGCACACAATCTGAAACAAATTTTTTTAAAAATATTGTGTTGGGTGTTAGAATTTGGTAGTAAAATCTGGGAAAATGGGTGGATCTTTTTTGAATATTCTAAAATGGGCGTTGTAAAACCAAAAACAACTAATTAAGAAATAAACAATCTATAATTGGGATATTGGGTGGGAAAAAAAATTAATTTAATATCCATATTCAGATAAAAGCATAAATTAAAATTAGGAGTAACTTAATTGAAATTTATTTAATATTTATTAAATTCTCAAAATGGAAGGAACACAACAACATAGTACCAATGCACCCATTGTGCACCGCAGTTGTGGTTGCCCCTGAAGGTCAAAGAACAGAGTTAGTGCAACCCAAATGCCTACTCAGGAAGGAGACAGGAGAGGAGAGTTAAATAGTGATTCTGTACTGACACAGCCAGTTCAAGGAGCACAAGCTGCTAGGGTGCAGAGCATCAACCCTTGGGTCCCCAAGCTGACCCGGAAGCCCACCTAGGTTACCTTCACTAATAAAGTTAGAAACAAGGAGAAAGAACTTACTTTGTATGTGTTCAATGTTGTGTACTGGCAAGAGTCAGCCCTGTCAGCCATGATGGAGAAGGTGAAGCCTGTACTTGATACTAGCTATAAGCCCTACGTCAGTGATGACAACCAGGAAGAGGACAAGAGGCCTGAGTTCTACAGAACCACAGAGGGGCAGTTAGTGTTAAAGAAAGTTGCTGCATTCTACACCAAGGTACCTATGCCTTGCAATCCAGTCCCTGAGCAGGATCCCATTTCAACTACTCCCACTAAGCCCACCCAGAAGCACATCCCAGATATCAAACACATCATCCTGATCAAGCTAATATGTGAATCTGGTGATTACAAGGCGGCCACAACTCTTTTTGGGGTGGATCCCAAGTACGCCTTGTTGAGTTTATACTTCTGGGAAGTATAATAAACTAAATAAAGGGGAGATTAAGAAGAGAATGATAATTTATTTGATATGAATATAGGATATTATATAGTATCATGACAAGCCACATGTCATCCATGTACATCATGGGGGTCATGGGGCTTATCTGAGTAATGTTCCTCTTGAGTCACAAGGCTTAATCAAGTTGTGTTCCATTTAGGACCTGGATTGAGTGATCCCCATCATAGATGGTTAACTGATAATGGTGCCACCGGTTTATTGACTGGGCAGCGAACCATTTGGTGAGTCGCTCGGTGATTTACTTGGGGCGTTAACTCCCCAAGAGGGATTAATCAAAGATGTTGCAACATCTCCCCCTGGGGTGCTAGAAGGCGGAGCCTTGGGAATCTTCTTGAGGGTATCTGGTATACAGGCTTGATACTGATCCAGTTTAGCATTAGGGACAGGGAGTCTTGAATTTTGTTGGGCTGCTCTTGCCTTGCAGAAACAAAGTCAATCATGATGCATATGTTTTAGTTTGGTTCGAGCTCCAATCCCTTTGATGAGGTAGGTGTTATTGGGCTTCACTTTCATGATAATGCCTGGTCCGTGTAACCCTGGGTCTAATTTGTGTTGTTCATGGTTGACAACCCAGATCTTGTCTCTGACTTGGAACCTTTCTTGTTGCAATGGGATTGCTTCCCGCTAAACCCTTTGTTGTTCCATCATCTCTTGGTCCTTTCTGGCTTGTAGTACTTTTGGGTCATTGCCGTCTGGTATCTTCTTTGGAAGTGGTAGTTGTGGTCCCGTGGTTGTACTGACAAGTGAAGGTTTCTGACTGTAGACAAGTTCATAAGGGCTTTTGCCCATATTGCAGTTGACTCGTGTTCTGCAGACCATAAGGGCGGTTAGTAGCATGTCAACCCAGGCTTTTGGATTGTTGGCATATAACTTGCTGAGGGCTTCCACTAGAGAGCCGTTTAGTTGTTCTATGTGTCTATTTGCTTGTGGGTGATATGGGCTAGCTATGACGTGTTTTATTCCATTTTTGGCAAGATAGATGTTGGTGTCAATAGCTTTGAGCTCAGTGCCTCCATCTGTGATTAAGAGGTTGGGCTTTCCAAACTTAGCTATGATCTCCTTGCCAATGAATTGTCTCACGTCATTGCCTTTGTGCTTTTTGTGGCTTGTGCTACGGGCCATCTGGTTGCATAGTTGATGGCTGTGATGATGTACTTCTTTCCTTTGCTTTCATCAGGCATAGGTCCCACAATATCTAACAACCATACCTTGAAGGGCTGTGTGATGGATACGGGTACTACTGATTTGGGTGGAGCTTTGGTTTGGGTGTACTTTTCACAGACCTCACATTGTTCCAGTACTTCTCTGATATCATCTAGCATGTTGGGCCACCAGTAGTGGGTCTTGAGATATTCATGCAAGTTCCTGCTACAGGTGTGTCCCAAGTCTCTGTGATAACAGAGGATTGTGTCAATCTTTTATGTTGACGGAACGTAGGGTACAGTGTCACCATTTGGAAGGATTTGGTGGAGGGTACCATATATGTTTATGAAAATATGTTTGTTCTTGAGGACTTTCTCTTGGATGTCCATTGGTGTGCCAGGTGGGAACCCTTCCTGGAGATTCCCCATGATTAACATGGGCCAGTTGGGGTTGCCATCAGTGTGGAGGATGTGTTTATTGTATAGCCTTGATAGGGAGTCTGCAGTAAGCATCTCTCTGCCTGGCTTGTATTCAATTTGCATGGGGTATCTCTGTATGAGACACATTCATTTGGCTTTTATTATTGACAGGTGTTGTTGTGTTTTAAAGAATATCAA
Organism: Entomophthora muscae; assembly: GCA_014839935.2. Classification (NCBI taxonomy): domain Eukaryota; kingdom Fungi; phylum Entomophthoromycota; class Entomophthoromycetes; order Entomophthorales; family Entomophthoraceae; genus Entomophthora; species Entomophthora muscae. Next base: position 375,935 of record QTSX02006442.1, on the reverse strand, counting down.
CAACTTGTGATTGTTGAGTACTTTGAACGTCTGGGCTCCTTCTAGATAACATCACCATTTCATGAGACAGTGTATGATGGTGACCAACTCCTTATTGTGTATAGGGTATCTTTGCTTGCCGTCTGATAGCTTCCTGGATTCATATGCCACGGGGAGGAAGTCTTTCTGGGCTGTTTAGATACAGAGGACTCCTCCTATGGCATAATCAGAGGCATCAGTTTCTAGCTCATAGATACCCTTGCAGTTTGGGTATTGCAAGATGGGGGCAGTAACCATGCGCTCTTTCAGCTGGCAGAAATGTTGATCTTGTAAAGGTGTCCAGACAAACTTGATTGTTTTCCAAGTGATGGCTGATAGGGGAGCTGTTAGGGCGCTCCAGTCAGGAATGAACCTGCGTACATACGCTACCATTCCAAGGAAAGTGTGGAGCTTGCTCTTGTTCCTTTGGGTGGCATCTCTGTTATAGCGCGTATTTTGTCTGGGTCAGGTTTGATACCGTTCTTGATAATGATATGACCAAGGAAGGGGAGTTCAGTTGAGAAGAACTTGCATTTAGACAGTTTGACAATTAGTTGGTTTTCTTGCAGGGTACAGAGGACTGCGCAGATGCCTTCCCAGTGTTGTTGTAGGTTGGGACTATAGATGATGATGTCATACAGGTAGATGATTGCTTTTTTCCCAATGTGTTCCTTGAATACTTTGTTCATGTGGGTTACAAAGGTACTGGGAGCGTTTGTCATGCCAAAATTGAGGACAACACATTCAAAGGATCTGTATTTAGTCTGAAACACGGTCTTTGGAATGTCTTCAGGTTTCACACAAATTTGGTGATATCCTGCTGTCAAATCAATTTTTGTGAAGATTTGGGACCCCCCAGGGCATCAAAAAGGTCATCAATTAGGGGCAGGGGATACCTGTTCTTTATTGTGACCTTGTTTGTAAGGTCTCATAGTTTGGGGAAGATGGTTGTAGACCAAAGCTTTAATACCGTTTATATTTATGTTGGTCAAATACAAAAAAGTAGGTAAGGTTTGTAGTAACAACTGAACTAGGGCTCCTAGAAGCTTTTAGAAGGTAAAATCAGGGCTAAGGCAATTGATTAATCCTAAGAAAATAAAATAGAACCCAGTCTTAATGACTGAGGACTTGGTCAAAAAATCAATTTCTAAGTCAGGGAATTGCTCACCACTAGTTGGAGGGTTAAAACTATCAATAATCAAATTGTGTGTATTATTATAGAAACTACCTAACTGATGAAATAGAAAATCAAAAGGAATCATAAGGTCAAAAAATAAGTTAACTAAATTAGAAAGGAAACACAAGCCACAAAACCTAACAAGTACCTTTTTTGAGGTGCAAGTCAAACAATCTCAACTTAGCGTTGAGACTGGAGAAAACCAAGCCTTTTATTAAGCTTTGTTTGTGGAATGCAGGAATTGAGGTGAGAGTTTAACCATTTTTGGTTATAGAAAACTCTTAAACAAGAACAGAGGTAAAAGGTGTAAAATACTTAATATTTAACTTGGAATAGTTAAATTCAAGCTAAAGGAGACCGGAAGGAGTGATAGGTGGTTACGGCAAAGCTCTGGGTAAGAGCAAGCAAAAAAAGTGAAGGAAAAACCAGTCTGAACACTTAGTAAAGCGTAAAGTGAAAGGTAAGCTTTTTGGAACCAACTTTCTAATCTTCTTAAGTAGATCCAGAGCTCAAAACCGGGTGGCAAAAAGGTAAGGAATGTTTGGAATAGTGTTAACCATTATTTAGATCATAAGTTGGCTTAAACAAAGCCAATCTAAGACTTTAAATATGGAAAATGGAGGTAGGAAGCAGGGAATTTAGAAATTAAGTGAATATGACAATCTTGGTTATACTAGCAGTCAAATAAGCAGATAAATGTAAAAGACAGAATAGCAGCTAATAAAAGGTGAATCCTGACATTGTTGAGGGCCTTGTAGTCCGTGAATAGGCAGAGACCTCCATTTTTTCTTTGCCACAAAGAAGACAGCAGCACCAAAGGGTGATTTTGAAGGTCTGATGAGGCCTTTCTTGAGTGCTTTGTCAAGGTAGGCTTTCAGAGCGTTGTGTTCTTGTGATGTGAGGCAGTAGATGGGCTGTGCTTTAGGCATGCTACCTTTTAAGTTGATCTCATGTTGTATACCCCAATCAGGGGGCAGCCCTGGTAATGATTCTTGGAATACAGAGGGAAACTCATTGACTAGCTGGTCTCTAATTGAATTCTGTTTGTGTTGGGTTTCTGTATTTTTGAAGTGGATGACTTCATATGTACATGTTCTCCAATTAATTTTGCTGATTTCAGTTTCTTTCTCCGTTTCCATGATCTTTACAAATATGTGGTCCCTCATGAGGGTATCAAGGTGTGTCAGGTACACGTGATGGTGGACTTCTCCTTGCTGGATAGTGAGGGTGGCACTGTCCCAGTCTATGTGAGACTTTTTCTTTTGCATCCAATCTAATCCAAGTATGATATTGTATTTGGGGATAGGAATGATGGGGCCACTAATTGTTGTTTGGACGTCTCCAATTTGGGCCTGGAAAGATCTGGTCTTGTGGGTAACTGGTGTGCTGTGATTGTCTGCCATGTCAACTCTCTTGGTGTTACTTCAAATGGTAGGTAACTTCATGAGGTCTGCAAAACTATTGTTAGCAAGCAATTGATTGGCTCCAGTGTCAAATAGTGCTGTGCCCTGGTATCTGAAAAACGGAAAGGATAGGTAAAGAGTTTATTTCCAAATTGGGTGGCAAACAGGAGAGGGTTGCTGGAGGGAACTTGGATCATGGTGATGGAGTCCACGTCCTGTTCTCTGTACAAGTCTTGTGTAGAGGGAGAGGGAAGCTTGCCTAAGCACTCCCCTGAGCTTTTCCCTCCTTGTTGGTATCTTTGGTGCTGGCCTGGTTGGCTTGTGCAGTGTGATTCCTGTTTTGAGGTTGGGTACTGTTGGCTCTGTTGTTTTGTTATTGGAGCAAGGCTCTCTCTTAACTGTGGGGTTTTCCTTGTGTTTTTTGGAGGCGTGTAGATTGTCAGATTTCTGAGCTGCGCATTTTCCTTCTAGGAATACATCCTTGAGGTTCTTGCAGCAGGTCATGTCAAACTGACATCTAATATATGTAGGAAGGCCATTGTAGAAGTCCAGGCGTGGTCCAGGTTCATCAAAGTTGATGGTGTTGGGCGCACAGTCATGTAGTCCTTTGTATGCAGTGATTATTCCTCAATGGTTCCTGTCATTTTGAAGGCTCAGAGTTTGGTCATAATCACCACGTCTGAATCCTTCATGGAGAATTTTTGAGGAATGCGGCTTTGAATATTTCCCAGTTTTCCTTCTGGTCAGGATGTTGAGCTAGCCATTTGGTAACAAAGCATAAAGCATTCCCTGTGACAAGGAGGGCAATTTTACTAACCCAGAGTCTTTGGGGGTACTCCACTTGTTCAAACTTGCTCTCGGTGCTGTTGATCCAAAGGGAAGCGTTCTCACGGCGTAGTCCTGCAAAGGCGCTAATCTCAGCGGTACATAAGCGTTGAAACACAATATTGGGTATCTCAGGTTGCGTAGGCGCTATTGTGGCTGGTGTGGTAGGGAACAGTCTGCAGGTTTTGAGAGCGTTGTACTGGTCAATGAGTACAAGGAGATTATTGTAGATGACAAGTCCGGGGGGACGTCTTGTCCTACTTTGTAATCTCTCCAACTGTTAGGGAGTGACATTGCTTGTGCTCTTTTCTTGGGAGGAATTTTTCCTTTGAGTTGGGTAGGTATGGATAACCTACCTGTGCTACCACTGCCAAGTTTATACTTCTGGGAAGTATAATAAAAAAATAAAGGGGAAGATTAAGAAGAGAATGATACTTTATTTGATATGAATATAGGATATTATATAGTATCATGACAAGCCACATGTCATCCATGTACGTCATGGGGGTTGTCAGAAAATTTCAGACCATAGTATTCTATCATCTGCTAGCTGATATCCTAAGTCTTCTAACATTAGGAAAGTACAGAGAACCTGTGACTTTGGCGTAACCTTTGGCCTGGAATATTTTGTTGTCATCAGAAGTAGCAAGTCTGACAGGGCCCAAGGCCCAAAGAATTTGGGACAATTCTTCCTACTTCTGGATATAGGTTCATAAATTGTCTCTATATTTTGCTATAGATAATTATACTGTATGACAACAGTATTGTCTTTTGCTCTCCACTAATAAAACTAAAGAGAGGATCATGTTAAGGAAATAGGACTTGGATCAATCATCAAGTCAATAAGGAATCATCAGTCTTTTATTCTAATGGACTGACTTTAAGGCGGCCCGCCTGCCTGCGTTTTATCTGAGTTAGCTCATGATGCTAAAGGAGACTGAAGTAGCATTAGGGCAACACGGCAGAAGGCCCAGTCTTTTTGGGGTGGTTTTAACGGAAGGCTAAATTGACATCTTCCACAGATTGATATTCTCTCTGTCTACCTGGGCCACTTCCAGGGCTAGCTAGCCAGTGATGGCTACTAGTTCACTGAGATGATTGTTTCACTTAATCAGAGCTACTCTAATACAATAGGCTCAAAGCCTTTTATCTTATAGTGGTTGGCCTGACGGCCCAGTCCAAGTTGGACTCTTCTAGATGTAATGCAGATGACAGTTCATATGACGGCCCTCTTGTTCTAGGATTCATTTAAAGTTTTAGAATAGTAATTATTATGGGAAGAATGTTTGAGGTGGTAGTTTGAGGTGGATTAATTAATGAGCAGTAATTGCATATACCATTAATTAATTGTAATGCACGAGTAGGTTGATGCCAGGATATGATTTGATCACTTATTCCACAACCCACGGCCTGCATTATTTTGTTGAAACCCTTCCCAAGAGCAATTAACTGCTGGCCTGCGTTATTTTGTTGAAACCGTTAATTAGTCAATATCCAGAAATCCTGACAGGGGTCATGGGGCTTATCTGAGTAATGTTCCTCTTGAGTGACAAGGCTTAATCAAGTTGTGTTCCATTTAGGACCTGGATTGAGTGATCCCTGTCATAGATGGTTAACTGATAATGGTGCCACCAGCTTATTGGCTGGGTGGTGAACCATTTGGTGAGCTGCTCAGTGATTTACCCGGGGCGTTAACTCCCCAAGAGGGAGTAATCAAAGATGTTGCAACAGCCTTAAAGACTTTCAACAAGTTCATTGATACTGGCCAAGTCCTTGCCGCGGAGAAATCCTTGCGCATGTCAACCATGCTCACCAAGGAGCACAAATGAGCAATCCACCAGTGGATAACCCAAGATTGCCATCTTGAACTGGCAAATATACAGGCCATGATAAAATCTACATTTGGGGTTGAGGCTTCAATTTCCTTTTACTATCATCTGGTGAAGGGAATGCACTTTTCCTGGAAAATGTTTGGGGTATCCCCCTACAGTTGTAATAGCCCAGCCAACATTGACGTCCAAAAAAATATGCAGATGCATACACTGCCCTCAAAGCCAAGGGGACAATCAAATTCTATTACATTGACAAATCAGCATTTGCCTCGTCTATGCGGAATGGATATGGGTATGTTCCAAAAGGCTCAAATGACAGGATGGCTTGGTGTGCTGCAGTCTGCGCCACAGCCTACTTGATGGTGGCTATTCTTGGTCCAAAGGGGGTTGAGCTGTATCAAATGATATTGGGTTCTCACAATAGCCAGACCTTTCTATTATTTCTCTGATTGGCCCAGGAAAACCTGAGGCACAGGAGCCCGGGCTTCACCAATGGCATTGTGCTGGACAATGTTGGTCTCCATAATCTGGCAGATATTCTTGAGGAATTTCAATCAATTGACACTAGCATTGCAGTGGGCCCCCAGCAATTAGCCAGGGCAAATTTGCGCCTTCTCTTCCTCCCTGCTTTTTTGCTCTTCCTAAATCCCATTGAGGAAGTCTTTGGATGGCTCAAGCAAGTTGTCAAGCAAGGAACCCCAACTGGGACTGAGGACCTCTTTGATTTGCTGCAGGCCGGGATCCACATCCTACCAGCTGAGACAGTGGCCAAATTCTATGGCCACACTGATTTGTTCATCCCCGCTTGCCTTGCAAAACAGCCAATCAATTAAAGGCCTAGCTTTTCTGACTTTTTTATACTCTCTAATTTACTATTTAAGATTTATTAATTATCATTTTATATTTAGAAGCTTCTAAGCCCACAATCACATTTGGAAAGACCATCAATAGAGGTAATTTATTTATTTATTTTATTTTATATTGTTTTATTATGCCATCCAAGGTTATCTCAAACGCTCAATACTGGATGACGCAAATATATTTATATCACTTTTGTCAAATAAATATAAAAATCAAATCTAAAAAAGTTAAATGTAAAGTGTACACAATAGAAGTAAATTTTATTAAAGTAAATAATTTATGCTTATATGATGACCTTCTCTGGGATTTATTTTGCAAATCTTGTTTGCTAAAATATTAAGTATAAAATTTTATTAAAATAAAAATAATATAAATTGTAATGAAATTTATTGGAAGAGAGAATTTATTAAGAGCGCCTGTAGTGAGTTCTTCTGTATGTACCCACCCTGCAATGTAGGTGGCACACAATTTCCACCGCCACACCATGTACAGTAGATACAACCTGCTGGAAGTATTCTTGGCGGCTAGTAAAAGGGAGGATAGTGAGGTGATAATGGAGCAGCAGCTTTTCTGGAGGGGCTGCAAACCAGTAGATGCCAGCCAGGGCCAGGGCGTCCTGGATAGCATGGTCAACTGAGTTGTAACCTGGGGGGACCTTCTTTCCATCCAGGGAGATCCTGGCCTTGTCAATCCCTAGGAAGACCCCGTCAAGGTCCTTTACAGATGCTCTCATCCCAAAGTAAAAGAGATACCCTAGGTAAACCACCAGATTAAGCCTTTGCCCAGCAAAGGCTTTGGTAAACTTGCACAATTTATTAAACACAGCACTAATCTTCTTCTTATGCTTTGTCTTGGCAAATGTGAGCTCCATTGCTGGAGGGACCCCTTCTTGTTGGCATTCCAGGCCAGCCCAAAGTCTGCCAGGAGGATCTTGGTCTTCTTTAAGGCTGTTGTGTCTGCAATAGCCAATTTAACCATCACACTCCCAAAATTCTCCAACAGGTAAGATAGGGTGTGCTCCACTGGGAAGAAGAAGCAAGCAGCTGTGTGTGCCTGGCCCATCTCTGGTATATTATTGAATGGGAGCATTTCCAGGACATCCCAAATAAACTCAATCAAGTTTACACAGTAAACTCCACTGAGAGATACTGGGTCCAGGAGGACCAGCTGGGCATCCTTGTAGGCAGTAACTGCCCACTCAGATGCCCCCTCAGCATGTGTAAGCTCAGTCAATGCCTCCCTGGACATTGGGAAGGACCCGTAGATGTTTTCCTCCATCTCCTGTAAGACAGGGGGAGACAGAAACAGCTGCCTAGCTACATGATTGGCGTAATTGACATAGAAGGTGGGGGGACAAAGGGGACCAGGACCCGGCGGAGTTCACCGTCTACATTTTCTAAAAAAAGATAAATATTTAAAAAAATTTATTAATTTATTTTTTAGGTTACCTTTGCGGGTTTCCTCCTTGCCTGCGGCTTTGGCAGGCTTTGCCATTCTTGGCACAAGCAATTGCGCTGGCAATTTGGTGTCCTTGGTTCTTGCACACTTTGCAGGTTTGAGGTGGGCATACATCTCAGGGTCATCAACCCAGACAGACGGCACAGAGAGGGCAAAGGACTTGAATTTGAGGCCTTCCACCACGGTTTTCTGGACATTTAATATGCATTCAATAGTTGTTTTGGATGTATCTGGCATATTGACCATGAGTGCCTTGGAGGACATATTTTTGATTTTTTTCCCCTGTAAGGACAGCGGCCTTCACTTTTTCCTTGACCTTGCAGTCAGTATCTTTAATTTTGGCAATCACCAAGTCAAGGTCTTTGAGTAGTTTTTCAAGTTCTCTCATTTGATTTTTTTACTAACCTTTCAATATGTTTTTATAGCTTTTACCCCAATAAAATCTGTGTTATTATGATATTTTTGCCTCTTTGTTTATCCTTGTTTGTTTCCCATTTACTACAATATCCCATCTTTTACCCATTGTATATATGTTTTACAATTAACTCTATGTGTTGTTTGCTTTGTGTTGGCATTGTTTCCTTAATTGATATATTATTTTTGGCACTTTACATTGCCCCTTTTAAAAATATTAGCATTAATTTGGTGATCAGCTAATGCTGCAACCGAGTTTCCAGACTTGCCTGCTAATGTATCTTACAATACACAGGGGGCGCTCAAGGAGTTGCCTCTTGACGTATCTAATGACATGGAATAATCTGATGGCAATATTGAATAGCAGGTACTTCATCCTAATTAGAAGCATTACCAATTTGGCTTGCTGGTCTCTGCACAAGTTATTCCTTGGCTTCAAATCTTACATGGAACTTCCCACTATGCCACCCCCTTGTGGCCTTGTGGTGTTCCCCATATGGTATATTAATCACAATATTCTAAAAATAAATGATACCTTATTATAATTATTCTGTCCTTTCTATTGGACTGTTGTCTTCCCCAATTCCAAATACTGAATCCTCATTGGTTCAGTTGCAACACTAAATTTGAATTAGAAAATTATAAGTAAATTGTGTTTATATAAAGTTGTTACTGATCTGAATGCAAAACCTTAATGATAAACTTTAAGCCAACATGAGCCAAGTGATAAAGTGGTTGTTGTGACATAAAGGGTCATTAATAATTATTTGATGTACATACACTAATTAATATGATTGGCTGGTTGTTTTGCCATTGTGCACCATTGCTGCTGTGGCAAGTTGTTGATGGACTAGTGCTGAATCAGATGCTGGGTTAGCACTAGTCTATCAACAACTTGCCACAGCAGCAATGGCGCACAATGGCAAAACAACCAGACAATCATATTAATTAACACACATGCATCAAAGAAATATTAATGACCCATTATTCCACAACAATCACTTTATCACTTGGCTCCTGATTGGCTTAAATTTTATCATTAAGGTTTTGAATTTGGATCAGTAACAACTTTATCTAAACACAATTAACCTATAGTTTTCTAATTCAAATTTTGACAACCACCAAATGATTGTTAATATTATCATAAACACTGTATAAAGAGCTAAAAATAACTGTGTTCTGGATCTAGATACATGAAATAGTAAATATATGATTTTATAGAAATAAGCTGCACATAAAGAATAAAGCCAACTATAAACAAAGAGAACATGAACAATTAAAATTAAAAATAAAGATAATATAAATAGAAAATGTTTGATAACAGGGGATTTATTGGTGTCAGGGATCCACTCATTGGGAAGTATTTCTCCAATTGAATGAAGTAGAGCTCCCAAGTTGAATTTGATCAGAGTGGAACCTACTGGAATCCCTATAATTAACATGTGTAGAAGGTGACCAAATAGGCGGAATCTATCCAAGAAGGGAGTGAAGTGATTGAGGAGATAATAGACACTGGTGTATCCCAAGACCAACCAGGGGGCCTTGGGGTGGATGATAGGTGGGAATCAAGCTGTTTCAACGTAAGGTGCATGTTGTCAACACAGACCAAAACAATACCAAATGGAGTCTTCAGATTTGTCAGTAGGAGATGGTTTGGGGATTTCAAAGTTGACATTTGCTTGCCCATAAATGATTAACACACAAAAAGTCCATACAAGGAAGATGAACTTCATGCTATTGGGGGGAATCCTTTAGAATCTACTAATCAAGTGTTTTAGAGTTGAAAATATAGATTTAGATTGATTGATAGGAATAAAAGAAATTGTTGAAGCAATTTAGAAGGGAAGATTTTGCCAGTTTAAATACTGAGCTCAAGTGATCAAGGGAATATTGTGGTTACCAGGTGGTCCTGGAAAAGTGAACTGAGAAATATTGCCTTGCAGAGCTGCAGCAGGCTGCAGCCTGCAATGCAAGAAGAGGCAGGTTGGAGTATTGCATTGCAGTATTATGCTTCACTATGGTTGGGGATGCTTTCCAGGGTTAGATGTGAGGTACTTCTCTGGCTTGGTTGGTTTGTTGTCTTTGATTGGCCTCCCAGATCCCCACATATCTGTTTTGGATGATTTCTGCATTTAACTTCAACTTGATTGGTTGGTTTATATTGACTGGAGCCAATTTTATATGATGAATCTGTGTTTCCGTTGTTGTTATTATTTTCTGAAGCCTTGGAACTCAAAATTAAAGTATAATTTATGTGTTGATTACTGTTTTTACGCTTGCTTTCAATTTTGCATTTAGAATTGGTTAATACACATACATTGATCAATTTTGACTGTGTTTTTGCATTAATTAAATTAATGGATTTGGTTTCTACTTTGTTTTCTAAATTAGCATTAAAAAATGCAGCTTCTGGTTTGTTCATTATTTTAAACAATTTAAGTCTGTTTCTAAATGTGTGTTAGGGATGGAATCCCTTACAATTGGGGCAGGGAAGAGTGATGCCTAGTAGGCGGAATAGCGCAGGAAGGAAGACATAGAGGTGGTGCTGGCCTGGGGGGTCTGGGATTAGATGGGTGGGGCTGGAAGGTGGGGGGGTGACGGGGGTAAGGATAGGAGGATTTTGTGTGATGGCCACCATATACCACTCATCATATTCCTCATCTGTCATTGCCTTGATTGGCTGGTAGGCGGCTGTGGCACAGGGTGGGAGGCGCTTATTCTTATGTGATTGGTTGCCCATGTTCACATGGAAAATCATTTGCGCAAACAAGTCAGCCACCAGTTGGTGACCAAAGAGAGAATTGTGGTCAAGGACCCCAAGATAGAGGTCATTGAAAGCCTGAGGGTGGCGCTCCTGGAGTGTGTCTCCAATGTTGAAGAAGACAACATCACCCAGATGGATGTCTGCATGGCAGGCGGGGTAGACTGGGGCCTGATGCCCGCATCCCTGGATGGCCTGGAGGGCGGTGGAGCTACCCTCTGTCTGGTGGCTCAAGAAAACCTGGTGCTTGGAATTTGAGCCATCCCAGGAGTCAAGTAATCCACCAAGGATGTGACTGTACTTGTAGCCATTGGTGAAATCTGGGTTTGTCTAATAATAGACAGAAACCTTGGCTGAAACAGCCAGAAACGCACCAATGAAAGTCCCCTTCTTGACCTTCTTCCTTCCTTTTTGAGTAGCAGCTCTTCCTTGCTTGCCAAAATCATAAAAGTTATTGATATCTTGTAGTAGGAGATGAAAATGACTTCATCTGTTAGACTAGCCAAGCATTGGATCATGGTTGATTGATGGCCTGATAACACGGGGAATCCTCAGCATCATCCCATTGGTCACCAGCAACATTGGTCAGTACACAGACTGACGCCACCTTCCCATACATCCAGAGTTGCACCATGCGCTCAGACACCCAAATGCAATTATGCACAAGTTGCTTCTGGACCTGGGTCAAGGGAAGCTTGGGGTCCTGCTGCAATAGATCAGACATGATTGGGTATGCCTCATTGATTTAGGACTCAGGGGCCTTCTTGGGCTTCCTGGCTGTCCCAATCAGATTCCCCTTGTTCATTAGGTTGTTGAACTCCCACATTATGGTGGCTTAGGTAAATTTCAATTGGTCAGCAATCTGTTCCCAGGACAGACCCTGTAGATTCAGTGCCACAATTTCCTGAAGAATTTGGGCAGTGATGATTTGTCGCTTGGGGCGCTGGGCCAGGGGAGCTGAAGCCTGATTGACTGTAGGGGGCAGGTTGGCTTGTGGCAGGAAGTTGTTCCAAATCAAGGTTGTCATCCTGATTGGTTAGTTGGTGGGAAGCCTGTGCGGGGGTGGTTATGGGAGCAGGGGCAAAGCTAGACACTATGTGACTACTGAACAAGTCAAAGCCATATGGGTCAGGGGTCGGGTACAGGTCAGCTTCCTTGTTACCCGCCTCAAAGGCATGGATGTAAACATGTGCCTCCACGTTCTGAGCCTTGCTTCCATTGAAGCTGGCTTGGCTGCTGCTGGCTTGGTTGCTGGCACTGTTGAAAAGGTTGTTGCTATTGAAAACCATCTTAAAATAAAACCTAGGATAAAATCACTAAAAGTGGGAATTTTAAAATTTTATGATTTATTTTTATTGTAATCTCAAGTCCATATTTGGAAGGTTCTCAAAACCATTTCATAAAAATCAGGAGCCATGAAAATGAATAAATTGCCTCTGTTCATAGAATTGAATAGCTGTTGATTGGCTATAAAACTGTTAATTTTCTATTTTAGGATGCTCACACTACACATCTTGTGTGACTTCATTTTGTTTTGTGCTTATTGAATCTAGCTTCTAGATTGCCCAAATTTTGTTTCATTCTAGTCCTTCTGTTGGTGCCATATATGAATCCTGATTGGATTATAATATACTTCAGAATAGCATCCATTCATCTCACTTGTTGTGTCAGTTCATTTTGTTTGTGGTTTAAACAATGCCGCTTGCTATTTGCTATAATTTTGATTAATGGGCTAGTGAAATTTTGTTTTTTGTTTGACAGTTCATATATTAACTAATTTTTTTAAATTAATTGAATCCTGAATCTTGCGCAACTTGGATTTCATTCAAACATGAAATCATTTCTTTTAAATCTGAGGTATTTTTGGTTGTTACCATAGCTTTTAAAACTACTGTAGTAGCCCTTCATACCTAAAAAGACTTGTACTTCTCTCAAAGAATTAGGAGGAGTATTTTATCAATGACTTCTACTTTCTTGGTCATGGGACATATTCCGGTCTGAGTCACTTCATGCCCTAAGAATTCTATAAAATCTTTAAATAAAGCACATTTGGACGGTTTCAGATTGAGTCCAGCTTCTCAGATCTTGATGAACACCTCTTTAAGGTGATCCAGATAGTCTGTGAATGTAGCAATAAATAAAGTGATATCATCCAAATAGACCAACACACACAAAATCTTCAGATCCTGTAATATGGAGTCCATAGCCCTCTGGAACGTAGCAAGGGCATTACAAAGCTCTTGAGGCATACATGTAGGTTCAAAAAATCCCCCAGAAATGACAAGAGTGGATTTTGCAAGTCTTTTGGAGAGAGATCAAATTGCAAGTAGCCAGATTCCAGACCCATAGCCAAAAAGAACTTATAGCCTCAAAGGCGGCAGAGACCATCATCTATGTGCAGTAGGGGTAAAGGATTTTCTTGGTTAAGGAATTTAACCATCAATAGTTCATCACAATGTGGTGACCTTCATCCTTAATCTCTGAGATAGCAAGGGGGATGCCCAAGGACTCTGAGAAGGAGCAAATAGTCCAGTGTCCAGCAACTTCTTGAGTTCTTTGGACACCTGAGCATCATCTACTCTACTTTTTCTATAGGGCTTTGCTCAAAAAGGAGGAGCATCACCTGTGTTGATCTGGTGGATGCCACCTTTATCCAGGCCATAATTGTTACTATCTTTGGCAAAGATGCCGTAAAATTGGTTGAGTAGATCAAGAACTTCTTTCTGTTGTAAAGGAGACAACTGCAGAAAATCTCAAGTGCTGAACAAGGACAACACTTGAGGTTCTTCTTCTGGAAGATTGAAGTCACAGAAAGTACCCAAATGATGCAGCAAGAGAACATCATGTGCATTCAAGAGCCAGCCATAACCAACCACTTGTCCTCTAGAGACAGAGATAGGTACAGGAGTTAGGTTAGCCACAATTAACTGTAAGGCATCCTTGTAAGAAGAGTCTAGGATTCCTTGACAGATATTAGTATTGTTAACCCCTAAAGAGGAAGGGTAGTATAGCTCTAAGAAAGTACACTAAGACAATTAATACAAGATCTGAGAGTCAACTATAATCTGAGACCCAGGCAGAATAATCACAGTTGAGGTAGATAAGAGGGGAACTCTTTCAGTTTCAGGGCAGGCAGGAGAAGGAAACTTAATATTGGAGGAGTGTGTACGGTACTTTAGGATGAAGATTCCAGAAGAGTATTTGAGGACACACATCTTGAGGCGCTTGCCAGGCATCTTAATGGGCTCCTAAAAGATGAGAGGAACTTCAAATTCAAAGATAGACAGGTACCTGTCCTTTACATTGATGATCCCATTGTACTCTTGGAGGAATTTGGTACCAACCAACATATCATAACTCTCATTCTCTAAGACTATAGCAGGAGCAGCCAAGAGTAGCTTTCCAAAGAACATAGGGAGGGCCAAGTTGCACCAATTGCCGGTGTCATAGATAGTCCAGCTGTACCATAGGCCTGATGATAGCTGAGGTCTAAAACTAGCTTGAGTTTTTCACTAACTTGTGAGACACAACATTGATTGGTAAAACAGTATCACAGAAAGGCTTGATCTCACCTTTTGGATGGATATCTCTAAGCAAGTAGCTGTACAACTAAAATGGGAAAGGTCAGCCAAAACATCTTGGGCTTAAGCTAACTTCTTGTCCCACTTCTCTAGCATTAGCCTGAGGCCAGGAAACTACTTATAGACTGTCTGCACTGAAGTGATATGAAGATGTTCTGGAATACGGTGTCAGTCACCTCAGCAGCTTCTTCAGAGGTTTTCACCAATACAGGCAACCTCTTGGCTTGAGTGAGGTAGGGTCTTGAAAGAAATTGCTTGGCTTAGAAAAAAGTTTGGCAGTGGTTGTAGTCTTCCCAGAACATAGTTTATAGGGGACAAGAATGGTCTCAGATTCAGCAAGGCCAGAGTATCTGTAGGCATCAGTATCCTCAGCATTGGATCCCTCCATGTCAGAGTTGTCTGAAATATCATGGAGGAGAAGAAGAATAATAAAAAGGGACTTGGTAATCAGATGCATTGTCAGTGAAGGTGGAAGGTGGAGACTAGGAAGAGTTAGCAATCAAGAGCCTCTCTGCCTCTAGGTTGACCTCTCTTTTCCTGCCTGGTCTCTTGGGTCAGCTCCTTCAACATGGGTAATTGTGAAAACCCAAGAGTGGTGGTATACCTGACCACAATTATGACAGCCTTGTTGTTTAGGCTGGATTTGGGCATTCATAGCTAGGATTTGAGGAGTGCAGGAATTTGTACCTGACACAGAAGTTCAACTTTAGTATATTAATGTGCCCAAATGGGTGAGATACATGTCTTAGAGGAGAGTTTTATGCTCTTCATGGGCGTAAGAATACTTATATGTGCTTTAAATTGCAAACATAATAGCTGGTTGACCTTGAGGGCCTGAGCGCAAGAAAAATAGTAGGCTTAATGGGTAGTCAACTGTTTACTTGTTATTATTTGCTGTCCTTCCATGTAAAACCTATCAGGAAAATCAGCTAGAGTCTCCTTAGGCTTAAAGGCAATGTGCATGAATGCATCCTTCCTCAACTCTAAGCTAAGGTCTCCACCAAAATCCTCAATCAGTAGTTGCTTCATCTCTTCCCAGGTGGTAATAGAAGGAAGCTTAGATACCACCACCTATAGGAAGGTAGGTTGAAGGCAGGTCAAGATATGTTCTTTCTTGAACTCATCAGAAACCCTACACATGATATTTCCATATATGATAAGGAAGGCAGCATTGTGGATGTCTTAGGGTCAAAGTCTTGCTTAAAGGTAGGCTTGAAGTTGGTCTTGGGAGTCATTCTACTATTATTACTGTCTACCATATTGATGCAAGGAGAGAACTCAGCCTCAGATTCTGTAGGAGGTTATCTGGCCCACGACTGGCAGACACCCTCTTCTAGAGTGACTAAAGAATTGGTTTTGTGGGTACCAGTTTCAGCAGTGCATACTGTTTGCTATTCAGCAGTATCCAATCAGTGCTTTTGGTTGATTACCACAGTTGAGAGTTCAGCTAGTTGGGAGGTCAAAGATGGGCCAATAAACAGACAAGGGGAGAATTGGTCAACCTCCAGAATCAACTCATACACCATGGAACATCCTCCATGTTGACAATTCTCAAAAATATTTTTCTTATTTTCAATATTAAAGATTATTTTTTTCTTGATTAAATAATTGACACTGATAATAGAAGCAATGTTTGATTAGTATTTTGAGCTTTTAATTGAAATTATAAAATATAAAGCAGAAATAATTTTTGAAATTGTTGACATGGAGGATGTTCCATTTTGTATGAGTTAATTCTGGAGGTTGCCAAGAATTGCTCATTGACAGAGTCAATCAAATTAATCACCTGGGATTCTTTTTCTAGGGAAGCATTATCCCTCTTCAAATGGCCAATTTCATTGGCCAGAGTAATCAATTATCTAGTGCAATGAATACAAGGCTTTCCAGGCATTCCCAGGCAACAGTATTCATCCTTAGAGGGACCTGGTAAGCTGCTGGACTCTGTGATAACTGCTTGTAACACCAAACTTTCTTGTTGGAGTGCAGCCACTTGGGTGGTAAGTACAGCCACCTGGAGGTCAGGCTGAGGCGTAGCTTCTGGAGGTTCTTGGCTTCTTGTGATAGCACACAACTCATTGATAGCATACCATATTCCCTGCTCTCATCTCATCAGATCTTCGATGAGCAACCACCAGTGGGGAATTGGATTAACTCATCCAGAGAAGCTCGAAATCCTTGGATAATAGCAATTGCAGCAGCTTTCTCTCATATCAATTTATCCTGCATGTCTTGCATACTTTTTGAGGCAACCTCAGATAAGTGTTGCAATTGCTCATCAGAATGAACACAGAATTCATTGAGTTTTTCAACCAACTGCTAGAAGTCAGTGCTGTGGGTGTTGATGGAAAAGTTATCCTGGGCCTGCTAGGTTGTTGTAGCTGGTGGAACTCCTGAAGGCGCTTGAAGACTTATTCAGAGAAATAAGAACATAGGTGCTTGTAAGGCTTAGTTGGTTGAGCTTGAGAGGCAATCAAATCTATCTAATTTTCAGATGATAGGAAGAAAAGAGAGTACACTCACTCTTGATAGGCAGAGAATTGTTCCCAATGGTTGGAGACAGCAGCAGAAAGAGATGAGATCTTGTGGATGTGGAGCCCCAGTACCATCTGATGATGGACCAAGGCAGGTTGGACAAAGGACAAGATTAAGCAGGTAGCAGAGTCAGCTGCTGAAAGGAGGTAGTTTGAAATACAAGGAGCAACTATCATCTTGTAATATTCTATAGACTTGAACTGGACTTGTAGGTTAGGGACAGCTCCTTTGCAGGCTAATCCAAGGGCCACTGACGTGATTTGGTCCAAATCAGAGGTACCCAGAAGATAGGCAACAATGCAGGGCCATTAGTCAATTTCAGGACAGAAGGAGTGATATGCGGGTTGGCAATGTCTTCTTCCATTGGAGGGATGGAAACTTCAGGCAAAGATGAGTCTTGAATTGGTGGAGATGGGGGACCAGAGAGGGTATTTTTGAAGGGAGTAACTAAGGGGCTTACAGCCCCTGTAGAGAGCATCATTTTTGTTGTGTAATTGGGTGCAGCCAAGGAACACAACAGGAAATCCTAACAGTAGAATTGGGTTTGTACTAAGCCAGATGTTAGTTTTCAAGGATGAATAAGGAATTTACTTTAAGGCCCTGGGAATGATAATTATCAGAAATCTCCTCTAGACAAGACTAGGGAGATGGCACCAAAGTACAAAAACAAACACAAAGAGTGTAAATAGAACTTAATTTTATTGGGTGGATCTAAATGATTCTTATATGGCTATTGTCTACCACAAAATGGTAGAAGGTCAGATAGATCACTGGCCAGTCTCATAACTGGGTTGAGGATCACTCATGTCACCAGTTGGAATGTAAATGAGGTTTTCACCTGATTTGGAGTGAACCCCATTTTGAGGATAGAAAGAGAACTGAAGAATTTCACATTCAAAATGTGATCCCATCAAAGGCAAAATTGATAATGCATGAATATTGGGAAAACATTATTATGGAACTGGGTTTAAATCCTGATCCAAATTTCTTGCAGCCTGCCAGTTCAGAAGACCAGGAGATTGTCCTGCAGCCTGTCAATAGTAAAAGTATTAGTAAAGTCAATACCAACCTGCTTGGATCTAAATCCTCAACTACACCATAGGGTTTGGTAAGCAAACTGCCCATGCCTAATGTCAGGAGTTTTCCCAAAGTACCAACACTTGACACTGGTGGTTTTCTTGGTGAAATGCACGAGTCTATCAATGGGAGTTGCCCCAAAACCACCTAAATCCCAGGAAGTGGCACTGAATCTGAACACCTCTCCAGTGCCAATCCCTGAGTTCCAAACAGAAGGATTTGAAATCTTTTTATCCAGAGTTGACCAATGACAAACCACCAGCACCAAATGCCACCCTGCCATCTAAGACCCCCAACGCCAACCCACCCAAGCTCAAGAGACCCAATCAGGATATGAGTCCTGGCAGTGCAGTTTAAGTACTTGTCAAGCCAAGATTGACCCCCTTCATCATTTTTAAATAAATAGAATGACACTTTGGTTTCCCCATTTATTACCCTATTTTATTCTTGCCATTTATCAGTTCAGCTCAAGATCTTCCAGACCTCCTGCCCTCCACCAGCTACCTATTGCCTGCCAGGTGTTCCATTTGGCCATGTTCATTTTACAGAATACCCCTTAAAGCCCAAGTATAGAGATTACTCCTATTATAAGATATCAGCACATGATCTCTTGTCCCAATATAAAGAGCTAACCAGATACAACAGGATGGGCCCTGGCACATTAAAAAGACACACATGTTCAGAGATAAATATAACTTCCTCCCTGCCTACCAATTAGACATGGAGCTGCCTGTCACCCCCAAACTAATGCCTGCATCTGCCGCCAAGCTCCCCTTGGACCATAACAACAAGCTATTTGGGATAGTGCATATTAACCTCACTGGGGTGATTGAAACCATCATCCCAGCTGCTGGCTCATGGTCCTGGGTGGGCAAATTAATGTTTTAACTCATTGAGTTAGCATCAATCTCTGGGGGCTCTGCCCACTCCGCCTGTGGCCTGCCAGTTCCCAGACACTAGAGGGAGGCAGCCCAGGGTTGTTTCCCTGACAAAGCCACTGCCTCTGTGTAGGTCTGGGCCCTAAATGGCACATCTTTAGTGGTCTTCCTGTCTAGTCTTGGGGAAACTTCTAGGCTTTGCTGGCAGTTTATTGAGCAATCCACTGATTTGAGCCCAAACAAACACGGGCAGATGGGCCCTTGGCCCTCTGGGCTGGTGGGCTGCAGATCACAAGTACCAGGGTCTGATTTCTGCTTTCAACTTCCATCCATTATCAGAAGCAAAATGTCATCTGTGGCAAATAAAAATCATATCAATCATCATGTCTGCCCAGATACTGTAGACCAGTTACTATAGAATCATTTATTTTTTTGTATCATCAAAAGATACAGTAGCCTGCAAAGCTGAGGCAGCACAAAAATTGAGCCCTCTGTAAGCAAAATGGCCTCAACTGAAAGCTACACTAACTTAGATAAGAAGAAATGTAATACCCTAGAATGGTGGGCACCACTTGGAGTAAGTATGGTAGCAAATTGGAGAACTGGAAACCCGTCAAGGCGGTGATTATGGGATACACCGTCATTAGCCAGCAAAATACTTTGGTGTGTATGTTGAAACGCCCGAAGCTCCCGGCAAAGTAGGTGAGGATGTAGTAAGCCAACGTATAAATGGCTATGGAGAGTGTTGAATGGGGAGATACCAGAGGCGGCCAGGGTCCAGTGTTTGACAAGTTAAGTTGGCCAGGGTCGTGGTATGGGTCATAACCTAGTCCTTCTGTGGAGGGGCCAAAGAACTCTGAACTCTGTTGGTAGCCTCCAATCCCAAGGCAAGCTGTGAGCACAGCTGTGATGATGAGGTGATTCATCTTCACTGGGTTGGAGGGTTGGCAGGGGCTTGATCTGTAAGTTTAACTGTAGTTGTAGTTAGAAATTTCACTTTATTGAGGGTATTAGTCTCAATAATAGCACAAGCTACTACTGAGAGGAGATCCTTTATTTATAGTGGGCCCCCACTTGCAAAGTTTTGCAAGTAGGAGAAAAAACATGGGACTGGAGTCCCCAAAAGTTTGGACATGGGAATTGGGAATTGGTGTTTGAAGGGATGGCCAAACCCTTGTTCCTGGGCAATCTGTTGGGGTTTTAGACAGTTCTGCTTGGGACCAATAGTTTCCTCTGGATGGGTGGTCAGGTGGTGATGACAACTCTTGGGTTCAAACACTTCTATTTTTGGTTTGGGGATGCTAGTTTGGTTGGAGTCTAGCCCTAGCTGATTGTTGCCAGCCACCTGGTTCCATTGGCTGTAGGTCTTGTTATTTTTATCTTCTGGAGCTATTTTTGGCTTTTCATTGATATTTTTAGAATTTGACCTGTCTTGAGAAACATGAATTTGCCCTTCTTACTGGGCACAAGAATTATTTTTGAAATTGTCCCTTGTTTCAAGGGACTTTTCTGATTGGCTGGGTGTCATGGTGGGTTTTGGTTGGCTGGGGAGTGGGCCCTGAGACCTGGGTGGGCAACTGGCAGTTGGCAGGGGCCCGGGGAGCGGGCAGGTGGTCTGGGGGCAAGCGGCGGGTCCGCTGGGGGAGGGGTGGGCGAGCGGGTGGCCGGCGGGAGCTGGGCAAGCGGACGGGGGACTGGCAGCGGGCAGGTGGCTGGCAGGGGTCTTGCGGGCGGCTGGCTGGGCAGCAGAAGCCTGCTGGGCGGGTGGGAGGCTGGCAGAGGGTGGCGGGCGCCTGCCCAGATGTTAAATTATTCCAGTTTCCATAAAAATCCGTTTTTTCCAAATTTTGATTTTTCTTTTCCCCTGATAGTGGGAGGAAATTCCCTATCAAATTTTGCCCCTCCTGTTGAAAATTTATCCACCTGATTCCAACATTTTTCCTTAGTTGAAATCTGGTTTATGCAGGAATGTTTCTGACAGAAATGGGAGGCAACCAAAGTATGTTGTCAATCAATATAGATCTGTTCATTTTTTATTTCTCTTTGAGCTGAGCTGAAAGAGCATACTTTAAATTGAATTTGTTCTGTTTACAGATGACTCAAATCTTCTTAGTGCCACAGCTATATTACTACTGTATAAAAAGTATGGGATGGTAGCTTTGAGTAACTGAGAAACTACACCAACAGTCACAACCAAAACATCGTTCAGACATGCTTCCAGATATCTAGGCCAGTATTTTCTCCCCTACCTCTGGAGAAAAAATCTAGCCTTCCTTAAATATCAAAGATTATATGCTGAAGGCCAGACCCATCTACCACCTCATCAAAATGCTGACAACCCTAAAGCTTTACCTCAAGTAATCCAGGGAAGGGCTTTTTATGCAGCTCTTTATTCTCTTTTGATGCTTCCAATTTTATCAAATATATATATAGGCTATTCACATATCAACAAGCCCTCTGCAAGGTAACAGTTAAATGCCAATATTCAATCTAGCCAGTAAAGATATTTCAGATGGCCTTGAGTAGAGCCCAAGGATTGGTTAAATTGGACCATCCTCTGGTTAAAACCAGATCCCAGCCAAGGAAGAAGACGCCCTCAACCCAGAACTTTTCATCAGAGAGATCTCACTTGGATGTGTGGCAATCAGAATTGGTATTTTAAGCAGTCCATTCACCCTTGACATATCAATAAACACAGTTTATGAAGTGCATTTGAAAAAACCTGGTCAATCTTAACAACTAAACCTCCAAAGCCCAACAAGGAGTACAAGGCATGGGCGCTGTATTTACTGCTGTTGCAGCTGGGTCAAGTAGCCCAAAGGTCACTGGAATCACAACAACAGGGGGTTCTCAACCATCCTCACCTTGATGGATACCATGTTATGCCCTTATGAGCCTATAAAATAGGGCCCACTAAGATTTTCATGCACAGGACTAAAATGATTTCTAATTTATCAATAGGTTGCTTAAGGCTTTTATTGGCGTCATAAATTATCTAGAGGCGGCAGATATATAGAAAAGAAAGTGGGATTTTAGACAAGTATACCCTTGTTAAAAATAATACAAGGTTTCTTATACTCTCATGACAGGACACCAGTTGGTGATCCAGAAAATAAATTATATACAGTTCAATATACATGCAGAAGGAAGTAACCATAATATGGCAACCCCAGTGTATCAATGTAAGTGATGAAAAGTGCTACCATTTAAAGGGGCTATACCAATGGATTCCCTGATCAGGTAATGGGTCAAGTCAATCCCTGGGTTGACCCACACAGGCTCGCCCAAGCACCTGGACCACTGATAATATTCTATATCGTCCATCACCATATTATATCACACCAACAGCTCCTCACTATAAGATAGGCAATTGAATCTTACTGGAAGGCTTGCTATTTTTTCAAAAGCAGCTATAGTTGCATCAAAGCCTGTGCTCAACCATCATAAACTGATGCCTATTTCCCAGGGATACCAAAGATATAGCTAGGATCAAGACAACAGTTCATTGATGAGCCTAAACAGGAGGAGGGTGGTTTGCTTGAGATAATAGAGCTGTGATGGCGTTTATACCAAAATCTAAGGAAAGGAGACAATTGGGGAACCATGTTTAATCAAGATCAACCCCTATCTTCAAGAAGAAAATATATTGTCAGGAGTAAGGTCCTGGAAGCCAGAATTGTGGGTCTTTGGCTGACACCAGTTTGGACTAACCCCATTCAGCATTCATAGAAACATCCACAACCAAGGATGGTAAAGGGGAAACAAATGATCAAACAGAAGCCTTGGTATAGATATCAACAGAATAGGAGATATCCCTCCAGGCTTAAATCCTCAGCCCTGACAGGCCCCTGTCCAAGGGCATATGGAGCCAAATTTGATCTATCAACCAGATATATCTTGTTGTACTTTAGGCCAGGATTGCTTAACATCTTCTCAAGTCAACCCCTTATTTAAGAAGGCTTCCTTAAAATTCAATCTGACCTCTATATTTAGATTAAAATTGCTATCTCAAGCTTTGAATTTTTGCATCTCGGAGATAGCGCTTTATTATCATTGTAGTGGTCCTCATGCTATATAGCAGGGATCTGTACAAGGACAGATCTTTCAAAAATGCAAAGTCCTAATCCAACCAGCCAGCTGTAGATCCAGGGAGTGTTCTACAAGAAAGTGACCTTCAATCCAACCAGCACAGTAGCGGCCACCAGTGTTCACCAAGAATTTCCTATGGTTAAAGATAAACAAGCCAAGTACCCAGGAAGCAACCGCTGTAGGCTAAAGGCTCTGTTTAGTGATAAATATAGAAAGATAGATGTATATTTCCTATATAGAAGAAGGTGTTATTTTTCTGCTCCTCTTCATCATGGGAGATATCCTTGTTTAAGATTTTAAGGCCCTACTTCTAGGGTAATATATGATGCTTCTAAATCTTACTTGGCCAGGCTATCTGTTCCCCAGGTGGCCAGGTCCAACCCCCAGAGCAAGGCATCCATGCCTCTGTGGTATGAGATAACAGTTGTTGATGGGTCTTCTGCATCCTATTATGCTGGGTAATAGGGTCCCAGCAGTTCCTTGTCTAAGAGCTATGCAACTTTAGTAATGATTGATCAGCCATTTTAACGAGAACTGAGGACAGGAATATGGGGGGTTTGACCTTCCTTTCTTGGATGGTTGTCTGAAGTCTACCCTAGATGCAGTAGGTTTAGCAAGGATGTGTCCTGTGAGAATATACTGACATGACTAGTTGGGCCCTTGCTTTATTCTTAGTGAGGCTAGCCAATAGTGAGCATGTTAATCAATCTGGATCGGATTCAGGATACTAGGCTATTATTAGAGCATCCCAACTTTTGGAATCTATTGGTAGAGCTTATCCCTTAATTCTATCAGGGTTATGGATAAGGCAATGGAGTACCTTGCCTACCCACTAGGCTGGGAGGATGATGGGCTGGTTGACCCATGGAGCTCAGAATTCCTGGCACTGATTATGGATATAAAACAGAGATCTAAACAGGTGGAGTATTGCTATTGAGTTTAGCCAGGCTGAAAGAAGAGTTTTTAGATGTTGATATTAGGGGTTATAAATTTATAAGGATGTACAGCTGATCTGTGGCGTTAAAATAAGCTATTAGATATTGAGATTGGCTTAGTGTTCGCAGAGATGGGTTGTTTTTAAGTTTTGGCATGTATGAGGAGTGGATTTAGTTGGATCCGATTGAGACTGTACCTTTGATTATGATGTGAGCTTGATTCCAGAACTTAACTAAATATCTGAGCGTCTAGAGCTACCATGTTTGGTACCGTTTTTATCGGGATCATCTGGAAAGTTTGACTAGATACTCTAAACTTTATGAAAATCATTTTATTGATATTAGTATTTTCAGTTTACTCCACTAGCATCAATAATAGGATGATGAATGGTAAGCAAGGCTAGCTATGAAATCATATGAATTTACTTGGATCAGGTGATGCATTGGAGTGGAATATTCTATGAATTACTTGGAAATAAATCGTTTTGAAATGCAAAAGCCAGCCATCTCCTACTCAAACTGATATTTATATGTTGAATTGAACTGTATCGCTTAATTTGACCAAGTCTTGTTTCTTTAGTCATCAATTCCTTCCCACCAAAGTGTTTAAGCATCCCATCGTATATAAATATGTTAAGCAATCACGTGCTCCCTTTCAATTTCAATCCACGGATTCTGAAGCTGGATATTCTTTACGGGTAAGCCTGTTTGCTATAGCTGTAATAGTTGAACCACGCTTTAGAAATCATGCAGCTATATTTAAACTTGTTAAAGTCTGGGTACCCTAGAACTTCATTCCAGCTAAGTTTAGGCCACGCTCCACTGGATTCAAGCTTATTTATGCTTTCAAAGATGCAAGTAAGGGATTAATGTTTGGATGAGCTGGATCAAGCTTTTGGTTTGGCATCGACTTTGGATTTAAATGGTATGGAGAAATCTTAGCGATTCGATCTACTACGGCTTGAGCGCACTCGAGGGGACATTGCAGACTGACAGACTCGCTTATATGAATATGAATGGGGTACTTTTAAAAAGATTTGATTGGATGGAGTGGAATCCGATTCGCGACTGAGAAGCGGGCCGTGCATTTGATATATTTTTATGCAGGTTTTATGAAAAGCGGATTAGAAGGTGAGTGCAGGAGGAAGGATTCTAGGATCAAAAACAAGCCGCTGATCGGATATGTGGATAAACTAGGCTTGAGAATGTCTTTTCGGAAGGAACTAGCACTGGGATTCTGCAGGCCAGAGTAAGCTGGCGTGCGGTAGAAACAATTGAGAGGATACTTAAGTGGCTTGCAGCTACAGGTATTTAACAGGGGATACCTTGATGGAAGATAGTATGATTTGGATAACGTTATTAGCACCATGCATGGCGACACCGTACAACATTTCGCTACACGGCATCAATGAAGTTTTGGGATCCCACGACATGAGCAAGTCTATGTACCCCACTAATCATGCGCCAGAGCAAGACAAGGAGCCTTTATTGAGTGGAGTATGCTTTTCGCCATACGAGAAAAAACATTGCCGCGATCCCAAAATCATCAAGCATCAGATCGAGATGCTTTCAGCAATCACTTCACGCCTTCGCTTGTACAGCATTGACTGCGGCCAGTTGGAGCTCGTGCTTGAAGCTATCGACAAGAAGAACTTGACGCTAAAGGTCCTTGCCGGCCTTTGGACAAGAAACGAAAATGAGCCTATCGAAAAGATGGTTACTGATTTCAATGCCATCTTGGACAAGAACCCTAAATACCCCAGCTACATCGATGGGATTGTGGTCGGCAACGAGGACATCTTCAGCGGCAAGCCAGAGCAGCAAGTGATTGAAAACATCAACAAGGTTCGTTCCAAGCTGAAAGGCAGGTCCATTCCTATTGGCACTGCTGAGATCCCCACAAACTGGACCCCAAGCCTAGTCAAGGCATGTGACGTCATCTATGCCAATATCTACTCATTCTTTGATCCCAAGACCATTGCCAAGGGAATGAAGAAGGCAGCCCGCCTTGTCATTGAGCGCGCAGAACAGATCCCCAGCTTGGGCAAGAAAGTCGTCATCTCGGAAACAGGCTGGCCCTCCCAAGGCGAGACGGCATCCCGTGACTCGTATGGTGCACCCACCGTCGACAACCAAGGCCGCTTCCTTGAGAACTTTGCTTGCCGAGCCGCCAAGAAGAACATGACTTACTACATCATGGAAGCGTTCGATGGCGACTGGAAAGAAGGGCCTTCCGTCGAAAAAAACTTTGGCCTCATGACCCCCGAGGGCCAGCTGAAATTCACTCGCTTTGACCATTCCATCAAATGTTGATCCACTACCCGCAGCAGGGATGGACCAGTCAAAAATAATCAAAGTAGTTTTACAAAACAAAAATCTACGCTCGCTATTGATTAATCTGACCAGATATGCTTTCAGTCGTTTATTAAATCACTATTTGATCTTGATTACCACTTGAAACATTCCACCTCGCTTGTATTTCGCATCTTTTGCTATTCCCAATGCATTAAGCTTCGCTATATAAGTCCACTATACTGGTGCACTGGAGAAAATAGTACAATTTCTCGTTGATATACTTTTGAATCTACATAACCACCAATCAACATCAATGGTTATCAAGTGCAAACTACCCTGGGTTTAAAAGATTAAATTTCTGAAAGGGAATAGGCCATACCCATAGAAACTATCCTCTCGATTTACAATACCTTGATCTATACCACCCCAAAGGGAATAGTGTCACAACACTCTTATCAATCACACATCTATTACGGGACAAACCTTTCAAGTCCTAAGCAGAACATTACTTATTCAAGCCTCATGACATACATGGACAATATGTGGCTTCACATGATACTTTATAATACTCTAAACTCGTATCCAATAAAGTATCATTCTCTTTTAATCTCCCCCTTTATCTTGTTTATTATACTTCTCAGAAGTATATACTTGACAGTGGTAGCAGAAGGGAGGTTATCCACACCTACACAACTTAAAGGAAAAATTTCTCTAAAGAAAAGAATCCAGCAGATGGCACTCCCCACAGGCTGAGACAATACAAAGAAGGTCAGGACGTCCCTACAGGATTCACCGTCTTCAACAATATCCTTGTACCAACCCAAAAGTACAACTTCCTCAGTACACAAGGAATCCTGAATCCACCTCCAATCCAAGACATGTCTGAAATACCCAACATTGTATTTCAATGTCTCTGCTCAGCAGAAATTGGAACTTTCTCAGGACTACGCCATGAAAAAGCCAACCTCTGGATTAACAGCACATAAAGCAAGTTTACCAAGTGGGCTACCCCCACAGACTCTGGGCCAGTGAGATTACCTTTTGTGTCATAGGGACTGCCTCACATTTTGTAAGCAAATGGCTCAAACAACACCCTGATCACAAAAAAGACTGGGATATGTTAAAAATACCTTTGTTGAGCAACTTGTGTTATTGCTAATATGTTAAAAGCTACAGATAGATGTTATCTTTGCCAATGTACTATACCTAATCCTATGCAAGAGCACTACAGATTACAATAGAATACAAATTTGAAGATAATTACGTTTATTGGGACTGGAGTACAATCTAGCCAGCAACTGCAATCTAACCAGGTATAACTAAGAACTTGTTGTCATCCTTTCAGGTATCTGTATCTATATATACTGCAAGAACCCTTGTTCTTGTCCTTTCAGACAGTTCTCAGTGGCTACCTTTGCAATAGGTCCATCTTTGCTGGCTGCGCCTATCCTGATTGATTGTTCTTTGCATATGTGCTGCTACTGGCCTTTACAAGGTGTACATGACACCTCAGTTACAGCATATGCTCTTCTTGAGCTATACTACTGGCAATTATCAATTGGCTGTATCTTTACGCGTCTATTATGACACTAGGAAACTACACTGTATTTGGTTGACACTTAGAAATTGTCCCACTTCTATCCTCTTACTTCAGAAGGTATACTTCTGGTATTCTGTTTTCCTTTTTTAGGGTTTAATCAATGATCCTTTTCTGGATGGTGAGTCTTCTGCTTATTAATACAACTGTTTGAATTGGGGAATATATACCATATAATACAAGACTCAATCCAATATTGACTCATGGATTATCCACCGTGTAATACTGACCTGATCCGTTAAGAAACCAATTATATGCTGTGCAATTCTGACCCAGACTTGGTATTTCCTAGCCTGTTGTATATCACTTGTTTGATATATGCATATACACCTTCCAGGCTGAGTGGGACTGAGTTGATAAAACACCCAGTGGTATGGAATGAGAGGTAAACAGTTGATGACCTATCAATTACACGCTGTGTAATAATTGATAATCACTATATTGGCTAACAATTATACAGCATATAATCATTATATCAATTATAATAAACTAACAATTATACAGCGTAAAATTGCCATATCAATTATATTAAACTAGTGATTGTACAGCGTATAATCACTACACTTAATAGAATAATAATCTAGTGATAATACAGCGTGTAACTGATAAAGATCTGCATGCAATGATTAGCCTGATCATCTGTGGTCAATCAGCCTAATTTCACATGTTTCTTGGAAAAGTTTACCATAAAGGACTCTTATTTTGTGATCATTATAGAACTCAGATCCTTTAAAAGGACAGAAACCATTGAGGAGTACATTCTTCAGCATATCAAGACATACATGATCAAGCCCCCAACACCATCAACTTTGATGAAGCTGGACCACAACTGGGCTTCTAAATGGCCTCCCCAAACAAATCAGATGACAGGTTGAAGTAAGCTGCTACAAGAACCTCAAGGACATATTCTTGGAGGAAAAACAAGAAACACATAAATCTGACAACTGGCATGTAACCAACAAACGGACAGAGAGTCCCTCAGCAAAGAAGAATACTCAGCCCAACAAACCAACCAACCAACCAACCAAGCCAGTAACCCTCATTCTTTAGGCAAAAATTTTACAGCTCAGGTGAACCATACAAGTACTGATAACATAACCAAAGAGGGAAAAGCTCAGGGGAGTTTTCAGGATTGACAATTCTTCCTCTCTGGAAACCCGGGCCCAGGAGCAGGAATTGAAACCCGACCCTGGATTCCTTCAGGCCGCCAGACCTGTGCACCGCAGGACTGCCTGCCCGCATTTTTCTGGGATTGAGCCCCCACAAGCTGATACCAAGAATGTTGGCCCATGCAGTGAGACAAGCCAAACCAAGGGAATTATTGTACCAAATGGAAGACTAATCACAGCGCCTAATGGAGGCGCTGATTTGGCAACTATTAGCTTCATGAACTTGAAGTCTACACCAGCAACCAATCAAGAGCTGACCCAAGAAAGAGGCACGGGCCGGCGGCCTAGTCCCATGACCACAACACTGAAGCAAGATAATCAGGTAGCCAAATTAAGATTCTTGACCAATGAAAGAACTCCTGGGCCAAGTGCCATTTTGCTGCCTTTGGACCCAAGCACCCAGTTCCCCCAGCCCTGCCCTTCCCAATGCCCTGATGAACTCCCCATGGAAAATGTTAAGTTTGGAGGTGGGGTACTATATAGACCAAAGGACCCCGCACTCCAAACTTATTGTCATTTTTGAATAAAGGTTATGTTAATTTGGCTCACACAGATATTGCCTTACTTTTTATTTGCTGTCTACCAATTTAGTTTGAGATCTCCTACCCCACCACCTGCTGTTTTCTGTCCTACTGGTGTACCCTTTGGACCCGTCCATTTTACTGACTACCCTCTAAGTCTGAATACAAGGAATACACCCTGGAGGAGATACTCAAACTTGATCCCTTGGCCTGCATACAATCTGCAATTAGATACAACTGACAAGGCATGTGGATATTTTCAACACCCAAGTTGTTCAGAGGGAAATTCAACTATCTCCCTGCTTACAACCTGCCCATGGAACCGCCTGTGACCCCAAAACCTATGCCCGCTTCCTTGCCCAACCTTCCAACCAACCATTCTGGCAAGCTGTTTAGGATTTCATACATCACCCTCACAGGGGTGATTGACACTATAATCCCGGCTGCCAGACTGTGGTCCTGGATAGGAAAGTCTGCCTCCTACCTTTTAAAGTTAGCTCCGCTCTTGTGATGGGCTTTGCCCACAAAAAACCTGGCCCAAGTTACCCCTGAAAACAACAGGCCAGCCGCTCAAGACTGGATCCCTGACATTATGGCAATCTTTATTAAACCTGGTACCCTGAGCCCCAAGATGTTGTTATTTCTTGGGGCATCTTGTATGCTTTTGCTATTGATAATCACTTATTGCACCTATAAGATGACCACAAACCTGATCTCTTCCATGTGGAAGAATGCAAACCTGAATGATCCAAAGAGATCCAACACCAATACCGCTGACACCAACAAAGCTCCATCCTCCCAAGTGCAAAACGTGATTATGAATCAGTCCCTCACAAAGGTAGAGATGCCTCAGAAGGGGAAGCTCACGCTTGAGGAAGCTAAACATGCCATGCCGGTCCTCCACCTGCATTTCCATACCAACACCCCCTCTTATGCCAGTGATACCAAGAAGATCCTTGGGATTGCCTCAATGCTATCAGGGGACGCCTTGGACTGGTTTGGCAAGGCCACAGCTGAGGATGTAGAATTCTGCTTAGACTACACCAAGTTTGAGGCTGAGTTAATGGCCACGGGGGAAGATCACAACACTAGATAATACACCCTGAACTCCCTGCTAGAAATTTGACAAGGTCCCTGACCCATCCAAGCATATATTGACAAATTCCTCAAACTTAAAACCCGCACCCAACTTGAGGACAAACTGGCAGCCATTATCTTCTGGAAGGGTGTCAACCTAGCAATGAAGGACCTGTTGAAGCACCATCTGCCCACCCTCAGCCTAGAAAAGCTAATTACCCTGTGCAAGGGTCTTAGCATGAACCAAGAGAACGCTGGCTCCTCCCAGACCTGCCAACCCCAAACACTGACCCCAACAGAACAGGGATGACCCCTGAAGAGCTCCAACAACATTACCGCAAAGGACTCTGCTTCCACTGCCACAAAGCGGGCCACTTGACCAGAGCCTGCCCTAAGAAGAACACTGCTCTAATCTCACTGGCGCAAATAAACACTTCTTTCCAGTCTTACAAATTAATCCAAGTGATCATAGAAGTAGTGGGAAACAAGTGCCAGATTGAAGCTTTTATTAATACAGGGGTGGATGAAAGTTTTATTGATGCCAGCCTAGCAGAGGAATTAGGCCTGACAGCCTCAGAGCGCAGTCTAAAAGTAATCATGTGAAACAGCGCCCTAGACACAGGCTATGAGTGTGAACAAGAACTCCCATTGACCATTGGACATAATGCATACCTGCTGTCCCTGATCCTCTTGCCAGGACTACCCCACCTCCTTATACTGGGGACTTCTGGTCCAACAGACATGGCCTGATCCTGAACTATTGTGAGCAAACTGCCACATTGGGCCAACCAGAATCCTGTGACACCGTTCCTTTTTGCATGAGCCATGACTGACCCCCTACCAACAAACTCTTGACCATGAAGATAGAACCTAGCATTGGGATAATGCCTACCCCACTACAGAGATGGAACCATATGTTTAGTGAAGAAGCAGCCACAAAGCTACCCAGCCATTCAATCTATGGCCACACCATAGACCTATTACCAGGGACTCAACCGCACCACGGTCCCATCTACAGCTGTAATCACCGCGAGCAAGTGGCCTTGAAAGCATACCTAGAGGAAATGATAAAAAGGGATTCATCCGGGTGTCAAAAGCCCCCTGCTCGTTGCCCATGCTGTTTGTAGGAAAAAAGATGGTGGGATGCATCCATGCATGAATTACCAAAAAGTGAACAACATCACGATGAAGAACCGCTACCCTATCCCTAATGCCGACAACCTCTGTGACGTACTGACTGGAGCCCAGGTGTACTCAAAAATTGACCTTTGAGATGTGTTCAACCAAATCCAAATCAAGAAGGGGGATGAGTACAAGACTGCCTTCAAAACTTGGTATGGGCTATACAAGTACCTAGTGATGCCTTTTGGCCTCTGCAACGCCCCTAGCACCTTCAAAAGGATAATCAACACTGTCCTAGGGGAATACCTTGACCATTTTTGCGTGGCATATCTGGACAACATTCTCATCTACAGCAAGTCTCACGAGGAACACCTGCGCCACCTGGACCTTATACTTGAAAAACTGTCCCAAGCAAACTTACACATCAAGCTTAAGAAATGTGAATTCTTCCAGTTCAAAGTTGAATTCCTGGGATATGTAGTAAAGACCAGCAGGTTTGCAATGGCACAGGACAAAGTGGAAGCAATAACGTCTTGGCTGATGCCCAAATGTAGGAAAGACATGAGAAGTTTTTTGGGCCTGGCAAATTATTGCAGGGATTTCATCCAAATTTTTTCTCACATTACCCTCCCCCTGACCTGCCTTTGCTCTGAAAAGGTCAACTTTGCCTGGACTCTGGAATGCATCACCGCCTTTGAAACCTTGAAACTTGTCTTCACCTCTGCCCCCGTCCTGGCCATGCCAGATTCCTCCAAACCTTTTGTTCTGGAAACCAATGTGTCAGACTTTGCAGTGGGCAGGGTCCTTCTTCAGGAAGGAGGGGATAGTATGCTACATCCTGTAGCATATTACTCAAAGAAGATGCTGCCTGCCAAAGGAAACTACCCAATCTACAACAAGGAGATGCTGCAATAATGAAGACCTTGAAACACTGGCGCCAGTACCTATGTGGCGCTGAATTCCCAGTAAAAGTCCTAACTGACCACAAGAACTTGGTTTACTTTTTTAAACACAGACAGTTGAACCAGAGACAGGCCAGATGGGCTCTAGAACTGGCCGACTGCACTCTGACCATAGACTACAAGCCAGGAAAGGTGAATGTGGTACCCAATGCCCTAAGTAGAAGAACTGACCTGGTGCCTACCCACCTAGAAACCCGCAACCACAACACCCAAGTCCTCTTGGATACAGCAAGCCTAGGTATTCACCTGGGATTGATGAAAATCAGAGCCAGCAAACCAGAAGTACTAAGGGCCCAAACACTAGACAAGTTCACCAAGATCATGATCTCTGACCTCTCCAAATCCTTGGATAGCGCCCACTACCAAAAATGCTACTCATTGAAGGGAACCACGTTAATGCTCCACAACAGAATCTTTGTACCAGAAGGGGACATCAGAACCAACATCTTGAGAGAATACCACAATACCAAGATGGCTGGACACCTGGATAGGCTCAAGACCCTCCGGAGCATCAGAAGGAACTTTGCTTGGCCAAAAATGGATCAAGACGTAAGTGCATACCTGAAGGGGTGTGAGACCTTTGGGAGGACCAAAACTCGCAGAAACAAACCTGAAGGACTTCTAAGACCCTTGGATATACCCCATGGACCTTGGAGATCTGTCTCCATGGACTACATTGTGGAACTGCTACCATCCCTCTCGTACAATGCAATCCTGGTCATGGTAGACCACTTCACCAATATGGCATACTTTGTACCAACTACCACCAATTGCACAGCAGCAGAAACAGCCCAACACTTCCACAACCACATCCTCACAACACGGAGCACCTGAGGAGATCATCACAGACAGAGGACCCCAATTCACGTCAAACTACTGGAAACAGGTGATGAAAGACTTGGGAATCAAACAATGTGTATCTACCTCCTACCACCCACAGACAGACAGCCAAAATGAGCAAGTGAACCAGATCCTTGAACAGTACCTTCAATGCCATGCCAATGTTGATCAGGAAAATTGGGCCAAAATGCTCCCCAAGGCCCAGTTTGCCTACACCATTAAAGACCACGCCTCCACAGACATGTCCCCATTCAAAGCCAACTATGGATTTGATCCCACCCAGGACCCCCAGATTGGCTAGAAGGAATCAAACACCACTGGGCGCTCCTGGATTGAACAGATTCACGACACACAAAAAACATGCTTAACCAACCTGAACTGTGTAGTGCAAACATACAAAGCCTTTGCTGACCGCAAAAAAATCCCAGGCCAACCCTTACAAGTTGGAGACAAAGTATACCTAGACTCCCAGAATGTACCCCTACACGTGCCCTGCAGGAAATTAGCTCACAGAAGAAGCAGGCCCCAAAAGATTAACAAACTAGTTGGTGAAGTTGCCTTCAAGCTAGACCTACCCCCTCCTGGAAGATTCATGATGTGTTTCACTGCTCCCTGTTGTTCAAAAAATATCGGAATTTGCTCCCCCACTAATGGATTGAGGCAGCTCCCCACCCATCCAAACAGGCTGTAGTGAGGAATATGAAGTTGAATACTTACATGGCAATCAAACCCACTATCAAAAACCCCAGTATTACGTCAAGTGGAAAGGATACCCACTAGAAGAAAGTACTTGGGAACCTCTGAGCAACCTGACTAATTCCCAAGAAGCCGTCTAACTCTATCTGAACAAGAAACAGTCAGAAGGGAGGGCCCTCAGGGAAAGAAGAGGATGGTGTCAGGATTGACAATTCTTCCTCTCTGAAAACCCAGGCCCAGGAGCAGGAATCAAACCCCAACCCTGGATTTATTTGGGCCGCTGGACCTGTGGACTGCCTGCCTGCATTTTTCTGGGATCAAGCCGCCACAAGCTGATACCAAGAATGTTGGCCCATGCAGTGAGACAAGCCAAACCAAGGGAATTATTGTACCAAATGGAAGACTAATCACAGCGCCTAATGGAGGCGCTGATTTGGCAACTATTAGCTTCATGAACTTGAAGTCTACACCAGCAACCAATCAAGAGCCAACCCAAGAAAGAGGCACGGGCCGGCGGCCTAGTCCCATGACCACAACACTGAAGCAAGATAATCAGGTAGCCAAATTGAGATTCTTGACCAATGAAAGAACTCCTGGGCCAAGTGCCATTTTGCTGCCTTTGGACCCAAGCACCCAGTTCCCCCGGCCCTGCCCTTTCCAATGCCCTGATGAACTCCCCATGGAAAATGTTAAGTTTGGAGGTGGGGTACTATATAGACCAAAGGACCCCGCACTCCAAACTTATTGCCACTTTTGAATAAAGGTTATGTTAATTTGGCTCACACAGCTATTGCCTTACTTTGTATTTGCTGTCTACCAATTTAGTTCAAGATCTTTTTCCCGTCTGCCCGCTGTTTTCCGTCCTACTGGTGTACCCTTTGGACCTGTCCATTTTACTGACTACCCTCTGAAGTCTGAATACAAGGAATACACCCCAGAAAAGATAATCAAACTCAATCCTTTGGCCTGCATACAATCTGCAATTAGATACAACCGACAAGGCCTGTGGATATTTTCAACTCCCAAGTTGTTCAGAGGGAAATTCAACTATCTCCCTGCTTACAACCTGCCCATGGACCCCCGTGACCCCAAAACCTATGCCTGATTCCTTGCTCAACCTTCCAACTGACCATTCTGGCAAGCTATTTGGGATTGCATACATCACTCTAACAGGGGTGATTGACACTTTAATCCCAGCCGCCAGCCCGTGGTCCTGGGTGGGAAAGTCCGCCTCCTATCTTTTAAAGTTAGCTCTGCTCTTGTGGTGGGCTTAGTCTTCAAAAAACCTGGCCCAAGTTACCCCTGAAAACAACGGGCCAGCCGCTCAAGACTAGATCCCTGACAAGCTGCTTCATTCCTTCTCAAGTGGCAATGGAAGAAAGCTTAGCACCACCACCTCTTGGCAGATAGGGTGGAGGCAAGTCAAGATATGTTCTTTCTTGATCTCATCAGAAGCCCTACACATGGTTTTTCATATATGGTAAGGAAGGCAGTAATTGTGGAGGTCTTTCAATCAAATATTTTTTAAAGTAGGTCTGAAATGAATCTCAGGAGCAACTCCACCATTATTACTGTCTACCATATTGATGAAAGGGGAAAACTCAGCTTCAGATTCTTTAGGAAGTTTTCTGGCCCACAGCTGTCACAAACTCTCTTCTAAAGTCACCAGAGTATTGGTGTTACAAGTACCAGCTTCAGCAGTGTGGCCTTCTGCTGCTCAGTAGTATACAATTGTTTTCCTTAGTTAGTTACCACAGTTGAGAGCTCAGCTAGTCAAGAGGTCAGAGATAGGCCA
The DNA here is from genome assembly GCA_014839935.2 of Entomophthora muscae. Lineage (NCBI taxonomy): Eukaryota > Fungi > Entomophthoromycota > Entomophthoromycetes > Entomophthorales > Entomophthoraceae > Entomophthora > Entomophthora muscae. Next base: position 340,020 of record QTSX02006442.1, on the reverse strand, counting down.
ACAGACAGACAAGAGAAGAGCCAATTGATGACAGAGTTGATCAGCCTAGTGATTTCCTGAAGGTCTGTGTCTAGGGCATCATGATCCTGTTTTTATGATCAACTCTATTGGCCAGAGCAATCATTATCTAGTGCAATGAATATAAGGCTTCTCAGGAATTCCTGGCAACAGTCTTCTTCCTCAGAGGGTCCTGGAAAGCTGGTGGAATCTGTGACAACTGCTTATAACTCCAAGATTTCTTGGTGGAGTGCGGCCACCTGGGGTCAGGTTGGGGTGTAGCTTCCAGAAGTGCTTGGCTTCTTGTGGTAGCACGCAACTCATGGATAGCATCTCATATATCCCGCTCTTGCCTCACCAGGTCCTTGGAAGGGTGACCATCCGCAGGGGTTGGCTTAAATCATCTACACAAGCTTGCAATCCTTGGATAATAGTAATTGCAGCAGCTTTCTCTTGTATCAATCCATCCTGCATGTCTTGCATACTTTTTGAGGCAACCTCAGATAAGTATTTCAATTGCCCAGTAGCATAAACACAGAATTCATTGAGTTTTTTAACCAACTGCTAGAAGTCAGTGCTGTGGATGTTGATGGAAGAGTTATCCTGGGCCTGCTAGGTTATTGTAGCTGATGGAACTCATGTAGGAGTTTACAAATGTGTCAAGGGTCTGGATGTACAAGTATTCTGGCTATTGCCATCACACCTAACATCCAGTCATTGCCTGATTTGGTGCCTTTCCAATATACCGTTTGACATACCAGAAATGGCAACAAACCAATATCACATGACTGTTCAGGTATACAACAACTTGAACCCATCCAGCACATGACCAGCCCCTGGGTTTGGTCCAACTAATAACCCCGCCATAGCTAAATCTATATTAGTCTAAAGTATCATTCAATAAAATATACTTCTTTTCCTCCTACTTTCATATTTGAAGCTTCCCCACAAGGCGCTCCTTATCAAATGTAGTCAGGGACAGAAGAGCACAGGTGTTTGACAGGCTTGGTTAATTGAGCCTGAGAGGTAATCAAATCTCTCTAATTCTTGGATACTAGGGAGAAAAGAGAGTATGATTGCTGTTGATAGGCAGAGAATTGTTCCCAATGGTCGGAGATGGCAGCACAAAGGGAGAAAATATTGTGGACATGGAGCCCCAGTACCATCTGATGATAGACCAAGGCAGGTTGGACAAAGGACAAGATTAAGCAGGTAGCAGAGTCAGCTTCTGAAAGGAGGTAGTTTGAAATACAAGGAGCAACTATCATCTTGTAATATTCTATAGACTTGAACTGGACTTGTAGGTTAGGGACAGCTCCTTCACATGCTAACCCAAGGGCCACTGAAGTGATTTGATCTAAATCAGGGGTACCCAGCAGATAGGCAACAAGACAGGGGGCATTAGCCAATTTAAAGATGGTAGGAATGATAGGCGGGCTGGCAATGTCTTCTTCCATTGAAGGGCTGGAAACTTTAGGCAACAACAGGTCCCAAATTGGCAGAGATGAGGGACCAGAGAGTTGGTTTTGAAGGGAATAACCAAAGGGCTTACAGCCCCTGTAGTGAGAAAAATTTTGTTGTGTACCTAGGTGCAGCCAAGGAACACAGCAGGAAATCCTAACAGTAGGATAGGGTTTATACTAAGCCAGAGGTGAGTCTTCAAGGATGAATAATAAATTTACCTTAAGGCCACGGGAATGATAATTATTAGAAATCTCCTCTAGAAAAGACTAGAGAGATGGCGCCAAAGTACAAAAATAAACACAAAGAAAGAGTGTAAATAGAACTTAATTTTATTTAATCTAAATGATTATTATATGGCTATTGTCTATCACAAAACAGTAGAAGAATAGATAGATCACTGGCTCCTTTCATAAGTGGGTCAAGGATCACTTGTGTCACCAGTTGGAACATAGATGAGTCCTTCACCCAATTTGGATCAAAACCCATTTGAGTTGAGAAAGGGATTTGAAAGATTTTTCATACAAAATGCGACTTCATCAAAGGCAAAATTGTTAATGCATGAATATCATGATTCACAACAGTATGTGAGTATGCAACTCCTGTGACCATATCTCAGTTGCATATTTTTTCTTGGCACCTGTACTTTCTTGAAGAAATTTAGTCTTCACCTGTATGAGATAGCAGCTCCTTAATACTCTTTCAGTGGTAATACAACCTTAGTTGGGACTCCTGAGTGTGAAAAAAGCATTCTTGGTGGTTGAAGATTTTTTGTCCCCGGTACTGCAACACATATACCCAGATCTTCCTTTCGTGGTCTCTATGTGTCAGGGATCCACTCCTGAGGTAGGAGGGAGCCTAAGTAATGCAATAGAGCAATGTGATAGAAACCCACCAAGGATGATCCTACAGGAATTCCAATCATCAAGGTATTAATCAAATAATCCCACAATTTATAAAAACCCAAGAAAGGAGAAAAATGAGTTAAACAATAGTACACCCCAACGTAAGTCAAGACATACCACAGTGCTCCAGGACAGATTAAAGGAGGTGGCAAAGGAGGCAGAGTTGCTTTATTGTAAGTAAGCAAAATATGATGCTTGGTATAAAGATAATCCCATGCCAAAATCTTGGTGGTATCCTTAACTCACATATTGGAATCAAATAGGTAACATTCAGCAACAGGATACCATAAGGTGAGGCAGAAAGAAGTAAAAGAAGTTTCTAATTTCACTCCATTCTGAATCTAAATCTTAGAAACCACTAATTTATCAAATAAATAATATAATAATCCAAGTTTATTAAACCAGAAGATTGAAGTGGTTAGAGCACTGGGGAAATTTCCAGTGCTCCTCACTAAATACTTGCCAGTTTGGCTTAGGAATGTGGAATAAAGTGTGGTGTAACTTGGGGTGTATGTGTTATCATTGATTTTCTTCCTGCTTGATAATTTTGGTCTGACTGCTGCCATAAAGATTGCAGAATGCAGCTTGCAGCAGCCAAACCTGCTAGTTGAGATAAAAACAACAAGTTGGGAACTGTGAACTATTAGGTTTTCCAAGCTAAAGATGTGATTGTTGAATTGACCATATAATAAATTAAGGTTTGGATGATGGCCTGCTCTTCATTGCTTCTGGGTCCTACTGGTGGTGTTTTTTTGGTTTTTAATATTACTGACAGACTCTGATTGACTAGGCAGTTGTTTTTGTGGATGGTTTTTGAATCCACTTGCTTGGACGGTTCCTGAGCCTTTACAGGGCCCACTCTCAACTTAGGAATAATTGGTAAGATTTTTTCTTACTACTAACTTATTGATTATTCAATTTAGGTGGTATTGAGATGTATTAAGGTTCAAAATTTGATTCCCAAGGTGGAGAATGATGATAGGAAGTAATAAGCCCAAGTACTTGACTCAGAAAGTTTCTGTGGTGATCCACATGTGTGCGGTTTGCAGGTGAGGGTGAATTTGGCTTCAAATAAATACAATATGCTAAAAAATGACAATGTGTGGACAGATAGCAACGTTGTAAAACTAGTAGGTAACATAGAGCTGCTAGGGGTAAGTGAGGTAAGCCTAGTAGGTAATGTGGTCTACTGGGAGAAGTGAGGTAACCCTAGTAGGTAACATGGTCTACTAGGGTAAGTCAGGGGAGCCTAGTAGGTAACATGGTCTACTAAGGTAAGTAAGGCCTGGCTGGTAGGTAACAAAGGACTACCAGAGGCAGTTGTTGCCTCCACCCAGAAGAAGATGTTGGCTGCTTTGGGATATAGTACTTCACCTAGCAGGGTGGAGACTGAAATAGCAATCAGGAAACTTTGTCTGTCTGGGGGGGTAGAGTAAGTTTGGACTCCTGGCAGGTAACACAGGCTGCCAGGAAGGGGAAGAGCGCTGAGGGCTCAACGTACTCTAATACGCTTGTGGGAGGTCTGTGAGCAAGCACCCTGCCTAACAGACTGACAGGGTGTCCTTGTTTATGCCCCCATGGGAGCTTTGGGGAAACCCAAAGTGAGCATTGGAGGGTATAGGCATGCTCAGAGGTGTCACCAAGGTGGCTTGCTTGGGGAAGCAAGCTGCAGAACTTGGTGTGATTGGGCCTCTGGGAAGTAGAGCTGATTACTCTGCAACTGAAAGCCCAGATTTCATCACCTGGGTGAGTAAAGACAACACATAGACATTGATCTATGGTTGAATGGCCTAAGTGGATTGCCACTTGCAAGGGCCCAGTCAAACGCCAGTTTAATGTAGACTCATGCCTGGGTCTACAAGTTCTGGTAACAGGGGCTGAGATAAAGAACCAAAGTGGTTCATGGAATTAGCAGAGAAAACTAGCAAGAGGGACTGTTTGGTCACAGTGAAGGCTGGTTGATGAACTGTTAATTCATATTGAATGGAATGAACCAAGATGGTTCAGTGTGTTAAAGGAACAAATGAGGTTCCTAGTGAGGATTTGGTGTGGAACTGGTTAAGAATAAACAGAAGGACAAGAAGGCAGGATGAAGGACTAGAAGATCATGGTGTAGGATGGCTAAAGGACCAGAAGTTGGTGCTGAAGAACTGAAGAGCTTGGAGGATGACCTAGCTGGACTGAATACAGAGGCTGGAAGAGTTGGTTTAATGACTTTTGAGAAGAAATTTGGATATAAAGAAGCAGTTAAAGAATGATTGAATACTTCCTGATTATGATTAAAAAAGGATTAAAAATCATAAAAAGAAAAAGAAAGAGGAGGAAAAATAACCTATAGTTTATTAGAACTATATGTCATTTTTAGGAAAAAGATGAAAGGAAAAAAGGACCAGAAAGAAGCTGAAAGAAGAACGGAGAAACTGTGAGAGCAAAAGGGCAAATTTTGCCAAGAAACAACTAGGGGAGCAAAAGGACGAGCAACAGGCAGGTTTGGGGATGCAAAACGTTGACAGAAACACAGAGAAACGCGGAGAAACAATGAAAAATTGAAGGATCAAAAATTGCCTAAGTAAATCAGATGTGGAAGCGCTCGAGATTTGCCGGGGAAACGTGACAGGAATTACGGCAAAACTGTTTGAAACGCGGAGCAGTGGTTTACCCAGAGCAGGGCAGCTTGGAGTTCAAACCAGGATCAGGAACAGGTCATCCAGATAAACTGTTTTGGCAAAACTGTTGAAGCAAGGCGTTTGATTGGCTGCAACCTGGAGCTTACTTGATCAGGTTTTTAAGGGCTTTAACTTGAGAGTTGAAGCCTAAAAAATGGGGAGCAGAAGCGGAAAATTCAGGGCTTTTATTGGCTGAAGTAAGTTTGGAAGTTTAATATATTATAGAAGAAGAAAAAAAGGATAGTTTAAGCTTTAAAAAACCAGAGTTCTAAGAGAGGATTTTGGTCTGAAACAAGGGGCTATAAAAGGGAGAGCTATCTGAGACTCTTCAGGGACTGAATCAAGTGGATTACAAAGGCCACCAAAGCTACAGAAGGAGCAGGAGACCAAGGATAGGAAGCCAGAGCCAAGTCAGACCACATGAGCTTAAGATTAAGATGACAGAGCCCAAAACCAAAGTGCCAGAGCCCAAGACCAAAGCAAAGGAGCCCAAGAACAAGGAGCAGGAGTCAAAGACCAAGTACAAGGAGTCCAAGATATTGTTAAAGGACTCCAAGTTTTGGCACAAACCCTTTCTTATTCCCTACCCAAAGGTGATATTTCAGAAGGTTTCTAAGGGGATCTTCCTTCTGACAGAGAATAAAGCGCCTATTATAACCCATATCTGGTTTTCCTGTGTGAGAAGAGTATATAAGTCTCATGAGTCAATTGCCCCATATATTCTATCCTAGCCCAGGGGATGAGGAATCATACCGCCTAGGGTGCAGGAAGTTTGCCTCTAGTAAATCTGCCCAGGAGGAGTGGGAGAAGGTGACCAGGCATTTTGAGATGTCAAATAGAGGAAGAGAGTTCATTGGAGAAGAGTTTGCAAGACTACTCCAGGATTGGTATTGGCCTACAGGCGGGCTGGCGCCTGCTGAAGTCCAGGTATACAGTGGAGACAATTGCTTGGTGATTGGAAAGGTACTTGAGGAGTTTGCCCTTATGCAAGCCAAGTATAAGCTTCTCACTAACCTTTCACCCTTGTTGGAGAATGACGGCTCCTCCAAGCCAGTCCCTGGCTACAACCCAGGACACACTATGGGGACTGGTGACCAGGAACCCCACAGTTTCTTTTCAGCTTAATTTTTTGCCAATCTCCATTTCCAGTATTTTAGAAGTAAATGCTGATAATAACTGAGGCGTCCAATGTAGGGAGATTGTTCTGACCTCATAGAGGTGATCTAGTAACCATGAATGCTGGGGGTTTCCCTCATCCATTAATAGATTTATGCTGGAAGGATTTCCAATCCTTACACTATAGATGCTTTAAAATATGCAGCTGCAGGGGTACTATTTCAAACTGCTAGTGATGGAATTGAGGGACCTGTTGGCTATTTCTCCCAGAAAATAGAAGCTTGTGAGTGGAATCCTATGATCTGTGAAAAGGAATTGTTGGCAGTTGTGGAGTTCCTGAAGCACTTGCATCATCATTTGGTGTTGACACATCATCCATCCACAGTCAGAACAGACCACAAGACCCTGCTATATTATTTTCAACCAAGGGATCTATCGGGCTACCATTCCAGGTGACCTAGGGATTTTTCAAGATATAAGTTTTGCTATGAGTTCATCAAAGAGGTGGATAACCATTTGGTGGATGCTTTGAGTCAAAACCTGTCTCCCCTCCCAGATATGGGTTCAGATGCTGAGCTCAACACTCATACTATCATCCCAGATGAGGCTGTGGTTCTTTTTGTGCTAACTTTTCAGCTACGCTTACCACCATGTCTCATGCTGAGGATGTAGATCTAGACATGTATTCCAAGGTCAAATTTCTACAGCCATTGTCTAGAAGTTATGACAGGTTACTTGAACTTGCTTGTGAACATCCTGTAGGCCAACCACAAGGTTATCATAAGATAGGCCCTATAATTTATCACCATGGTAGTTTATGGGTTCCAGAAGGGACTATTAGGGATGAAATTATGGAGGCTCATCACACTTGTCCTACAGTGGGTCATCTAAGAAAGAACAAGACAGTTGAATTAATCTGGTAAAAAATTTCATGGAAGGGCTTAACTGTGCAGGTAGAAGAACATGTTTGGGATTGATTAGTGTGTGTTTGATCAAAGGCAAGCAGAAACAAAACAACAGGTTTATTAGTTCCATTACAACCTGCTTCAGGGTCTTGAACATCAGTATCTTTTTATTTTATTGGGGAGCTCCCAGAATCCAATGGGTTCAATGAAACAATGGTGGTGGTGGATTGGTTTACAAAAATCTCACTTTTTTCCTTGCTCAGCTACAATTATATTGGTAGAGATAGCAAGGTTGTTTGTGGATCAGATCTTCTTGCTGCATGGCATTCCAATGGAAATTGTGAGTGATCAAGGACCTCAATTTATTGCTCAGTTCTGAGAAGCCTTTAATGGGATTCTTGGCATTAAGCAGTGTTGCTCTACGGCCTTTAAACCCCAGTCTAATTGACAAACATAGAGATTAAACCAAATTTTGGAGGTCTATCTTTGTTACTATACCAATTCACAACAAGATAACTGGTGTTTGAACTTACCCATGGCAGAGTTCACATATAATAACACTACACATATGTCAACTCAGGTTTCACCCTTCTTTGCCAATGTGGGCCAAAATTCTTCATTCAACATGGGTACACAACTGGTTAGCAATGTGGAAGCTACAACTGATCAAGGCTCTACATTGAAGCAGGTTCATCAGGAACTTCATGTTACTCTTGCCGCCGCCGTGATAACTTACAAGGAATACACAGATTGCAAGCACCAGGAAGGTCCTACCTACAGGCTAGGTGATCTAGTCATGTTTGATTCTTGCAATATGAAGCTGAAGGTTCCTTGTTGTACATTGGGTCCAAAGTGTGTAGGTCCCTTCAAGATTGAATGCAAGATTGGTTCCTCTGGCCATCAGTTAGAGTTACCGCTCTCTTTTAAGATCTTCTACACATTCCTTGAGTGTCTTCTCACTCTTTTCTATGATACAGAGGTGGCTTGTTCCCAACCCATTTTGGTGGAAGGAGAGCCTGAGTATGATTTTGGATTACATCATGGATTCCTGTAAGAACAGTTGTTGACTTGAGTATTTGGTGTCCTGGAAGGTTTATTCTGATTCCAAAAACTCATGGGTGCCCCAATATGATTGTTCCAATTCACCAGATCTGATTCAAGAGTTCTACAAGCACAATCCCACTGCTGTTGTCCACCCCAAGCTTACCTTAGCCACAATGAAACTCCCGCCTGCCCACAAGAATTTCTCCTTATCCCATCTCCCGGATGGGGGTATTGTGCCCCAGGCTAAAGCAGAGGGTAATGTCACAGTAGGCTCCATCATGCCGGGAATTATCTTTCCTAACCCAAAAGCTAAAAATTGGTGAACAGGTGACTAAAATGGCAGATTTGAATCAAAAAGTTGATTGAAAATGGGTTAATGCTGCTCTGGTTTGTCAGCAAAATATGGTTAGCCAAGGAAAATTGACACTGATAAATAGACGTAATCTAGGATCACCCAATACAACCTTGTTTATCAGAATGGCCATCAAAAATTAATCACACAAGGGGTTTTTTCATGCTGGACAAGGTACTCTTGGAATGAGACAGAATAGGAGCCATGGATTCAGGTGGATTTGCTTAGTCAATAATTTTAGTGCATATTGGAAAAATTTCACTGTTCAATTCTTAAGAGTTGAGTTCTCCCCAAGGAAGTATACTCAATAAACTTTAATTATCTCCTGGTTAGAAGTTATTTAAAATGCATCCTTGGTGGGCCTGCTCTGCTATATTCCCTACAACTTTGTACTAAATCAAATTGTAACTGGAAGATGGGGTTCTGCTTTGGGATCTACACTGTTTATGCCTCCTGATGTTACATCAATGTTGGCTAATTTTGGAGTTTATAACTTGGAATTCAAAAATGAGACTATGATTACCTCCAAAATTCCAGAGTTTTGTTCTGAGGAATCTCTAATCTTGTCACATGCAATTTATCTGTGACTTCTCTGGTTGGGTTTGATAATCCTGTTAAACCCTAGTGTATCTTTTGGAAATTTCACTAAACATTATTTGAAGCTTTGGTGGTGGTTAATTATCCACTCCTTATGGATTTGGGTTGTTATTCCACACCACTTGGAGACCTCTTCATACAATCCATCAATTTCTATCACAACACCAAACTGGATCAATATCAAGCTCAAATCCCTGACACTCTCAAGAAAATTCCAAATGTTTCACCTTCCAGTACCCTAGGGGGAGATGCTACAACACCTTCAATTACTCCCTCTTGGGAAAGCAATTCCCTGAGTGATCCCCCAACTAATCATTAAGTTGATGGCACTCTTACCAATGACCCATATAATATGAGGATCAAACCTTCCAATTTCTAAGCAGAACACTACTTGGACAAACCCTATAAATACCATGACATATGTGGACAGCATGTGGCTTTCTGTGATACTATATAATCCCCCATATTCATATCCAATAAAGTATCATTCTCTTCTTAATTTCCCCCTTTATCTTTTTATTATACTTCCAAGGAGTATATACTCAGCATTACCTATGTATTGTAAGATAGATTTCAGACAATGTAGCAATCTTGGTTGCAACACTTCCACATGTATTTAAAATTTGGATGAATTATCTGAATACAGAGGAGCTAAGTGCACCCAACCATGATTAGTTTATATTCTCCTTGATTAATTACCCTGATCTAGGAATAAGCTTAAACCAATTCACCCATGTAGTTAAAGTGTTGGGACTATTTATGGGTTATTATGGCCTCTGAGATATTGAAAGTATGTATAGTCTTTAATTAAGCTTTTAAGTATAAAATTAAAGATTCTAAAGGGGAACATTAAGCTTAATGCAGCTGATAAAGGTCTATATTAAAAGGGTTGTACTGATCTCTATGAATCTCATGGATCAACTATTGTCTTTAACCAAGCCTTCCAATCTAGCATTTTATCTATTTGGGATTGTTTGATATATCCTTATGTTTGAATCTCTTTTCTCTGGGATGATGCATATCTGGCGTGATGCAGCCCTGGGTTTAGCAGTTGTGAACTAGCTTACTAGATCATCATTTGGTTGGTTCTGTCTTTACTATTCTCATTGAAAGATTGATGTCACTAAATTATAAATATTCAATAGTGGAAATAAATTATACATGCTTTTAAATATGAAAGTCTGGGTAAAGATATGTGCATATATTAAAAGATAACGGACTCTTCTGGATCAAGAGAAAAACTGATTAGGTTGAATATATACAAAATTTTAGGTAGCTGGATGGTTTATATTGAGAAGATTTGCCTTGCAACTTCTTGGGATGATGATTTGGTTTAAAGATTATATAAATTTATGATTGAAACTTTATACCTTTGCATCGAATCCTGAATAATAAGCCTTGTAGGTTGTGGTTATTGCGATAAAAACACCTTGCAGTTAACCAGAAGTGAGGATCGAATAAACATATTTCGTCTGTAAAAGTGACTACCTTAATACGACCTTTGATTTGCTGTAATTTAAATTGTGTGTTACCTTGGTTTTTATAAGGATTTGAGGAAAAGTTGATGTATTAGATGTTGTTTTTCTATTTAATGATAAAAAATGCCAAGCTATGGAAATACTGGCATAACTTGTTTAATTTTAAGTTGTTTATCAATAGTTTAATTAATTTCGGGATGGCGTATATAGGGGAGGCAATAAGTGTTTAGCCTTTATCGGTTAATAAAATATACTTCTGATGTGATAAAGCGCATCCCAGGGATCATCCTTGGACTCCACTTTAGGCTAGTTCTCAGGCATACTATGTGTACAAGAATGATAATTCAGGTTGGTAGGGTTTTTGAGTTTGGGGCACAGGAAGCTTGAATGTCTAACTATGTTTGAAGCTGAGTACTAATATTACAGGTGATCTTTCATTGGCTGGGGTTATTTGAGACTTGATATTTTGAGTGGAGTAATGACATTTATGAGTGGGATGCGATGATTGGTTGGATAAAACATTGTTCCAGGGGGTGCGGTTTAATCCAGGAAATGATTTTTGGGTGTTGGCGTAATATATAAATGCTGAATTCCGCAGGGTTTCCGAAAAAGATTAAACCAAAGCCTCTTTGAAACCCAAGGTAAACAAGCGATGGCTAAACTAATTATCCTTGGCCAGATAAATCCGAGGTGATGGCTCTGATTTACCATTCAGCCCCAAATGTCAATGTATGGATTGAAGCTAGACTCCGAATTGCCTTGATTATTTGCCGGAGAGTAGCGCCATATCTCTTACAAATTTACAAACATGACTTAATCCCCGCTTCTACCAAACATCTCCCTTTCTCGAACACTCACCAAATAAAGCTATCATTCCAAACATATGGATGTTGTCAAGACCCCTGATCCAGGCATCAGTTATGTTCCTCATGTTTAAAGTGACATTTAAACTTCCATAATAAAACCCCAACCCCCGCTCTATCTAACTGCTCATTTATGATAAAAAAATCCAGTTTAATTCCATCTCCACCAATCATATCCCTTCTCCGGTATAACGCCATTCCACTGTTTACTTGGCTATTCCAAAAAGAATCTAGTCCGACAATGCATGCTTCAGGGAAGCAAATAGAGCCACTTTACCTCCATTCCACGGCTCAAGCCAAATAAGGTTCAATCTAGAATTGCATGCGAGGGATGAAATTATATACTCGACAAAAGTAAATAAACATTGAACTTAAACCTATTCCCAATTACCCATTCCGTTAGCCGTGTTGATAAACCCCTCATCCAAACCTGCTTCAGCCAAATTGGATGACGGTGCGGATGCAGCGAAGGTCCGTAAACTCTTCCTTTGCCAGCCAATCAGAAGGCACTAACTCCGAAATCCCTAAACCATTGCGTACAGCTCACAGAGTCCAGCCCAGCCTCTTAAACCAGTTTTAGCCTCGGCAGCAAACATCTATTTTGAGTGATGAAACATACTTTAAGCTTTATTGTCTAAACAGCTCGCTTTAAAGCGCAAAGTGAAACCGTAAACACCACTAGAGTAAAAGTGTTCTTGGGCTGGGATACCTTTTTAGCTTTAATTAAATGTGAAAACTTTACACTATAGATCGAGAGTTGTAAATTAATACGGAGATATATCGTCAAATTTTACTACATATTAATATTTCCAACAACCCCTTCATTAGGTTTACCAGTACAATGTCCCAACATCTTAATTTACCCCTCTCATGAAAAAATTTCCCAATATTTGAATCAACTAACGAGTAAGGCTACTCTGATACATTTAGCACACTAGGATCAAACATTCGAGCTCCAGGGAAATCTGGATCGTCCAAAGCTCTATGATCTATATGGACACTATGTGGCTTATCACAATGCTATATAATACTCTTATTACACATGGAAATAATAAAAATTCTCTTATTTAATTCCCCTTTATTTTGTATTATTTACTTCTAAAAAAGTACCTTTGCAGCAGTGGTAGCAGAAGTAGGTTATACATACTTTACCCAATGAAAAATCCCACCAAAGAAAATAGCACAGGGAATGGCTCTCATTGATTTCTGAGGAAGAAAAAAAGGGACAATATATCCTCACAGGATGCACCATCTTCAACAACTTTATTGTACTTAATGAAGAGTCTAACTTACTCGACACTCTGTGTGTGCTGAACCCACTTACATAAATACCTGTCCCTGAAGTAAAAAGCATAGTGGTTCAACACCTCCACTCAGCTGAAATGGGGACATTCTCAGGACTTTTTTTAGGAAAACACCACTCTCAGGATTCAAAGTACACATAAATATCACAAAATCCAGCTACCCTTAAAAGCTCTGGGTAAGATAAATTGCCCTTCTAGCTATAAGGACTGCTCACAATGTGTGAGCAAGTGGTTTGAGAGCAACTTCACCCAGAGTGAAAGCTGAGAAATTTTAAAAACAGTATTTCTTGAAAGCTTTGCACTCAAGGATACTGATAGCCATGCATCATGATTAGACTTTTACAGCAGGCTCCTATCACAAACTGTGCACCAGTTCAATCTAAGCAAATGGATCAACTTTCAAGAGAAATCATAGAAAGAGAAAACATCACACAGAGGTCTGAAGGCTTACATCTGGCCCCCAAGTGCAAGGAGATAGCTGCCTCAGAAAGGGCACCTTTTCCAATGAGCAAGTTGCTGGTAATAACATTCTAACCCTCAAGGAGGAAACTGTAGCACCCAGATAAACCAGTTGAGCACTTAGACCTTGCCTGAAGACAGAAAGAGACATGAAAGCGCTGAGGCAAGACACCCTTTCCCACATTAAAAGACTTGTACAGGGACCAGAAGTGGACTTGATTATCAGGCAGCAGCACCTATGTTGGAATAGCTGTTGCTGGTCAGGAAAGTGAACTCTGATAAGGAGCTTGCTAGCCATGTGAACTGGATCCCATCTTTTTTAACTCCCATAGGGGCAGACCCAGAAACATGGCAAGGCTGTGGTCATTTTTCCCGGTTTAACATCAAGCTGGATAGAGATTTTAATTTAACCTGAATCCTCCTTCACTCTTACCAATAAAGCTTTGTTTTTTGCTGGGTCAGATGCACAGGGTAAAGATGTCAATGTTGACCCTTTTTAAGTGTAACCTATTCTAATAATGAAACTGACATGCTTACAAATAAATATTATTATTACAGTTAAAATTATTTTTTACTGGTTTAACACATAAAAATAGCCTTAGCACATATGGTAGTCTGTTAAAATTTTCATACTAAAGTTTATTATGGCACTTAATTTGACTCTAATATCATAAATGAATCTGCGGCTAACAGCAATCCTATAGTTTAAGCCTGCTTTACTATGTGAATTACTATAGATTTTAGAGTAATTGATGATGTTGGCAATCTGGAGCGTCTACAATATGCTTGTGATCATTCACTGGGGGAAGTTTTGCCAATCAAAGTAGTCCAGGTTCATCTAATTTACTATGCCACTACCTGATTGGAATGCTGTAGGGGAGAATTCAACACTTTACCACCTTTTTACTGGAATGCCACTTTTAAACAACTTTACTTTTTTCTCAGCGGTAAAAGCTCATACACCACCCCCAAAATATAAGTTTGATAAAGAAAATAAAGAGCTCTGATTATTTTTCATCTTATTTCTATAGCTTATTTTTTATTTTATAAACAAAAAACCCAGAAACAGTTAATTTTTTTGGTTTGCTGAACTTTAATTAAGGGTGCCAGGGAGAGATAAAGTAAAAGTCAAAAAAATTGTTGTAACCAAATTCTCAGACTTGTCTGCCAACAATTCTTTACAATACACAGGGGGCGCTCAATGAGTTGTCCCTTGACGTATCTAACAACATGAACCAATCTGATGACAATGTTGAACAATGGGCACTTTCTCCTAATTAGGAGCACTGCCAATTTGACCTGCTAATCCAGCACAAGTTATTCCTTGGCATCAGTCTTTACATGGAACGCGCCACCATGCCACCCCCTTGTAGCCTGGTGGCTTTCCCATATCATATATTAATTGTAATATTTTGCAATAAACAATACCTTATTCTTATTATTCTTTCCTTTCTATTGGACTGTTGTCTTCCCCAATTCAAATACTGAATCCTGATTGGTTCAGTTGCAACAGTGGTAGCAGCGGTAGGTTAACAGCCTACCTAAAGAGAAAATCCCCCCAAGAAAGGACAGAGTACGGGCTGTATGACTACTCCCCACCAAGAAAATTTCCTTCCAATCCCCAAGGGGGACATCTCTGAAGGGTATGTTATCTACTAGGACCAGCTGGTACTTACAAGTGTATGAAACTGACTCTGCATTGGGCAGCGCAACACTAGTGTCACTCTGCCCCAGTCAGACCTGTTACAATGTATGCTCAACCTTCAGTTGGAAACCTTTGCAGGTGGCATAGAGGGGGCCAACATTTTCAGTTGACTCCACTCCACTGAGACCCGCCTCCATGTATGTCAGGTACCTGAGACTATGTAAATTTCCATCACTTCAGGCCGCCTTACTGGACCTGCTGTAGTTTGGTTCACCACCTGGGCCAGCCAAGAGATAGAGATCACCTGGGTGTCATTCAGGGATGCCATGAAGTCCTGCTACAGTGAGAAATTCTCACCAATTGTGGTAGGGACTCCCATATTGGCTATCAAACAGACCAGGTCCGTTCCTGAATACCTTGCTGCCTGGTAGCAAGCTCTTGCCGCCACCCCAGAAGCCGTAACCAACCAAAACACCATGCTTCTTACCTTGATAGTCAATGGATTAAAACCCCATATCTGTAAATGGGTTCCCGTAGGTTGTTGTACCTCTATTGATGACTGTTACAAAGCCATTGTGTAGGCCAATAAACAGGCTTCAATGGGCTTCCGCAGATCTAATGATACACCCCCTCAACCCTGTCCCACGCCTGGCGGCGCTCACAATCAAGTAGGCTGCTGCCAGCCATGCCAACAAGAAAACAGGATCAAACGTCCCCACAAAGGTGAACTTCAGTTATCGAAAATTGAGGACCCGGGAAAAGCCTGGGGGTTGTGGTTACAAGAGGTTCTACAACCCCACTTGACCCTCACTCTCAATCCCTTGTAGCAAAGAACCCCTGCAACTACAACATCCACAAAGTTGAACCCTCAACGTCTTCCAAGTTCACAGTGACAATCCCATACTTCAAGCCAGTCACTCTCCAAATAAAGTAACTTGCTTGGCCTATCCCTTTTGTTTCCGTGGGAAAACCCAAAAGCTACTGGTAGATACTGGGGCTGACCACACTATGGTGAAACAGACGTTTGCAGATACTCAACAGCTAGACCAAGTGCCAAGCAGGTTCAAGGCAGTACAAGTGGCTGATTCCCAAAGAGTGGCAATAACCCATGAGACAGTACCCTTCTCTGTGAGAATGGGGAACATCCCGGTTAAGCTCTCTGGACAAATCATGGCAGGGCTCAGCCACAATGTCATTGCTGACCTTGACTGGCTTTGTCACAACTGTCCCTACATTGACTGGGACACATCTGTAATCACCCTCAATGGGAATGGGGGGTTTCAGATATACCCTGTCAAAATGAGCAAGCTACTTCACAATACTGTCTTTTTCAGGTTAAAAGAAACAGGCTCATATTATTTCAAGGGGGAAACTAGACTTCACTCAATGCTCAGTCAAAGTTATCTGCGCAGAACCACCTGCAGCCCTCCCCTTGACTACGCTACCTCCACCAGCACTTGCTGCTCTCCTTGAGGAGTAAAAGGACGTTTTTAGTGAAACACTAGAACAACTTCCCCCTCCCTGGGAGATCCAGCATGCTGTAAAGCTACAAGGGCCGCTTCCCAAGACACATCCCCTCTATTTCTTTACACCAAAAGAAAATGAAACCCTCCGCCAGCACCTTGTAGACACAATTAATAAGGGCTTCATGCACCCCTTGCTTTTGTCATATGGGGCTGCTGTCTTCTTTGTAACCAGGAAGGACAGGTACCTTTGATTAGTCACAGATTACTGTGCCCTAAATGAGGTGACTGTTAAAAATGTCATAACTGTGCTGTTTTAGCAGAGTTACAAGGGGAAAAATATTTAGAGGATTGATAATAATCTTTATTGTGGGATAGTGATTATATAGCTATTGTGAATTAATGGATAGCAGGAACATGATTGGTGATCACACGGCTGGATGGAAGAGGGGGTGGCTTGATCCTGCTAATGAGTCAAGCGCCAAATTGAGGTATTCACCATAAGGGATCATTATCTGTTCATGTTGATGGATTTTTTAATTCAAGTTCACTTCCTAGTCTGGCTTAGGGTGACCAGATAATTGGATTGCAGGTCACAAACCCGCTTGGTTGGAACCTTGCTGGTGGGTTGAGCCTGCGGTTTTGACAAGAACAAGTACCCCCTGCTGTTAATTGATAACCTGTTTGACACACTTGCGGGTGCAAAGGTCTTTAGCAAGATTGATCTCACCGTAGGGTACAACCAGGTCTGCATTGCACCAAAGGATGAGGCAAAAACTGCCTTCCAAACACGCTACTGTCGTAACTGTGCTGTTTTAGCAGAGTTACACGGGGAAAAATATTTAGAAGATAGATAATAATCTTTATTGCAAGATAGTGATTATATAGCTATTGTGAATCAATGGATAGCAGGAACATGATTGGTGATCACACGGCTGGATGGAAGAGGGGGTGGCTTGATCCTGATAATGAGTCAAGCTCCAAATCAAGGTATCCACTGTGAGGGATCATCATTTGTTCATACTGATTGATTTGGTAATCTGAGTTGACTTCCTAGTCTGGCTTCAAGTGACTGGGTAATTGGATTGCGGGTCACAAACCCGCTTGGTTGGAACCTTGCTGGCAGGTCAAGCCTGTGGGTTTGACACCCCCCCAGCTGAAGGTCAGCCTCTTCTGGGGGCAGGTCCTCAGGGAGGTTGTCAGGAGCCCAGGCGCCATATTGAACCAGTTGTTGTTTGGTGGCAGGCGGGGCGGTTTCTTGTTGTTTCTGTCTTGCTTTGCAGGGTTGTAGGCAGTTGTATTGTAAGGTCTTGTCTTGCTTGCGTTTCCCAAGCCCTTGCATGAGGTAAGTGTTATTGTTGTTTACCTTTAGAATGATTGCTGGCCCTACTTTTTTGGGTTGTAGTTTGCTTTTGTCAACATTCATGACCCAGACTTTGTCCCCGACTTCATGTCTCTGGCGGATGGGAACAAAGTTCTTTTGTAAGTGTTCCTTTTCTTTGGTTGCTTATTTGCTGTTGGCCTCTATTACTTGAGGATCTGAGCGAGGGGGGACTTGACTTGGAATTTCCAGTTTGGGTCTTGTCAATGCTTGAACGATATTTTTCTGTGTTCTGTATACCAGTTCAAATGGGCTTTTCCCGGTGGATCTGTTCACTTGGGTTTGGCACACAAGTAATGCAGTTGGTAGCTGCTTATACCAGTCTTCAGGTCTCCTGGCGGTGAGTTTGGCTTGGGCTTGCATGAGGCTACCATTAAGCCGCTCTACTCATCCCTTGACCTGTGGATGGTATGGTGTTATAACAGTGTGTTTGACCCCATTCTTGGTGAGGTATACGTTGGTGTCTTTGGAGGTCAACTCTTTGCCTCCATCAGTTATCAGGAGTTCTGGCTTTCCAAACTTGCTGATTATTTCTTTGCCAATAAATTGTCAAACGTCATTGCCAGTGTGTGCCTTCACCGCTTAGGCTACTGGCCACCTTGTTGTGAAGTCAATGGCAGTGATACTGTACTTTTTGTTGTTGTGCTTTCCTGGAATGGGGCCAATGATGTCAAGAGCCCATACTTTGAATGATAGTTGGGTACAAATGGGGAGTACAGACTTTGGTGGGGTTTTGCTCTTAGCAAACTTTTTGCATACCTTGTACTGGTCTAAAAATTCCTGGACACTGCAGTATAGGGTTGGCCACTAGGCTTTATGCTTTAGGAACTCATATAAATTTTGGCTCTTAGTATGTCCAAGATCTCTGTGGTAGCCAAGAATGGTGTCAACTTGCTGATGTGTGGGGATGTAGGGAATGGTTGTGCCATTTGTCATCTTTCTGTGAAGGGTCTTGTATACTTCAGCAAAGAGGTGTTCATTCTTGATGACTGTTTCTTTGATGATGTCAGTTGTGCCTGCGGGGAATCCTTTGTCTTTTGTACGTAGCATTAAGAGAGGCCAGTCTGGGTCAAGCCCATTCTGTCCCTAGAAACGCGGACATACAGACGGGACAGGGCGTCCGACATGGCAAGCTTGGCCCCAGGCTTATACTGGATGAGCATGTTGAACCTTTCCAAGATTTACATCCACCACACTTGGCGGCGTGACAGGTTTGCTTGTGTCTTGAAGTAGAAGAGCAACTTATGATTGTTTAGTGCTGTGAATTCTTCCTGCTGTTTCAGGTAACAGCGCCATTTGACTAGGCAGTGTACAATGGCCAACAGTTCTTTGTCGTGGATTGTGTATCAACACTTGCCATCTGTTAGTTTGCACAACTTGTAGGCTATGGGCAGGAAGTCACCGTCACTATTCTTAATTTGTAGTACTCACCCAATGGATGCATCTGAAGCATTGGTTTCCATCTGGTACTCTCCATCTTGTTTGGGGTATTGTAAGACAGGAGCTGTCATGAGCTTTTCTTTGAGACGTCTAAAACAGAGGTCACATTGGGGGGTCCATATGAACTTGGACTTGGCGCCTGTTATGGCAGACAAGGGGGCAGTCAAGACGCCCCAGTTGGGTATGAAGCGTTGTACATAGGCCATCATTCCCTGAAGCTATGGAGTTCTGATTTGTCCTTGGGGGTGGCATCTTGCAGATGGCTTGTATCTTCTGACTGTTGGGTTTGATGCCGTCTTTTGAGACTATGTGTCCCAAGAAGGGTAGTTGCTCTCGGAAGAACTGACATTTTAAGGGCTTGGCCAGCAGTTTGTGCCGTGCTAGGGTTGCAAAGACTTCCTCCAGGTCTTTGTGGTGCTGTCCCACCAAGGGGCTGTAGACAATAATATTGTCCAGGTACACTAGGGCGTGTTTGCCTATGTGTGGCGCAAACACTTTGTTCATGAAGGTTACAAAGGTGGACAGGGCATTGGTCATGCCAAAGTTGAGTACCACACATTTGTAGTAACTGTACTTGGTGCAGAAGGCTGTCTTGGGGATGTCTTCTTCCTTGATACAAATCTGATTGTAGCCTGCAGTTAGATCAATCTTGGAGAAGACGGAGGCTCCTCCCAAGGCGTTAAAGAGATTGTTAATTAGTAGCAATGGGTAACAATTCTTAATTGTGACTTTTTCCAAGGCGCAGTAGTCTGTTCAGGCGTAAGGTACTGTCCTTTTTAGCCACAAAGAATACGGCGGCCCCAAAGGGAGACTGTGAGGGGCAAATAAGTCCTTTTTCCAGTGCCTCCTTGAGATAGGCGCACAGGGCGTTGTCCTTGTTTGGGGTCAGCCTGTAAATGGGGTATGCCTTGGGTACAGCCCCCTTGAGTTGGATAGAGTGTTGGATGTGCTTCTCAAGGGGTAACCCAGGTAACGCTTCTTTAAAGATTTCTGGGTGACGGGCCACAATGTTGCAATCTTGCAGCGTGGAGGTGTCCTGGTGGTCCTTGAAGTGTATGATTTCATACTGACAGGAGTCCCAGTCAACTGCTTTCAGGTTTTCCTTCTCATCCAAAGTCTCTGTGATGCGTACAAAGACGTGGTTGCGTAGGAGTTGGTCTACAGAGTCCAGGTAGATTTGGTGGTTGACACCTTCACGCTTGATGGGTTACACTGAGGTTGCCCAGTCCATGTGGGGGTTGTTTTTCCATAACCAGTCTAGTCCCAGTACAATGTCAAACTTAGGGAAGTCAATGATGTGACCTTGGATGGTTGAGTGGAGGTTCTCAAGCATGACAGAAAAGGGGGCAGTTTCCTTTGTCACGACAATGTGGTGTTCATCAGCCAGGACCACGTTTTTAATCTGCAAAGGATTAGTTGCAAGATTGATTTTATCCACAAAGCTGCTATTGACTAAAGTTCAATATGCGCCCAAGTCCAGGAGTGCTGAGCCTGTGTAACTGCAAAAGCAGAAAGGGTAAGACATTAATTTATTGGGATGTCTGGCAATGGTGTATAGTACCAGGTCTTCTGAGGGCACTTGGATCATTGGGCATTGATCCATGTCCTTGGGTTGGTATCCATTGTTGGGCAAGTCAGGAGTTGCATGGGGAGAGCTTGGCTTGCTTAGTGCTCTCCCCGGGCTTTTCCCACATCTTGGTTGCCTTGGGTGGCGGTGACACAGAAATGGGTATGATTTGACTGGCCATTATTTCCATTCCCATTCCCATTCAAACCCGTGGGTTTTTGGTTGTTGTTGTTGCTGTTGCTTCCAGGAGGTGGTTGAGAGGAGCGCCTGCTTGGATGGGAGTCCTTGGGCCTTTCTTGGTTCCCAGTCTGTGCCTTGTGTAGAGCGTTGGATGTTTGTTCTGCTTTTTCCACTTCATGGTACAGGCTTTGCAGGTTGGTAACCTGGTCCAGGTTCACATGTCTCATCACGTGCAACTTGAGAGCATTGTAGTACATGAGATGTGTTGCTGGGGTGTCAAAGGCCATGTCAGATGGGGCACAAAGACAGAGTTCCTTGTAGGCGCAGGTGAGTTCTTTAACAGTGCCTGTCTGGGTCAGGTTCTTTACTTGACGTATGATCATGAGCACTGTATCCTTAAGCACAAATCTTACCAAGAAGTCCCCTTTGAAGGTGTCCCAGTTCTTGTCAGTGTGTTCTTTGTGTCACTTGTTGCACCAGGTGCCAGCGTCATGGGGCAGGCAAATGGAAATCTCTTTGATCCAAAATTGCTGTGGGCATTCCATCTGAGCCAGCTTGCTTTGGGCAGACTGAATCCATGTGGCAGCATTGTTGTTGTTGGCCCCTGCAAAGGACTCCAAGGCGGCGCTGCAAAGTCTTTGTGCAACATAGGCAGGCATGGTGGTTTTGTCAGCTGGTTGTGGTATCAAGGAAGGTGCCTGAAAGAACCCTTGGGCGGACAGGGAGTTGAAGGCGGGTAGCGGGATCACTGTGTTTTGGTAGAGGGCAAAACCATCAGGTATCTTGGTACCAGGGGTATACAGAGTCCAGTAAGGCAGGAGACCAGACATGATTCTGTCAAGGATTTGTTGGCCGCAGCATGTGCAGGCAACATGTGGAATTTTCAAGATAAGGTAGGATGGAAAGCCTACCTGTGCTACCAATGTTGTAACTGTGCTGTTTTAGCAGAGTTACAAGGGGAAAAATATTTAGAGGATAGATAATAATCTTTATTGTGAGATAGTGATTATATAGCTATTGTGAATCAATGGATAGCAGGAACATAAATGGTGATCACACGGCTGGATGAAAGAGGGGGTGGCTTGATCCTAATAATGAGTCAAGCGCCAAATTGAGGTATCCACCATGAAGGATCATCATCTGTTCATGTTGATGAATTTGGTAATCCAAGTTGACTTCCTAGTCTGGCTTTGGGTGACCAGATAATTGGATTGCAGGTCACAAACCCGCTTGGTTGGAACCTTGCTGGCGGGTCAAGCCTGCGGTTTTGACACTACAGTTTGTTTGAGTGCCAGGTCATGAATTTTGGAATGACCAACGCTTCTTCAACCTTCACTGTGTTAATGGACAAAGCATTTGAGTAATTGATTATAAAATGTGTTGTTGTGTACCTTGACAACATTATTGTCTTCAGTCAAGAGCAAACCACGCACCTCCAACACCTCTGTGCTGTCCTTGAGACCCTTTAGAAAAACCAGCTGAAGGCTAAGCCCTCCAAATGTGAATTTCTCAAGTTTAAACTTCTGTTCTTTGGGCACACTATCTCTGCCCAAGGGATAAAACCTGACCCTACCAAAATCAAGGTAATCACAAGCATGCCGCCTCCCACCAATGTTGATCAGGTGCTCACATTCTTGGGCATGGTTGCCTATGTGTGCAAGTTCATCCCCAATTGCAGAGAACTTATTGCACCTCTCACTGAGCTCCTGAACACTAAACAGCGCTTCCATTGGACTCCTGTCAGAGATCAAGCCTTTGAGACGCTAAAGCAAAGACTTACAACTGCGCCTGTATTACAGTTTCTCAATTGAAACCGCCAATACAAACTTGAGACTTATGCCTCTGACAGGGTCATAGGGGGCATGTTATAGGTAAAAAAGGACAAAGGCGTCTTCCTCCCTGTAGCATACAAATCCAGGAAGCTCACTGACTCAGATCAATGTTATCCAATTCATGACAAAGAGTTAGCAGCAATTGTGCACTGTGTTGAGAAGTGATGCTGTTACCTGGAAGGGGCCACCTTTCCACCCCCTGTCTTGACGGACCACAAGTCCCTTCAATACTCTGGCACATAGTCCCACTTAACACCGCCAGGCAGGCTGGGTTGAGCGCCTATCCCCTACCAGTTGAGCATTGAGCACAAGCCTGGGAAGGAGCTTGTCACAGCAGATGTCCTCTCAAGACTCTATGTGGCATCCATCACCAGAGACAATGGCTTGGACCCAGATTAGCCAATGCTTTACCTCTGTACTGAGACAAGCTGTTACAAAGGCCTTAATTTGGTAACCACCTCCAAGCCAAAGGATAACAAAAGTCAGCTCACCATCAATGCTGGCAATGTATTCTGCCGGGCGGAAACAGGAGAGAAGACTCCCTAAATTCCCACCACACGGCAAGGTGACACCATACTGCACTACCACCGCACCTTGGGACCATATCATAGGATGCAACCTCTTTGAAATCATGGAGCATAAGGTTTGGTGGCCGCATATGCGCTGTTGTAAATTGCGCCATTAATGCCATTTTGATATGGCCTTCAAATATTGATATGTGTGAAGATTTAGTTGGTTTTGCTTTCAATTTCAGGGTTTCCTTGCCTTCTGCAAATGGGTCTGGTTCAATATCCACCCCTTCTGGAATATCATACCTGTCCTTGACTGATCCTGGTATGACCTCATCCCAATGTGACCCCTTCTGCCACTCTGTCTACCTAATGAGTGATCATTGACCCTTGTCTACTATTTAAGTAGAATCATTTCTCCTAAAAAAGACAAGTTTATCCACATTTGCGTTGGATTTAATATTATTCAAGCTTTTTCCTTTCCTTTTTACCAAAAGAAATTTCACATCTTGTATTCCAGGAAATTAATATATTTGCCCTTAATTTTACCCTGAAGGCTAACCCAAGGCTAGCTTCAAACCTCAAATCTTTTATTATAAAGATTTCCTGCTGTGTTCCCCTGGATGTTGTCCCTAGGAGCCAAACACAACAAAATGCTGCTCACTACAGGGGCTGCAAGCCCCTTGGTTACCCCATTCCCACGTGCATTCTCTGGTCCTTCCCCCCTTATTTCTGAAGTACTCAATCAACCTAAAGTTTCTAGTTCTCCTCTAGAAGAGGATATCACCAATACCCCCTCAACTCCTATGGTAATGGTGCTGTCTCCTGGGTCTTCTTGGGCCCCCTTCCAGCTTTCTCTCTCAATTATGAGCAAGCTTGTGCTGCCGCCCGCTCTCTCCTCCACTCAGGCACAGTGGCAATGCACACTATCCCTGGTCTCTGTCCTGGGTACACTTACAAAGACCTGTACTCCTTCCTCTTGGACTTTGGTCTCCCCCTGTGCTGATGGAGTCTATGGATACTATTGATGTGTTGGTAACCAGTTTATCTAACCCGCCCTGGTTCACCATCAACTTGCATTAGGATCCCAGAATCAACTCTTAAATGCTGTAGCCACCGCTGTCTCAAACAACCATTCTCAGAATATGGCATATCAAGAATGGTCCCACAGTCTCTTTGTGTGTATTTCTGATAACCAGCGCAACTTGCTGGCCTCCCAGAAGTACTTGACCTCTTCACTGAATTCCCTTTGTTCCTTGCTCCCTGGATACATCAAGGATCAACTATGCAAATGAATTAGCATCAAGCAACTGGAGTGAGCAAATTGAGGCCTCTCTGCTAAAGCATTGCCAGGACTTTGAGACTCTGGTTAGCAAACTTAACTAATTTTGAGAACATATTAATTCTCAATTTGAATTGGTTGGAACTCATGTTTATACTTGGGGCCACCATCTGCAGCATCAGTATGGTCTGGATAAGGCTGAACTAGGCAAAACTCTGTATCAAGTACAAAATTGCGTGGATGATAGAGTAGCATCCATTGAGGTGACACCTCCTGCTCCTCCTGTTGAGGTCCCCTCTGACTTTGAAGCCAAGGTATGGGAAGCCATAGCAGAGCTCAAGGCTACCACTTGGCATTAATCTTCTGTTCAAAACCCTCCTCCATTTAAATCTATGCCCAACCCTCTCATTGCTTTGCTCACTGATCAAGTAGCTACTTTGGGAGGAGAAATTGAGTACTTACAACAACAACTCTCTAATCCTGAAGACTTGTCCTTTGAGTCTGAAGGTGAAGAGGAAACCGAAGTTGCTAATACTCCTGCTCAGGTCAATCATGGTTGTTGCCCTGGTTTGGAAGGCCAACCCCAGGCCAACTGTGCCCTTGCACTGGATAAGCTTGCAGAAGTAACAAATGATGTTGCTGACAGGCAGGACACATTGGAGAGAGAGGTAAAAAACCTCTCCCGCTTTACCAAGACAATGAATGGACAGGTCATCCCCTTGGTTGCCCAGACTACTTCCCTGACCACTCACCTCAACAGGATTGCTGGCACCCTATTGGTGCAACAAATTAAGATTGACAAATTTGGAGTTGCTGCTGCCACCGCTAGATATATTAGTGGACAGAACAGCTCTACCTTGGATACCCTAGAGGAAAGCCTTCAACTCCTCTGGGCTAAAAAAATTGCTGTTGAATCCAAGTTTGAGGGCAATCCCCACATTAAAGTCCTCAACCCAGGTGACAACAGCCAATCCACCTCCTCATCCATTGACCCCAATTACAAGCCTTTGTTCAAGCAGATATTTGACCCTAAAATCTCTACCATTGCTGCCTTTTTATGACAATTTATGAGATTGCAATGCGCAGGGCAACTGATGAACTTAAGAAGGAGCATATTCTTACCTGCCTGCATCCCACATGCCAAGAAGTTGTGGTCCCCAAACTCCCTTCTATTGTCACTTGGGATGACATAAAGCAACTCCTAATTGAAGAGTTTGTAAGAGATCTCAGCTTGGAAGTCAAGAAGGATGTGTTTATGCATATTGCATTCAAGCCCAAGGAAGCCTTGGCTGAGTTTGCCAATTGTTTCTACATTGAAGGACAACAGTTGATCACCAGTTGTCAATTAACTCCCTGGGAAGTATACACAGCATGTTTGAACGCTTTTAAGGTGAACCAACTCCTATGGCTGCACTTCAAGGCCCACAAATCTTCCCTTACTTCAATGAAGAGTATCAAGACCCTCTTGCAGGACATGCACTTGACCAATGGGTCTACCATCATGCGCAAAAATAAGGTCAACAATACAGGAACCACCTCCCGCACTCCACGCATTATGACCCTAGGATCAAGTGGGCAGTCTAAGAGACAAGGGTGTCATAACTGTGGTCAAATAAGACACCACTCACATACCTGCATCAACTCTTGGGTAGAGTGTTGTGCCCCAAAGGAGCAGGCAGGAAAATATAGGTCAGATTAGAGGCAGAGACGCTCTCTGCTGATCAATCTCCCCTGTCTCCTCCTGATCCCTCTTCTGACAAGGAATCTTCCCCCTCAGCTGGACCAACTATCCTTCACTTGTTTCAGAACCTCTCTAGTGATTCTGATCCTGAGGAATCTGACTGTGATGAGTCTGATGGTTATGGCTATTTGGTGCTGGCAGTCCCAGAGACAGTCTCTGTCCCTTACAAGCTACGTTCAGGAAAAACTACAACTACAACTTGCCCATCTGAGACTGAATCTAAGGCCGTAGTGACTCATCCTTACTTGGCTCAGGCTCATTGTCCCCCTGTCTTGGTAGATTACTCTGAAGAGGCTGCTGAACTAGCGGAAGCTCTCTTTCAGAATATGACCTTATCTCTCCCCTTGCAGACTGTGTATAAGGAAATTCCTGCCTTAGAATGCTTGCTGGCCAAATGGGAGAAAGAATTGGAGGCAGCTCAGGATGTGCTGGCTGTCTTACCCCCTTTGGGAAAAATACTACTCGTGTGGAAGTATCAATCTAAAATGGTAAGATCAAGGCTATCTTGGAAACAGGCTTTCCAGTTAATGTGGTATTGTCCAAGTTAATGAAAAAACTTAAGCTGGCTCCTGACCTCAACTACACTCAATCATATGGTACAGCTGGCATGGCCCAAAATTGAGCCATTGGTGCTTACTCTGCCCTGCCCATGAGGTTTGGTAAGCTTCTTATTGCATCCCCTGCAATTGTCCTTGAAAACAAAAGTTACAATCTCCTGGTTGGTACACAATTCCTTTGAGAGTACAATGGGATTGTGAACCTTCAAGATGGGTACCTATTACTACTAGGTACTGTAAATTCAGAACCTAAAGGTAGAAATGTGGGATTGTTAAATTCTTTTGCATGAACTCACTAACTTAATGGAGTAATTTTCATCCCAGGACAACTTAATTATTTATATAAAAGGATGAAAGATATTCCAGTAAATTAATGAGTTCACACAAAAGAATTTGACAATCCCGCGTTTTTACTTTTAGGCTCTTGATCTACAGTATGAGATCCCTGTAATCTTTGAAGAGCCCCTGTGTCTCCTGAGAAAACTTCTTAAGACTTGCGTGCTTGAGTAGCCCACTGGTATCTTCTCACTCAAGTACAGGACTCATTCTTCCAATATGTGTTCCCCTCCTCCTTCCTGTCCTGCAGAGGAAGGTGTGCATCTTCTTGCCCCTGCAGCTATCACCATCTTTCCTGGCTCACAAGTGATTATAGACTTCCAGATATCCTACAAACTATCTGAAAAATCATTTCTGGAGCTATATTCACCTTATTCCTTAAGCCATAGAGAGCGTTGGTTATGCCCTGGGATTTTGGACCAGACTCATAAAGAGCCTGTAAAGCTGTTGTTGACTAACCTGACTGCCCTGCCTATGCAGGTGACCAAGGGCCAGGTTGTTGGGCATGATTGCATATTAGGTTCAGAGCAAGTGGTGTCTCTCTACCCCTTTGGAACATTTAGTGATTTCAACTTGCCTGAAGGAGACCCTCAGGTTCTCTCCCTTTTCACTGCCACAGATTTCCCACAACTGTCACCCATTCAACAAAAAGATGTTCTGGAACTGATAGACCAGTTTAAGGATATCTTTGCCTCAGTACCCACCAACTATGGACCAGCAAAGGGGGTTATCCACCAGATTAATACATATGATACCCCATCCTTTTGTGCCAAACCTTACCGCTGCAGCAGAGTAGAGGATGCTCAGGTCTTTAACAAACTTGGGCAGCTCTTAGACGCTGGGCTACTAGCTCCCTCTCAGAGCCCTTGGGCCTCCCCATTGTTGATCCTCAAAAAGAAGGATGGAGGCCACCACATTGTGATGGATTACTGTTGCCTGAACTTGCTCACCAAAAAAAGTCTCTTATCCTCTGCTTAGAATTGATGATGCACTTAGAAGATTAGGGGGATCAAAGTTTCTCTGCTATGAATCTTGCCTTAGTATACTGGCAGGTTGACTTTTCTCCTAAAGATAGAGAAAAGGCTGTGCTTATCACCTCAGAAGGCCTTTTTGAACCCACTTGTATTCTCCAAGGACTCTGCAATTCCCCTGCTACATTTCAATGGGCTATGGACTCCATCCTGCAAGATTGGCAACTCTCCTGAGTCCTAGTATACCTTGATGATATTACTGTGTACAGCTCTATCTTTACCAACCATTTGTACCACCTCAAATCTGTCTTCCTTGAAATTTGGGAGGCAGGCCTGAAACTCAAACCCTCTAAATGCTCCTTTTTCAAGGAATAACTTGAATTCTTGGGCCATAAGGTCACCCTAACTGGAATACGCCCTATGAATAATAAGGTGGAAGTCATTGACAAGATGCTGCCCCCCACAAGCCTACAAGAGGTCAAGTGTTTCTTGGTATGATGGGGTACTATCAAAAATTCATCCCTGATTTTTCTGAATTAATCAAACCTCTTGTCCAACTTCTTTGCAATGTACCCTTTTAGTGGACTGATAGCCAGCAATAGTATTTTGAAGCGCTGAAAGCCAAGCTCAAAGAAGCTCCTATACTAGTCTATCCTTATTATTATAAAGAGTTTATCTTGTACACTGACACAAGCAGAGTAGCTGTGGGTACCATCTTAGCCAAACTTGACAATGAAGGCGTAGACCAACCTGTGGCCTACTCTTCACGAGTCCTCAACAAAACAAGAAGAATTATAGTGTCACAGAAAAGGAATGTCTGGCTGTTCTGCATGCAGTGAAACAGTTCAGACACTACATTTATAGGACTAACTTCACAGTAGTTACCAACCACTCCTCCCTAAAGTGGCTGCAGAAATTAAAGGAGCCCAAAGGTCAACTAGCCTGTTGGGCTTTACGCCTGCAAGGATATGATTTCACTGTAGTACATTGTCCTGGGGCACAACATCAGAATGCTGATGGTTTTTCAAGAATGCCCATACTAGTCATCCATCCTGCTGACGCCAATTGCCTATGCAAATTGATAGGGTACCCTGACTACTGGACCACTGAACCAGAAGACATTTGTCTGGCCCTGCAAGTCCTATCAAAGGACACTGTGATTTGAGATAGACAACTCTTCAAGAAAGTCAACAATGCTTTTCTGCCCTACATCTGTCCTAGCATGAGGATTGCCATCATCCTCCAAGCTCACATTGAAACAGGACACAGAGGCATAGCAAAGACTTATGACTGGTTGTGCAAAAAATTTGCTTTGGAGAATATGCACCTTCTAATTCCTGATGTTCTCTCCTCCTGTCATCCTTGTCAGCTTCAATGCCCTGACCTTCACAACATTAGTTCAAGCTCACCCCCCTAAGCATTCCTTCCACACTGTGAGTATTGATGCAGTTGGGTCTCTCCCGTGTTCTAGGTTTGGGTGTCATTTTGTCTTGGTAGCTGTCAACAACTTTAGAAAATGGGTCAAAGCCAGAGCAACCAAAGATATAACTGCCAAGACCATGGCTAATTTCTTATTGCAAGACATCTTCTACCGTCATGGTTGCCCTCAAGTCCTGCTTTCTGACAATGGGACCAACTTTAATGCTTGCCTCATAACGTCCATTTTAGAAGCTATGGGTACACATCAATCCTTCTCTGCACCATATAACCTATCAACCAACGGGACTGTGGAAAAAGCAAACTCCACCCTTGTGTCCATCATGCAGAAGCTTACTCTCTCTGATGCTGCTAACTGGGATATGTTTCTCCCTGCTTCCCTCTTTGCATATAGACTCAGCAGACACCAAGTGACTGGTCAGTTCCCCTTTGCCATGCTTTATAGACAATAAGCCACTACCTCCTCAATCTTGATCCCCTGTTGATGGAGGTTGGCGCCTCTACTAATCCCAAAGCTCATGTCAAAGACTAACCATATCATTGACATCCAAGCTACCTCCTATTCTACTGATTACAAAGTCAAAGCCCTGGAACTCTAGCCCTCTAACACTTCCAGATCCCCCTCCCTGAGTACCAAGTGGGTGACCTAGTCCTCTATTATCAAAATTGTCTGGGGACGTGTGCATAAGCTAGACTCCCTCTGGGTTGGACCTTGTGAAGTCACCTACAAGAAGGGTGTCAAGTATACTGTTAAGCTATTGTCCTCCAGCTGTCCTTTTGCCCAGGTGCACTCTAAATTTCTCTGCAAATATCAACTCCCTGTGTCCAATCTTGAGGGGAGAGATGTTGTAAATTGTACCATTAATGCCATTTTGATATGGCCTTCAAATATTAATATGTGTGAAGATTTAGTTGGTTTTGCTTTCAATTTCAGGGTTTCCTTGCCTTCTGCAAATGGGTCTGGTTCAATATCCACCCCTTCTGGAATATCATACCTGTCCTTGACTGATCCTGGTATGAACTCATCCCAACGTGACCCCTTCTGCCACTCTGTCTACCTAATGAGTGATCATTGACCCTTGTCTACTATTTAAGTAGAATCATTTCTCCTAAAAAAGACAAGTTTATCCACATTTGCATTGGATTTAATATTCTTCAAGATTTTTCCTTTCCTTTTTGCCAAAAGGAATTTCACATCTTTTATTCCAGGAAATTAAGATATGTGCTCTTAATTTTGCCCTGAAGGCTAACCCAAGGCTAGCTTCAAACCTCAAATCTTTTGTTATAAAAATTTTCTGCCGTGCCCTCCTGAATGTTGTCCCCAGGAGCTAAACACAACATGCAACAAGACATCTTGGATCTCCTTAAGACATGTGTATGTGTGAAAAGAATACCTCAAAGCCTGCACCCCCAAGTCCGTTCTACCCATTAAGGCCATGGAACCCTTTGAACAATGGGTCCTTGACATTGTTAGACCCCTCCCCAAAGACAGACTTGGGAAGAAATATATCATCACAGCCATTGACTACTTCACCTGTTGACCAGTAGCGTGGGCAATCACCAACAACATTGCCACCACTATCACTTGCTTCATTGGCAAGGAAATTGTGGCTTGCTTTGGACGACCCAAACACCTCATTACAGATGGGGGACCTGAGCTTGTTGAACATGTCATGAAAGCGTACTGCGCCAAAAATACCCTACAACAAATAGTCACAACTCTCTACTGTCTGCAAGTCAATGGACGTGTAGAGCAATTATTGGCTCACTGGTCCAACTGATTTCCAAACTCTCACAGGAACACCCTAATACTGCATGGACTGAACACCTATCCACTGCATTACTCATCTTGAAATCAAGAATCACTAGAGGCACTGGGTTTAGCCCCAGCACCTTGACCTTTGGGACGCCTGATGTTTTGGTAGGAGTGGAACAAGGAAGATTATGGCCCACAGTTCCTGCAAAACCCCCCTTGTTACCTACCCCTTCCCTGAGCCAGTGGCGCGCTAAGGCCCAAGACATTTAAAACAAACAAATTGAGGGAGGGACAAGACATCTTGAGGCCAGATACGCCATAGGAGACTCTGTCTAAGCCCTCATCCCTATTCAGCCAAATACAAACCCAGCCACTTGGGACCCTTTAAGATAGCCATACTCTATGACAACCACACCTACCAACTTGAAGACGCCCAGGGAAACACTAAGAAGCTTCACCACAATTGCTTGTGTCCCTGCTGCGCCATTCCCACACAAATTTTGTTTGTGCAGACCTTCCCAGATCTCCCACAAACTCTGATCCTGGTTTCTGACAACAAGCAGGGGGCAAGGGGGTGTTGCAACCAAGTTCCCAGACTTGTCTGCCAACAATTCTTTACAATACACAGGGTGCGAACAATGAGTTGCCCCTTGACGTATCTAACAACATGAACCAATCTGATGACAATGTTGAACAATGGGAACTTTCTCTTAATTAGGCGCACTGCCAATTTGACCTGCTGATCTAGCACGGGTTATTCCTCAGCTTCAGTCTTTACATGGAACGCACCACCATGCCATCCCCTTGTGACCCAGTGGCTTTCCCATATCATATATTAATTGTAATATTCTGCAATAAACAATAACTTATTCTTATTATTCCTGTCCTTTCTATTATAATGTTGTCTTCCCCAATTCAAATACTGAATCCTGATTGGTTCAGTTGCAACAAATGTCAACAGTGCTGATGTTGTCTCTGATAATTTTTACAATTTTCCTAACCAACTGTGTGAAACAAGCATACTTATGCTAATTGTCTTTCATATTGTTGGCAATTTTAAATCCCTGTACATAAAGTGTTTACTGTAGATTCAGAACCTGTTGGGAAAGTTTGGGTTTGTCAAATTCTTTTGCGTAAACTCACCAACTTAATGGAATATTTTTCATCATTTTATATAAAAAGTAAGTTTTTCTGGGGTTAAAATCACTCCATTAAGTTGGTGATTCCATACAAAAAAATTTGACAATCCCAAATTTTTCCCAACAGGCACTGAATCTACAGTGCTGTTACACAATAATAGATCTGAATTTCAATATGCTGTATTTTTAATGCTCCTCTTTCTAAATTTCTTGATATTTTAATGTTTTTTTTGCTTTTTAATATTTTTGTAGATAACTTTTAACTTTTAACTTGTTGTTTTAAGCTTTGATTAAATGCACACTTTTACCCCAGTTTTTTGCTTCACATTCCCAATAAAAGCCTTAAAAGGTTAAAATATTTATTCATGGTGGTTCTTATGACTGTTTTGCTTTATTATTTAAAATATTGCTTTATTTTAGAGCTTTTTACTTATTATCTATAGGACAAGAATAATTCTAAACAGGAAAAGAGCACTAAGCATCTCTCAAAGCCTTTTAAATCTCCCAAGTAGAAGGCAAACTACTCCAAGAAGGCTGCACCCAAGACCTCTCCTGAGCAGAGCTCAGCTCACTTCACTGGGGATGAAGAATACAATGGGTCTCTCACTGAACATAGTGTCTATGCCTCTTCATCCAATGAAGAGCCAACCAAAAAGCAGTGTTCACCCAAAATCCCCCCAAGGGTAAGTCACACGCACATGGAGAGCACCACAACAAGCCCCCTTCTTCTCCCCCTCCAAGAAGCTTCTTCCAATCCAGCTTTTCTGGGGAATATTTAAAGCTGCACCCTGATTACTTTCCTGGCTTCTGCCATACTCATGATGACCCCTGGGACCTTCTGTTGACCCACAGCATTTTTAATGTTGATGAGAAGCTCAAGGCTCCCTATTTCCTCCCCAAGTTTTTTCCAATTGTGAGTGTAGATGGTGGGCCAGCTAGTTGGCTAATGGGAACATTTTTTCCTTCAAAAATACAAGCCAGGTCTTCAAGAGCCGGCATTATATCTGTGAGGACGGCTCCTTCCCAGTGCAACTCAATACCAAGCACTGGGATAAGGTACAGCCCATCAAGGACAAGCATAACTGTATCATGCCTAAAACCACATCTGCCACACAAAGTTGTACCTTGTACATATTATGCCAGCTTCTAAGGACCAGACTGCCACCCAGCTGGCTTTGCTTCCTTTCAAGTACCTCTTCCTCAAAAATCTGAAGAGTGGGCCAATACAGGAGCAGATATTCAAGTTTATCAGTGATAAGCACATTACCACTAATCATCCTCCCCAAGGCTTCTGATGTTCTCTCTGAGCTCACACTCACTCACAAGCTTAAGCAGCCCCCAAGTGGAGAGCTCTTATTCCTGTACAACAACTGGCCTAGTGTTAAGAACATGATCATCTTCTACTCAACTCAGCAGAATTAGATGGAACTCAAAAGGGGATTAACCTGGCTAGTTGATTGTATCTTTGCCAACTGCCCCTGTATGTTCTACCAGCTCTGGATGCTACATTTCCATATAGGCATACAGATGATTCAACTTGTTTTCTTCCTTATTCCTGGGGCTACCAAGACCATTTACACCTGTGCTTTCACCATCCTCTGCTGTGTGATTTTATTGTTGTCCTCCAATGTTGGCGCCAAGATGACCCCTCACACACACCTGCACTGACCCTCCTGATGCTGACAAGGACAAGGCCACTCTGGATACCAAGAAAAGGTAAGGCTAAGAGCTCTTAGCCCACAGGTATGCATCATGGACATTGAGCCTGTTCAGTTCAATACATACAAGCAACTATTTGAAAGGGAAGTGCAGGGGTGTTACTTCCATTTCTGCTAAGCAGTTGCTTGAAATGTGCAAGCCAACACTTATCTAAGTAGTTTGAGCTGCAGGGATCCCTCAGACACCTGAAAACTTGTTCTGGAACAATTCAATGCCTTGGATTTTTAAATCTATAGACATTGCACAGGGGTAAAAAATTATCTCTAGGAATCCCTGCATAGTTAAGCACACAGAGTTTAGACTTATTCTGGGGTATTTTGAGCCCCAGTGGGTTGTAAAGGTTTTCACTCAAAGGCAATTCAAGGCAAGAGAAAAAGCCTCCAGGAATGTAGATTAAACTGCAGTTAATGAGGAGCTTCAGACCACTTCTACTATTGAGGCCTATCATAGGTACCCCAAGTCTTAAATTGGGCTTCATCATATAGTTTTGTAAGTTCCTCCTCCTCCAGCATGAGCAGTAAAAAGCTATCTCCAAGCATTGGGATCTTGCTACCTCTGTTCCCCCACCAAACCTTCCATCAAGTATTTCTTATTCACCAAGGTCATCCAGGACACAATCAAGATCAAGTACAAGGCCTCTTATTTTAAGCAGCAGCTTGAACATGCCAAAATGAAGAAGGGTAAAATCCTGAAGAATAAAAATTGCCTGCTTTACTTCTATATTTTTACTTTTAATTCTTTGCTTTTCAGTTTTATTTTTTATATTTTTAAATGTTTTTAGATAGTGCTAATATCTTTAGGTATGCTTGGTGAGTTGCAGATGGATAAATTTGGTTGAAAGTGAATGAAATGTCTTGTTTTACACTAATTTACTAGTAACACATAAGATATTCACAGTTATGCCATTATTAAGTATAAAAAATATTATTTTCTCTGATCTTTTGTGATTCTTATATTTTTTTCTTTAATTTTGCTTTGTTAGAATTCAATTTTTTATGGTAATAAAACTATCTTTATATTAAAGAGTTCAAATTACATAGTAAAATGAGAAATAATTGCTTATTTCTCTATACTCTTATTATATAAGATATGTTTTATTGCATGTTTGAGCTCTCTGGGGTCACTTTAGTCTAATACAGTTTTATAGTTTTTATATTAGAATTCTTTATTGCATTAAATACCATTATACAAAATAGTATCAACTTCCAGGAGTTAATCAGGAAAAAACCTAATTAACAGTTCACTTAATAGTTGACTACCAGGGAGTTGATTTCACCACAGTCATTGTTAAAATTAGAGAGCACCTTTAATTTACAACCCTTATTTTATGGTCTTATAGGATGCAGCTTGCTACAAGGCTTTGATTTTCTGTCTTGTTTCAAGAAAATTATAACTCATAGCTTGGTAAACTATGAAGTACCTCAATATTTTCTTTGCATTACTTGAGCCTGTCTTTTTTGTGAGAACAACTGCTCCAACAATTTTGAGAAATGAAATTCCTCTCTATGTCTTTTAATATATTAGTAGATAATGATAAGGAGCAACTTGTGGGGAATCTTCAAATATAGATTTAAGAAGAAAAGAAGTATATTTCATTGGATAATACTTTGGACTTATATAGCTTGCACTGTGGCGGGACTTAAGTTAGATCAAAAATAAGGGAGGTCATGTGTGGGTTAGATTTGAATTACTGGATACCTGGACAAGTCATGTGATATTGGTTTGTTGCCATTTCCAGAATATTGAACTGAATATTGGATTGGCACCAAACCAGGAAATAACTGGATGTTAAGTATGCTGGCTACAGCCAGAATATCAGTACATCCAGCTCCTTGACACAACCCTCCCTTAAGGGGTTACTCTGGTACATCAGAAGGGGGCTTTGTCTTGAAAGCTGCCGCCTGATGTTCCTGGGGTTGTTTGATAGTGGGTAATAGCCAAGTTGAGTGTTATCCTTTGCTGAGGAAAGATAGGATCAGTGGTACTTTTTGATGATGGGGTCTTTGGCACCTTGGAACTTGACTAGGTAGGTATTTCTGTCTGATCTATATTTTACAACCCTTCCCAGTCCTCTGTATACTAAATCCAGCTTCTTTCTGTTTCCAGCAAGGATTCAAACAAGGGATCTGACTGGGAGTGGTTCCTCTGCAGAGGTCACCTTTTGTGCTTTTAGTCTCTTGTTTTCTGCTATCTTAGCTTTGAGGTGTATGTGTTGTAGCTCTGGGGCCTTTTCTACTATAAGAGGTCTCTCTGGGGGAATCTTCACATATGGTTGGTTATTGTGGGTGACTATCTCTGGTTTTTACCCATATCTTATTTCAAATGATGAGTAGCCTGTCCCTTAGTTGGTGCAGACCCAGGATACTAATAATACATGTTTCACATATAGTGGCCATGTGCCTTTGGCTTTGCCATCCATTATTTTATCAAGGGCTCTGATGAGGTGCTGTTTAGGCGTTCAACTCTGTGTTGTCTTGTGGCCTGTAAGGCAAGGTTGTGGAATGTTTGATATTATTTAATTTTAAGTTATTGTTTACTACATGTCCTGACATTTCTGTGGCTCCATCATTGATGATGTATTATGGGTTACATAGTTGGCTATTATTGCCTTGTTGATGAAGTAGTTGATTGTTTCTGCTTTGTGGTCCTTGGTTGCCCAGCAGATATGTCAACATGTTGCAAAGTTGATGGCTACAATTAAGAAGCGTTAATTTGATTTAGCTTCTGGGAAAGGTCATACTACTTCCAGAACCCATACCTTAAATGGTTCTTGGTCAGGTACTGGGTTAACTGTAGGTTGTGGTGCTTTGGTGGTTGAGTGTTTTTCATATACTGTGCATTTCTTTAGGAAACCAATGATGTCTTTTTTTAGGTTAGGTCACCAAAATATTTCCTTTAGCATTAGGTATAAGTTCTTTGCTTTTGTGTGACCCAATAGGCAGTGATGCAGGAGGATGTTATCAACCCTTTGTGCCAGAGTAATGTAGGGGATGTGTTTGTCCTCAATGATACAGTATAATGTACCATTTGACACATGAAGTGCTTCTAATTTCTTACTAGTCTTTCATGAGTTAGCTGATGTGTTGAGTGGTCTTTTCCTTTGGTTATATACTAAGTGTTATATAGGTTTGACCAATATGGATTCAGGTGATAGGGGTGATCCTCTCTTGGATGACATAGCTTAGAGAGATCATAAGCTGTGACCATCTCTTCCCCCTTTTTTACTGGATGTCCAGATTAAGCTGCTCAAGCAGGACATCCATCTGGCTTGTTGGCGTGCAAATGTGTTCTGTGTTTTGAATTATTTTAATAATAAATGGTCATTTAGTACTCAAACAATTAAATGTACTTTCAGATAACATCTTCATTTCTTGCATGCATGGTATATTGCTAGCAATTTTTATTGTGTATAAGATATCTCTGCTCAGTGTTTTTTTAGCTTTCTGCTTTTGTAACTACTGGAAGGAAGTCTTGCTGCTCTGGCTGGCAGATGCATAGTGCTGCACCAATGGCAGTGTTGCTGGCATGTGAATTGAGCTCATAGCACCTGTTGTTATTTGGGTATTGCAAGATTGACACTTCAATAAGAGCTTGCTTTAGTAGCTGGAAATTCTTTTCACATTATGGTGTCCAGATGATTTTTTTGGCATTAATCTTGGTTAGGTCATTTATTAGTGTAGTTAGTTTTCCGCAGTTTTTGATGTATTTCCTTAGGTAAGCTACCATACCAAGAAAGCATCTAACTTGTTTAACAGAGGTGGGGTGTTGCATGTTATTTATGGCTTTTATTTTATCTGGGTCTGCTTTGATGCCACTGTCAGAGACAATGTGGCCCAAGAACAAGAGTTCCTTTTCCATAAATTGGCACTTACTAGGCTTAGTGTATATTTTGTGCTTTTTAAGCCAATTAAGTGTCTTGCAGAAATGCGTGAGGTGTAGCTCTTTGGTTTTTTAGAATATAATGATATTGTTGAGATAGCATAATGTATTTGAGAGGCCGTATAGCGCTTGGTTTATCATGGTGACAAACGTTGCAGGAGCGTTGGTCATCCCAAAGTTCATTACCCTATACTCAAAGGATCCAAATTTTGTACAGAACAAAGTTTTTGTATGTCCTTTTATTTTACCTTTACTTGGTTTTAGCCTGAGGTGAGGTCAATTTTGGAGAAAAATTTGGCTCCAGGGAGTCTTTCAAAAAGATCCTCTATAAGTGGAAGGGGATATTTATTTTTCACTGTGCTTAAATTGAGAGCTTTTTAGTCTGTTACAGGATAGAGTGAGACTTTGGTTTCTTTACAAATATCGCAACATCTTTGATTACTCCCTCTTGGGGAATTAACACCCCAAGTAAATCACCGAGCAGCTCACCAAGTGGTTCACTGCCCAGTCAATAAGCCGGTGGCACCTTTATCAGTTAACCATCTATGACGGGGATCCCTCAATCCAGGTCCTAAATGGAACACAACTTGATTAAACCTCGTGACTCAAGAGGAACATTACTCAGATAAGCCCCATGACTGCCATGACGTACATGGACAACATGTGGCTTATCATGATACTATATATTATCCTATATCCATATCCAATAAAGTATCATTCTCTTCTTAATCTTCCGCTTTATTTTGTTTATTATACTTCCCAGAAGTATATACACAACAGTGGTAGCACAGGTAGGTTATCCAAACCTACCCAACTCAAAGGAAAAATTCCTCTCAAGAAAAAAACCCAAGCAATGTCACTCCCTAACAGTTGGAGAGATTACAAAGTAGTACAAGACGTCCCCCTGGACTTGTCATTGTTGAAACTGCAGGCTCAACCCGCCAGCAAGGTTCCAACCAAGCAAGTTTGTGACCCGCAATCCAATTACCCGGTCACTTGAAGCCAGACTAGGAAGTCAAATCAGATTACAAAATCAATCACCATGAACAAATGATGATCCCTCACGGTGTATACCTTGATTTGGCGCTTGACTCATTAGCAGGATCAAGCCACCCCCTCTTTCATCCAGCTGTGTGATCACCAATCATGTTCCTGCTATCTATTGATTCACAATAGCTATATAATCACTATCTCACAATAAAGATTATTATCTATCCTCTAAATATTTTTCCCCTTGTAACTCTGCTAAAACAGCACAGTTACAACATTGGTAGCACAGGTAGGCTTTCCATCCTACCTTATCTTGAAAAAACTGCCTGTTGCCCACACACGCCGCGGCCAACAAATCCTTGACAAAATTATGTCTGGCCTCCCGCCAGACTGGAAGCCGTATACTCCTATTACCAAGATACCTGATGGTTTTGTTCTCTACCAAAACATGGTGATCCTGCTACCCGCCTTCAACACCCTGTCCATCCTAGGGTTCTTTCAGGCACCCTCATCAACGCCAAGACTAGCTGAAAAGACCATCATGCCTGCCTATGTTGCAAAAAGACTTTGCAGCGCCGCCTTGGAACCCTTTGTGGGGGCCAATGATAACAATGCTGCTGCATGGATCCAGTCCGCCCAAAGCAAGTTGGCTCAGATGGAGTGCCCACAGCGGTTTTGGATTGCAGAGATTTCCATTTGTCTGACCCATGACGCTGGCACCTGGTGTGACAAATGGCACAAAGAGCACACGGACAAGAACTGGTACACCTTCAAACAGGACTTCTTGGCAAGGTTTGTGCTCAAGGATACAGCACTCATGATCATACGCCAAGTAAAGAACCTAAGTCAGACAGGTACTATGAAGGAACTCACCCGCACCTATGAGGAACTCTGTCTCTGCGCCCCATCCAACATGGCCTTTGACACCTCAGCAACACACCTCATGTACTATGACGCTCTCAAGTTGCACGTGATGAGACATGTGAACCTGGACTAAGTTACCAACCTGCAAAGCCTGTACCGTGAAGCAGAAAAGGCGGAACAAACCTCCAACGCTCTGCACAAGGCAAAGACCGGGAAAACGAGAGAGACCCAAGGACTCACATTCAATTGGGCGCTCCTTGCAACCACCTCCTGGAGGTAACAGCAACAACAACAACCACAAACCCACGGGTTTGAATGGGAATGGGAATGGGAATAACAGCCAATCAAATTGTACCCATTTCCGTGTCACCACCACCCAGGGCAACCAAGATGTGGGAAAAGCCCGGGGAGAGCACTAAGCAAGCCAAGCCCTCCCCATGCAACTCCTGACTTGCCCAACAATGGATATCAACCCAAGGACGTGGATCAATGCCCAATGATCCAAGTGCCCTCAGAAGACCTGGTACTGATCACCATTGTCAGACATCCCAATAAATTGATGTCTTACCCTTTCTGTTTTTGCAGTTACACAGGCTCAGCACTATTGGACTTGGGCTCAGATTGAAGTTTAGTCAACAGCAGCTTTGTGAAAAAATTCAAGCTGGCCACTAATCCTTTGCAAATTAAAAATGTGGTCCTGGCTGATGAACATCACATTGCTGTGACAAAGAAAACTGCCCCCTTCTCTGTCATGCTTGACAACCTTCACTCCATCATCCAATGTCCCGTCATTGACTTCCCTAAGTTTGATATTGTGCTGGGACTAGACTGGTTGCGTAGAAACAACCCTTACGTGGACTGGGCAACCTCAGTGCTGACCATCAAGCGCAAAGGTGTCAACCACCAAATCTACTCAGATTCTGTAGACCAACTCCTACAAGACCACTCTTTGTATGCATCACAGAGACTTTGGATGAGAAGGAAAACCTGAAAGCTATTGACTGGGACTCCTGTCAGTATGAAATCATACACTTCAAGGATCACCAGGACACCTCAGCGCCGCAAGACTGCAACATTGTGGCTTGTCACCCAGAAATCTTTAAGGAGGCGTTACCTGGGCTACCCCCTGAGAAATACATTCAAAACTCTATCCAACTCAAGGGGGCCGTACCCAAGGCACGTCCCATCTATTGACTAACCCCAAACAAGGACAACACCCTGCGCGCCTATCTCAAGGAAGCACTGGAAAAAGGACTTATCCACCCCTCATAGTCTCCCTTTGGGGCTGCTGTATTCTTTGTGGCCAAAAAGGACAGTACCTTACACCTGGTCACAAACTACCACACCTTGAACATAGTCACCATCAAGAATTGTTACCCCTTACCACTAATTGACAATCTCTTTAACGCCTTGGGAGTAGCCTCTGTCTTCTCCAAGATTGATCTAACCACAGGCTACAACCAGATCTTCATCAAGGAGGAAGACATTCCCAAGACAGCCTTCTGCAATAAGTACGGCTCCTACAAATGTGTGGTACTCAACTTTGGCAAGACCAATGTCCTGTCCACTTTTGTAACCTTCATGAACAAAGTGTTTGCACCACACATAGGCAAACACGCCCTTGTGTACCTGGACAATATCATTGTCTACAGCCCCTCAGTGGAACAGTATCACAAGGACCTGGAGGAAGTCTTTGCGACCCTGGCACAATACAAACTGCTGGCCAAGCCCTTAAAATGCCAGTTCTTCCAAGAGAAACTACCCTTATTGGTACACATAGTCTCAAAGGACGGCATCAAACCCAACAGTCAGAAGATACAAGCCATCTGCAAAATGCCACCTCCCAAGGACAAGTCAGATCTACGCACTTTCTTGGGAATGGTGGCCTATGTACAACATTTCATACCTGACTGCGGCGTCTTGACCGCCCCCTTGTCTGCCATAACTGGAGCCAAGCCCAAGTTTGTATGGACCCCCCCAACATGACCTCTGTTTCAGACGTCTCAAGGAAAAGCTCACAACAGCGCCCATCTTACAATACCCTAAACAAGACAGAGAATATCAGATGGAAACCGACGCTTCAAATGCATCCATTGGGGGAGTACTGTAAATTAATAATAGTGATGGTGATTTCCTGCCTATAGCCTACAAGTTGCGCAAGCTGACAGATGGCAAGTGTTGATACCCTATCCACGACAAAGAACTACTGGCCATTGTACATTGCCTAGTCAAATGGCGCTGTTACCTGGAACGGCAGAAAGAATTCACAGCACTAACCAATCATAAGTTGCTCATCTATTTCAAGACACAGGCAAACTTTTCACGCAGCCAAGCGCGGTAGATGAATTCCTAGAAAGGTTTAACATGCTCATCCAATATAAGCCCAGGGCCAAACTTGCCATGGCAGACGCCCTGTCCCGCCTGTATGTCTGTGCTTCTAGGAGTGAAAATGGGCTCAGCCCAGACTGGCCTCTCCTAGTGCTCCGTAAAAAAGACAAAGGGTTCCCCGCAGGCACAACCAATATCACCAAAGAAACAGTCATCAAGAATGAGCACCTCTTTGCTGATGTATACGGGACTCTTCACAGAAAGATATCGGATTGCACAATCATTCCCTACATTCCCACACATCAACAAGTTGATACCATTCTTTGCTACCACAGAGATCTTGGACATACTAAGAGCCAAAATCTATATGAATTCCTAAAACATAAAGCCTGGTGGTCAACCTTATACCGCAATGTCCAGGAAGTGCTAGAACAGTGCAAGGTCTGCAAAAAGTTTGCCAAACGCAAAACCCCGCCTAAGTCTGTACTCTCCATTTAAACCCAACTACCATTCAAAGTATGATCTCTGGACATTGTGGGCCCCATGCCAGGGAAACACAACAACAAAAAATACATCATCACAGCCATCAATTTTGCAACAAGGTGGCCAGTTGCCCAAGCAGTGAAAATACACACCGGTAACATTGTCTGACAATTTATTGGCAAAGAAATAATCAGTAAGTTTGGAAAGCCAGAACTCCTGATAACCAATGGGGGCAATGAATTGACCTCCAAAAAATCCAACGTGTACCTTGCCAAAAATGGGATCAAACACACTGTCACAACACCATACCATCCACAGGTCAATGGACGTGTAGAGCAGCTTAATGGTAGCCTCGTGTAAGCCTTAGCCAAACTCACTGCTGGGAGACCTGAAGACTGGTATAAGCAGCTACCAACTGCATTACTTGTGTGCCAAACCCAAGTGAACAGATCCACCGGGAAAAGCCCGTTTAAACTGGTATACAGCATACAGCCTAATATCATTCAAGCATTGACAGGACCCAAACTGGAAATTCCAAGTCAAGTCCCCCCTTGCTCTGATCCTCAAGTAATAGAGGCCAACAGCAAACAAGCAGCCAAAGAAAAGGAACACTTACAAAAAATCTTTGTACCCATCCGCCAGAGACATGAAGTTGGGGACAAAGTCTGGATCATGAATGTTGATAAAAGCAAACTACAACCTGAAAAAGTAGGGCCAGCAATTATCCTAAAGGTAAACAACAATAACACTTACCTTGTGCAAGGGCTCAGGAAACGCAAGCAAGACAAGACATTACACCACGACTGCCTACAACCTTGCAAAACAAGACAGAAACAACAAGAAACTGCCCTGCCTGCCACCAAACAACAACTTGTTCAATATGGCGCCTGGGCTCCTGACAACCTCCCTGACAACCTCCCTCCTGAGGAGGCCAACTTTCAGCTGGGGGGTGTCAAAACTGCAGGTTTAACCCACCAGCAAGGTTCTAACCAAGCGGGTTTGTGACCCGCAATCCAATTACCTGGTCACTCAAAGCCAGACTAGGAAGTCAACTTGGATTACCAAATCAATCACCATGAACAAATGATGATCCCTCACGGTGGATACCT
Source organism: Entomophthora muscae (assembly GCA_014839935.2). Taxonomy (NCBI): domain Eukaryota; kingdom Fungi; phylum Entomophthoromycota; class Entomophthoromycetes; order Entomophthorales; family Entomophthoraceae; genus Entomophthora; species Entomophthora muscae. The sequence goes on along the minus strand of QTSX02006442.1, from coordinate 296,265 downwards.
TGATTTGGCGCTTGACTCATTAGCAGGATCAAGCCACCCCCTCTTTCATCAGCTGTGTGATCACCAATCATGTTCCTGCTATCCATTGATTCACAATAGCTATATAATTGCTATCTCACAATAAAGATTATTATCTATCCTATAAATATTTTTCCCTTTGTAACTCTGCTAAAACAGCACAGTTACAACATCATCTATAATAATATCCTTGTACCCATTGACCAGTACAACACCCTCAAAACCTGCATTCTGTTCTCTACCACGCCAGCCACAATGGTGTCTACGCAACCTGAGATACCCAACATTGTGTTTCAACGCTTATGTACCGCTGAGATTGGCGCCTTTGCAGGACTACGCCATGAGAACGCCTCTCTTTGGATAAACAGCACTGAGAGCAAGTTTGCATAAGTGGAGTACCCCCAAAGACTCTGGGTTAGTGAAGCTGCCCTCCGCACAACAGGAACTACCTTGCGTTTTGTTACCAAATTGTTAGCCCAACACCCTAACCAGAAGGAAAACTGGGAAGTGTTCAAAGCCGCATTCCTTGAAAAATTCTCCATGAAGGATTCAGACGTAGTGATCATGAACAAACTCTGGACCTTCAAAATGACAGGAACCATCAAGGAATATATTGCTGCATGAAGGACTATGTGACCGTGCACCCAACACCATCAACTTTGATGAACCTGGACCACGCCTGGACTTTAAAAATGGCCTTCCTACATATATCAGACGTTAGTTTGACATGACCTGCTGCAAGAACCTCAAGGATGTATTCCTAGAAGGAAAACACGCAGCTCAGAAGTCTGACTACTTACACGCCTCCAACAAATGCAAGGACAACCCTGCAGTTAAAAGAGAGCCTTGCCCCAATAAGCAAAACAACCAAGCCAACAGTACCCAACCTTGACACAGGAATCACACTGCACAAGCTAACCAGGCTAGCACTGAAGATACCAACAAGGAGGGAAAAGCTCAGGGGAGTGCTTAGGCAAGTTGCCCTCCCCCCTCTACACAAGACTCATACAGAGAACAGGAAGTGGACACCATCACCATGATCCAAGTTCCCTCTAGCAACCCTCTCCTGTTTGCCGCCCAATCTGGAAATAAACTCCTTACCTATCCTTTCTGTTTTTGCAGATATCAGGGTACAGCGCTATTTGACACTGGAGCCAATGAATCGCTTGTTAACAATAGTTTTGCAGACCTCATGAAGTTACCTACCATTTGAAGTAACACCAAGAGAGTTGTCATGGCAGACAATCACAGCACACCAGTTACCCTTGAGACCAAACCTTTCTGGACCCAAATTGGAGACGTCTAGACAACAATTAGTAGCACCATCATCACAATCTCAAAATACAATATCATACTTGGATTAGATTGGATGCAAAAGACAAAACCTCAAATAGACTGGGACAGTGCCACCCTCACAATCCAGCAAGGAGAAGTCTATCATCATGTGTACCCAACACACCTTGACACTCTCATGAGGGACCACATATTTGTAAAGTTCATGGAAACAGAAAAAGAAACTGACATCAGCAAAATCAATTAGAGCACATGTACGTATGAAGTCATCCACTTCAAAAATACATAAATTCAACACAAACAGAAACCAATTAGAGACCAACTAGTCAATGAGTTTCCCTCCGTATTCCAAGAATCACTACCTGGACTGCCCCCTGATTGAGGTATTGTGACTGTACTACAGTCACATTGGGCTGTGGTTTCACAAAGAGAATGAATTGTGATGAATTTCATAGGTTGAAATTCAAAACAATAGGATTGGCTTTGGAGAGACTTTCCAGTCTAGTAATTGTTACCCAGGAATCAATTAGGCTGTACTAATTGAGGGCCAGAATGAATAATCTGAGCAATTCAGATTATGAGACTAGGTGTCTCAAATTGTCCAATTAACCATGTAGGTTAATTTATACCCAGGAATCAATTAGGCTGAACTAATTGAGGGCTGAAATGAGTAATCTGAATGATTCAGATTATGAGGCTAGGTGTCTTAAACTGATTGATTAACTGGGAAGGTTAATTAATTGATACCCTGGAATAAGATCAATGGGGATTTAATCATAGGGCCAAAATGGACTTGACTATGTCAAGTAAAGACTTGTTGTATTCAAACAGATTAATTAACTGGGAAGGTTAATTAATATATGCTTGGCATATAATTAATGAGGATTTAATTATATTATTTAATTGTTTTACTGTATCAAGAAATTTGGTTAAGGTTAGCCAAAAGTAAACCCCCAAATTGGGGTTTAAAAGCGCCGCATCAGCAAATTCATTGGGTTAAAAGCGCCGCCGCGCCGCCTAACGGATTTGTGAAGCACCAAGGCGCCGCTATCAAATTTTCTCAGGCACCGCCTGGGGAAATTGCTGGGCGCTGTGGTGGCGCCTGGTTCAAGTTTCAAAGCAGTTTAATGGGTTTTAAGGCAAAAAACCATTAATTTCAAAAAAAACTAAATGTAGACAATGGTGTCTATACATTCAGGATTGATCAGCTGGTTCCCATTTGGAACAAGGATAGCTTGGATCTGGAATACATATATTCCACAGGGTTTTGGCGCCAGAAGTCTGGAATTCTTCAAGCCAAAGAAAGACATTTCCATGGAAAGAATCAGGCAATTCTGGAATGTATTAGGGCACATTCTTATAGGTTAAGAGTGTGAAGATTTTTTTGGTAAAGATCTGGATTAGATGACGCCATTATGTCATAAACCATGTGATAAGAATCCAGGTGTGATTCTGGAACCGGAGGGGTTTTCAGCCAAATTTACCCCAATCGGTATATAATGGAAACATGATAATAATTAATAAAAATGATGCTTATTGTGACAATGGTTGCTTTCCCCTCAATCTTTTTATGCTTTGTGTTTTTTGTCTTTTAACTGAAATAGGACTACCATGGAATAAAAGAGATGGTCTGTAGCTAAGACTATGGGAAGCAAAAAACTTGGAAGTGATCACCAGATGGCAACAAGTTCAACGCCAAGATTGCTTGCCTGGAATCCAAGCTCATCAAAGCTTACATAAAGGATTCCCTGCCAAACCGTAAAAGAGTCAGACCAGGATAATGAAGAAGCAAGTATGAATTTCCTGGATCTGTCACAGGTATCTAACATGAGATCAACTTAAAAGGTAGCGTGCCTAAGGCGCAACCCATCTACCGCCTTACACCACAAGAAGACAAGACTCTGAAAGCCTACCTTGAGGAAGCACTCAAGAAAGGCCTCATCAGACCTTCAAAGTCACTTTTTGGTGCCGCTGTCTTCTTTGTAGCAAAGAAAGATGGAGGCATCCGCCTGTTCACAGACTACAGGGCCCTCAACAAGGTCACAATAAAGAACAGGTATACCCTGCCCCTAATTGATGACCTTTTTGATACCCGGGGGGGGGTCCCAAATCTTCACAAAAATTGATTTGACAGCAGTTTACCACCAAATTTGCGTGAAACCTGAAGACATTCCAAAGACTGCATTTTGAACTAAATACAGATCCTTTGAATGTGTTGTCCTCAATTTTAGTGTGACAAACGCTCCCAGTACCTTTGTAATCTTCATGAATGAAGTATTTAAGGAACACATTGGGAAAAGAGCAATCATCTACCTGGACAACATCATCATTTATAGTCCCAACCTACAACAACACTGGGAAGACGTCTGTGCAGTCCTCTGCACCCTGCAGGAAAACCAACTGATTGCTAAACCATCCAAATGCAAGTACTTCTCAACTGAACTCCCCTTCCTTGGTCACATAATTAGCAAGGACAGCATCAAGCCCAATCCAGACAAAATACACGCTATAACAGAGATGCCAGCCCCAAGAAACAAGAGCAAGCTCTGCACTTTCTAGGGAATGGTAGCTTATGTATGCAGGTTCATCCCTGACTGGGGCGCCCTAACAGCCCCCTATCAGCCATCACTGGGAAAACAACCAAGTTTTTCTGAACACCTTTACGAGATCAACATTTCTGCCAGCTAAAAGAGCGCATGGTCACTGCTCCCATCTTGCAATATCCAAACTGCAAGGGTATCTATGAGCTAGAAACCAACGCCTCTGATTATGCCATAGGAGGAGGAGTCTGTATTCAAACAGCCCAGAAAGACTTCCTCCCTGTGGCATATGAATCTAGGAAACTATCAGACGGCAAACAAAGATACCCTATACACAATAAGGAGTTGGTTGCCATCATACACTGTCTCATGAAATAGCAATGTTATCTAGAATGAGCTCAAAATTTCAAAGTACTCACTGACCACAAGTCATTGGTATTCTTTAAAACACAACAACACCTACCAAGAAGACAAGCCAAATGGATGAGTCTCATACAAAGATACCCCATGCAAATTGAATATAAACCAAGCAGAGAGATGCTTACTGCAGACACCCTATCAAGGCTATACAATAAACACATCCTCTGCACTGATGGCAACCCCAACTGGCCCATGTTAATTATGGGGAATCTCCAGGAAGAGTTCTCACCTGGCACGCCAATGGACATCCAAGAGAAAGTCCTCAAGAAAAAACATCTGTTCAAAAACGTATATGGTACCCTCCACTGAATCCTTCCAAATGGTGACACAGTACCCTACGTTCCCTCAACACAAAAGATTGACACAATCCTCCAATATCACAGAGACTTGGGACACACCCGTAGCAGAAACTTTCATGAATATCTCAAGACTTGCTACTGGTGGCCCAACATGCTAGATGATATCAGAGAATTACTAGAACAATGTGAAGTCTGTGAAAAATATGCCAATTCCAAAGCACCACCCAAGTCAGTAGTACCTGTATCCATCACACAACCCTTCAAGGTATGGTCATTGGATATCCTGGGACCCATGCCTGGTGAAAACAAGGACAAGAAGTACATTATCACAGCCATTGACTATGCAACCAGATGGCCCGTAGCACACGCTACAAAAGAGCACAAAGGCAGTGACGTGAGCCAATTCATTGGCAAAGAAATCATAGCTAAGTTTGGAAAACCCAAACTCTTAATCACAGATGGAGGCACTGAACTCAAAGCTATTGACACCAACATATACCTTGCCAAAAATAAAATAAAACATGTCACAGCCAGCCCATATCACCCCCAGTCAAATGGACGTGTAGAACAACTAAACGGCTCTCTAGTGGAAGCCCTTAGTAAGCAATCTGCCAACAATCCAAAAGCCTGGATTAACATGTTGCCAACCGCCCTTATGGTCTGTAGAACACGAGTCAACCGCAATACAGGCAAAAGCCCCTATGAACTTGTCTATGGTCATAACCCTTCACTTGTCAGTACAACCACAGGACCACAACTGCCACTTCCAAAGAAGATACCATACAGTAATGACCCAAAAGTACTACAATCCAGAAAGAACCAAGAAGTGATGGAACAACAAAGAGTTCAGCAGGAAGCAATCCCATTGAAACAAGAAAGGTTCCAAGTCAGAGACAAGATCTGGGTTGTCAATCACAACTAGCACAAATTAGACCCAGGATTACGGGGACCAGGCATTGTCATGGAGGTGAAACCCAATAACACATACCTCATCAAAGGAATTGGAGCTCAAACAGAACTGAAACATATGCATCATGATTGACTCCGCCTATGTAAAGCAAGAGCAGCCCAGAAAACCAAGACTCCCTTTTCCTAAAGCCAAACTGGATCAATACCAGGCCCGTATTCCAGATACCCTCAAGAAGGTTCCCAAGGCTCCGCCTTCCAGCACCCCAGGGGGAGATGTCGCAACATCTTCAATTACTCCCTCTTGGGGAATTAACGCCCCAAGTAAATCACTGAGCAGCTCACCAAGTGGTTCACCGCCCAACCAATAAGCTGGTGACACCTTTATCAGTTAATCATCTATGACAGAGATCCCTCAATCCAGGTCCTAAATGGAACACAACTTGATTAAGTCTTGTGACTCAAAAGGAACATTACTCAGATAAGCCCCATGACTGCCATGACTTACATGGACAACATGTGGCTTATCATGATACTATATATTAACCTATATTCATATTCAATAAAGTATCATTCTCTTCTTAATATTCCCCTTTATTTTGTTTATTATACTTCCCAGAAGTATAAACTCAACATGGAGAATACTTTAATACTTCCCAGGGCATCAAAGAGGTTGTCAATAAGTGGTAGTGGGTAAAAATTTTGATGGTAATTTTGTTTAGGGCTTGGTAATCTGTGACTAGGAGCAGGGTGCCATCCTTCTTGGCCATGAAGAATACGGCGGCCCCAAAAGAAGATTGTGAGGGACAGATAGATCCTTTCTATAAGGCCTCCTTGAGGTAGGCACATAGAGCGTCATCTTCATTTGGGGTCAGGCAATAGATGGGCTGCAATTTGGGTACAGCTCCCTTGAATTGAATGTAATGTTGGATATGTTTTTCTGAAGGTAACCCAGGTAAAGCCTCCTCAAAGATTTCTGGATGGAGGGCTAGAATTTTGCAATCCTGAGACGTAGTGGTGTCCTGGTAATCTTTGAAGTGTATGATATTGTACTGGTAGGAGTCCCAGTCAATTGTCTTGTGGTTCTTTCTTTTTTTCCAAGGTCTCTGTAATGTGCACAAATAAATGGTTGCATAGGAGTTGGCCCACTGAGTCAGGGTAGATCTGGTGGTTGACGCCTTTGCGTTTTATGATCAATACCAAGGTTGCCCAGTCTATGTGGGGGTTGTTTTTTTGCAACCAGTCCAAACCCAGTACAATATCAAACTTTGAGAAGTCAATAACAGGGCCTTGGATGGTGAAGTGCAGGCTCTCAAGCATGACAGAGAAGAGGGCAGCTTCCCTTGTCACAGCAATGTGATGTTCATCAGCTAAAACCACGTTTTTAATCCGTAAAGGATTGGTGACTAGCTTAAACTTGTCCACAAAGATGTCATTGATGAGCATGTGATATGCGCCCAAGTCCAGGAGTGCTGAGCCTGTGTAACTGCAAAAGTAAAAAGGGTAAGACATCAGTTTATTGGGGTTTCTGGCGATGGTGTAAAGTACCAGGTCCTTTGAGGGCACTTGGATTATTAGACACTGGTCCACGTCCTTGGGTTGGTATTCATCATTGGGCAAGTCAGGAGTTGTGCAGGGAGAGCTTGGCTTGCTTAAAGCTCTCCCTGGGCTTTTCCTTTGTCTTGATTGCCTTGTGTGGCAGTGATACAGAAATGGGTACAATTTGACTGGTCATTGTTCCTGTTTCCATGTCCATTTAAGCCTACAGGTTTATAGTTTGTGATGCTGTTGTTGTTCTCAGGGGGTGGTTGACTGGGGCGCTTAGCTGGGTGAGAGTCTTTGGGTCTTTCTTGTTTTCCAGTTTGCGCTTTGTGGAGAGCTTTGGAGGTTTGTTCTGCTTTCTTTGCTTTGGAAATACAGATTCTGTAGATTGGTCACTTGATCCAGGTTCATGTGTCTCATTACATTCAACTTGAGTGTGTCATAGTACATGAGGTGTATGGCTGGGGTGTCAAAAGCCATGTCAGAGGGTGCGCGTAGTTGGAGTTCCTTGTAGGCGTGGCTAAGTTCCTTCACAGTACCCGTCCGGGTTAAGTTCTTTACTTGATGTATGATCATGATTGTGGTGTCTTTAAGCACAAATCTTGCCAAGAAGTCTTGTTTGAAGATATCCCAGCCCTTTTTGGTATGTTTTTTATGCCATTTGTTGCACCCTGTTAGCGTTGTGAGTCAGTCAGATAGAGATTTCTGCAATCCAGAATCACTGTGAGCATTTATTTGGGCCAGTTTGCTTTGGGCAGACTGGATCCATGTGGCAGTGTTGTTGTTGTTTTTGGCCCCAGCAAAGGATTCCAGGGCAGCACTTCAAAGTCTTTGGGATACGTAGGCTAGCATGGTATTTTTGTCAGTTGCACAAGGCATGGCGGAGGGAGCCTGGAAGAACCTTTGGGCAGACAGGGCATTGAACACGGTAAGGGGATCACCATATTTTGGTAGAGGACAAACCCATCAGGTATCTTGGCACCAGGTGTGTACAGTGTCCAGTCTGCTGGGAGGCCAGACATGATTCTATCAAGGATTTGTTGGCCGCGGCAAGTACAGGCAACAAGCAGAATTTTGAGGAATAAAGTAGGATGGAGAACCTACCTATGCTACCAATGTTGTAACTGTGCTGTTTTAGCAGAGTTACAAGGGGAAAATATTTAGAAACTAGATAATATTCTTTATTGAGAGATAATGATTATATAGTCATTGTGAATTGTGGATCTCAGGAACATGATAGTGTTGATCACACAGTGGGATGGTGAAGGGGGTGGCTGGATCCTGGTAATGAGTCAAGAGCCAAAACAAGGTATCCACCATAAGGGATCATCATTTGTTCATGTTGTTGGATTTGGAAAATTTGAGTTGACTTCCTAGCTTGGCTCCAAGTGACGGGATAGCTGGATTGTGGGTCACAAACCTGCTTACTCAGAACCTTGCTGGTGGGTCAAGCCTGCTGTTTTTACAGAGGAAAAATAGCTTGCAGAAGTTGGGGACAGAAAATATTGGTTGAGGTGGATCTTTTGGGCCACAGCCAAAGTTGTGACCCACCATTCAGTGACATCTGGGCTTTGTTAGAGCTTGGAAATTTGTGTTTGGTTGATAAGATACATCTTAATTAATTTTTCTAACATTTTAGATCAGACGGCTGGTGTCAGTGCCACCTGAAAGCCAGCATGGGAAACATAGTTGCTTTAAAAGGTCTTGGTCACATGTGCTCATAGGAATTGCTGTAGTAGGCATTTGTGCTCATCTGTAAATAAAAAATAATATAATCTTTCTATTTATTAAATCTTTTCACCTTCTTCTATATCTTTACCTGTTGCCCCCTTAACAGGGGCTACTTCAAGGGTGTTCTCACTTTCAGGTTGCTGATCATCTTCTGTTGGCTTCTGGTTTTTTTACTTTTTAATTTCTTGATCCTCTCTAAATCATTTGCCCACACCCCTGCTGTTGCAAAACTCTGTGTACTGAATTGAAGGTCTGCAAGAACATCTTTCTGAACATTTAGGAGCCTGGCCACAAGTTTGTCTGTTGTATTTGGTATCTTGATTTTTAATTCCTGCAATGCAAGCTATTTCAATTTGTCACATTCTGGCACCACCTCCTTGAGCTTTCCCTTCACCTTTTGATGAACTTCCTTAATCTTGGCCACCACAGTTTCCAACCCATTAATCAGTTCTTCCAATTCTGCCACGCTTTTCTTGTGCTCACCCCAACCCCTTTTATACCAATTAAAACCATCCTAAAGAAACATATATGTGTTTGAATCTAATCATACTGGATAAACATATCATTAAATATAACTATTTAATTTTATCAACTTTAATTGCATAGTATTGAATTGATATTAATATTCTGTATAGTGTCTGTATATATCAATCCACTTTGGGTATTCTAAAGGACATTCCTTGTCCCAGTAAAACATGATTTATGCTTCTTTTAGCGTACTGATTATAAGCCAGCACACAGTTTATTAAAAGCTAAGCTAACCATATTCCAGGGGTATAGGTAAACAATGTACTCCAGGGAGTATATATGTGGTGAAGTGGATAATCTGTCTATTGGACTATCTCTATGCACATTTATATATTGTACATTAAATCTTTGTGCAGCTCTACAGCCAAGTGAACCTATGAAACCTCAAGCACACCTGGCCCCCCAGTCAGGATTGGTACTGGTTTCCCTTGCCCTTGATGGCAGTCATGTACAGGACGCCCCTCTGGTATCACCCCCAGCTTGGCTTGGTGAAGCACGCCTGCTGAAAAACACCAACAGCTTACTTTTTGCCAACAGGCTTGGCTTGCAGAGTTAGACCAGGCGTAATAATAGAGGTATGCTCTGTCTGAGCCAATTGTCAAGGGTAACCAAAAAACCATTACCAATCCTGAATGCTGTCTCTTTGTACTTGAAGTCTTGTGAATTCACTCCAATGTAGGGTTACAAAAGATTTACTATACAATATGAATGGATATTATAGATAAACATTAAATCACCTGTATCAAATTTGTGTCTTAATTGAGATAAATCATCACTATACCTGCAATGCAATATATTATCACATTAAAAATACCTAAAAGTTAAATAAATACATATTTTATAATTGAAAAAAGCTTTGGGGGACAGGGTCTAATTGTCAAAATTTGGGAGCAGAGGGGGCAAACTAGTTAGTGGGCTGGGTTTTATGGAAGGGTGGCTGGATTGGCAGAAGTCAGACTCTGGTCAAATAGTAGGTTTGGCTGGGGACTGGGGCAGCTGGAGGTCCTATAGGTGTGTTGTTGCCTTAATCAGCTTGGAGAAATTGATGATACCTGGTATCATACTTATAATCAGGGATCACAGTGATTGGCTGGTACCCCCTGGACTCACAAGGGAAAGCTGTGCATCCTTTGATGATTGGCTACTGCTGCAGAGCGTTCAGGGCCAGCTTGGCGAGCATATCAGCAACCTTTTGACAAGAGAAAAGCCCATTGCATTTGTGGGCTTCAATAGCCACCTGGTTGAAAGTTGTGGGTTGGGCTTTTGGATTGTTTCCCAACGTTGAAGGACACCACATCTCCCAGGTGTAGATTGGCATGACCAGCAGGGAAAATTGTGACGTTGTGGCCGCCTGCTTGGATCTTCTTGGAGGCCACTTCAGCAGGCTTCATTTGGTGGCTCAGGAACCCCCTAAATTTGGAATCCACCAAGCTCCAGGTGGCAAGCAGGTTGGAGGGGAATCTGCCTAACAGTACCCATTGGTGTAACTGGAGGTGATTGGGTAGAATTCTATCACTTTTGGAGAGTCTGCCAGGAACGCACCAATGGCTTTGCCCTGCTTTTCCTTCCTTCTAACTTCAGAGTTGCTCTTTCTCTAAAGTCATGTAATCCTGGAATTGTACTATCAACCTATAGTAAGATGTAAATATAGCATTTTCCAAAATACTGGACTGGCAGAGGGTAATGGCAGCACCAATCACTGGCCCATGGGGAAATCTGAGTCACTATGCCACTCATCACCCAGGAAGTTGGTCAGAGCTAAGATACCAACAGCAATCCCATGCATCCAGAGCTGTGAAGTGTTGAGGGTCTGGATGTACGAGTATTCTGGCTATTGCCATCACACCTAACATCCAGTCATCGCCCAATTTGATGCCTTTCCAATATACCATTTGACATACCAGAAATGGCAACAAACCAATATCACATGACTGTCCAGGTATCCAACAACTTGAACCCATCCAGCACATGACCAGCCCCTGGGTTTGGTCCAACTAATATCCCTTCCATAGCTAAATCTATATAAGTCTAAAGTATCATCCAATAAAATATACTTCTTCTCCTCCTACTTTTATATTTGAAGCTTCCCCAAAAAGGCGCTCCTTATCACTTTTAGCACTACGGTCTTTGACCACGCCAATGAAAGAGAAGATGACTGAACAGAACCTGCCCACCTTTGCCCACATACTCAACCAGGCCACATCCCAGGAGACCTAGAAAACATACTTCCGCGCCCACAACATTGACAAAGATATTCCTAGTGGATGCATTGTATTCAAAGGTCTGGTCATGCCCAAAGCATGTGCCAAGATAATTCAATACAGTCACTCTCTTCAACCACAAACAAACGCAATACTACCTATCAGAGGTGAAGTTGCCAACACCAAATACATTGGTATTGACAAGTTCTTTGGTAAAAACAAAGAAAACATCATCAACTGGCTAGACCACACAGCTGCCAAACTCCGCGCCAGCCGCATCCCTCATGAGAAATGGGTCCAGGAAGCCAGCAAGCGCCTATACAAGGCCGCAGCTAACTGGTTTGCCACCTGGGTTGGCTCACAAACCAACGACCAGCTTGACAACTGGGAAGAGTTCAAAACCAACTTCACCCACAATTTCCGCGTCACCAAATCTCTTCAAGATATTGCAATACAGCTCACTGATCTTCCTCATAAGACCACTATTGCAGCCTACGCCAATGAATTCAAGAAAATACATTTTAAAATCCAAAACCCAGCACAAGCTGATAACGTACACACCAGAGCATCATTAATCAACAGAATGAAACCCTCTGTTGCTGCCCTCATCCGCCCAGAAGCAAAGACCTCCATGCCTGCACTCATTGCTAAAGCCAAGCATGCTGAAAAACGTGCCAACATGGAATATGCTGCACGCAACAGCAACCACTCCTCAAATGACAATGGCAGAGAAAACGCCAATGGCAATAAACGCCAAATACCAACCATAACAATGGCAACTTAAATTGTAACAACAGCAATTGTAGCCAAAGCGCAAACCGCTCCTGTCCCAAGAAAGAGGACACCACCAAAGTTAACAACGCTGAAGTAGCAACCCGCTACAAATATGACCCCACATTCTCTGACCTCAAAGGTCTCAAAACAGAGGAACAGAGAAAAGATGAGGGGTAACAGGCTTTAGTGCCCCTGTCTCCCCCCAACATGACAATAAGAAGTACCAAGGCACAAACTTTGCTGCTTGCATCCCCTGTGTCCCACAATCCTCCATTTTTATGTACATAAAAATTAAAGATCACTCACAACTTCTTGTCTATCCATGCACTTAAAAATCACATACACATAAAATTTTAATTTGACTCTGGTGCACAACACACTATGGTTAGCAAACCTTTTGTAACCAAGTACAAAATACCAGTTGTTAAATCCAACTTCAAATACGCCAGAATAGCAGACAAATCAAAAGTTCTACTCAAAGGCAAAACAACTCCCTTCAGAATTGACCTCCAAGGCATACAAAGTCCATTAAAGGACTTGTCATGAGAAACATAAACTACAACAGTGTGGCAGGCATGGACTGGTTCACCCGAGTGAATCCCAGCGTATGTTGGAAAACAAAAACCATTACAATAAAACACAATAGAGTCAATTTCAACATTCTCAAAGAACCCTACAACCTGATTCTAAGAGATACAGTCTTTGTCCAAGTCATAAATTAAGATGACTCTGAAAATCTAACCAAAGACAGTACCCTCCACATAATGAGGTACTCCAAATTTAATAATATACAAACACAAAAAATCCAATGCCCAGAACTTGAGGCACTCCTAAATGAATACACACATGTATTCAAGGAAGAACTCACAGAGTTACCCCCCCCAAACAAGAGGTCAAACATGGCATTGACTTATGCAAAGCCATGCCCAAACCTGCACCCCTCTACAGACTTTCCCCTATGGAGACCCAAACACTTAAATCCCACATCAAGGACAATCTAGCCAAAGGATTTATTTGCCCGTCTGAATCCCTGTGGGGGCAGCGGCTTTCTTTGTAAAGAAGAAAGAAGGATCTCTTTGCTTAGTTACCAACTACAGAGCACTAAACGCAAGTACAGTAAAGAATAAATACCCACTTCCCCTCATTGAAGACCTATTTGCAAGGCTCTCCGGAGCAAAAAATTTCTCAAAAATTGACCTCACATCTGGTTACAACCAAGTTGAAGTCAAAGAGAAGGAAATACCAAAAACTGCATTATGCACACAATTTGGGTTGTTTGAATGTAAAGTAATGAACTTTGGGATGACCAACGCTCCCACAACATTTGTCACCATGATGAACCAAGCGTTAAACAGCCTCTCAAACACATTATGTTACCTTGACGACATCATCATATTTTCAAAAACAAAAGAGGAACACCTCACGCATGTCTGTGAGACACTTGATTGACTCGCAAAGCACAAACTATACACTAAGCCTAGTAAGTGCCAATTTATGGAAAAGGAACTCTTGTTCTTGGGCCACATTGTCTCCAACGGTGGCATCAAAGCAGACCCAGATAAAATAAAAGCCATAAATAACATACAACGTCCCACCTCCGTGAAACAAGTTAGATGCTTTCTTGGTATGGTAGCTTACCTAGGGAAATACATCAAAGACTACAGAAAGCTCACTGCACCAATCAATGACCTAAACAAAGGTAATGTCAAAAGGAAATTCATCTGGACTCCAGAATGTGATAAGAATTTCCAGCTACTAAAGCAAGCTCTTATTGAAGTGTCAATCTTGCAATACCCAAATAACAACAGGTGCTATGAGCTCAATTCACATGCCAGCAACACTGCCATTGGTGCAGCACTATGCATCCGCCAGCCAGGGCAGCAAGACTTCCTGCCAGTATGTTACAAAAGCAGAAAACTAACAAACACTGAGCAGAGATACCCAATACATGATAAAGAATTGCTAGCAATATACCACGCGTGCAAGAAATGGAGATGTTACCTCAAAGGACACTTAAACATCTGAGTGCTAACTGACCACAAATCCTTAATCTATTTCAAAACTCAGAATGCACTTGCGCGGCGCCAAGCCAAATGGGTGTACTTGCTGGAACAGCTTAACCTGGATATCCAATACAAAAAGGGGGCATACTGGTCACGGCTGATGCTCTCTCTAGGCTATGACAGCCAAGAGAGAATCACCCTGACCACCTGGACCCTGACTGGCCCAACCTATACAACACTGAGTACAAGACAAAAGGAAAGGACCCCTCCACACATCAACTAACCCACAATATACTAGTAAGGAATGAAAAACATTTCACATATCAAATGGCACGGTATACCAAATCATCAAAAATAAACACATTCCATACATCCCACTTGCACAAAGAGTTGATACTATACTAAGACACCATTGTCTGCTAGGACACACAAAGGCTAACAACCTATATCTCACACTGAAAGAGATAGTATGGTGGCCCAACCTGAAGCAAGACATAATTGATGTTCTAAAAAAGTGTACAGTATGTGAAAAATACGCCAGCGCCAAGGCGCCACAGCCAACAGTTAACCCAGTACCTGACACTGAACTATTTAAGGTTTGGGGACTGGACGTAGTGGGATCCTTCCCAGAAACCAAAATGAATCAATTTTTCCTAATTGTAGCCATTGACTTCCCCACACGTTGGCCCATCTGCTGGGCAACAAAAGATCACAAGGTGGAAACAATAAATTGGTTCATCAATAAAGCAATCATAGCAGACTATGGCACTCCAGACTACATCATAACAGATGGAGCAAAAGAGCTAACAGGCCACATAGTAAACAACAATCTAAAAACATCAAACACTCCACAACCTCGCCCTACAGGCCACAGGCCAACAGCAGAGTTGGACGCCTTAACAGCAGCCTTATCAGAACCCTGGAGAAAATAATGGATGGCAAATCCAAAGACACATGGCCGCTCTATGTGAAACATGCATTACTAGTATCCCGGGTTTGTATCAATCAAGGGACAGGCTACTCACCGTTTGAACTAACATACAGGTACAAGCCAGAAATAGTCACCCGCAATAACCAGCCATATGTAAAGATCCCCCAGGGAAACCTCCCACAGTAGAACAGAAACCAGCGCTACAACACATATGCCTCAAAGCCAAACTGGCTGAAATAAGGAGACTCAAAACTCAAAAGGTAACCTCAACAGAGGACCCACTTCCCATAAACTCCCCTGTCTGGGTCCTAGCTGGGAACAGAAAGAAACTAGACTCAGTACACAGGGGACCAGGAAGAATCATCAGATACCAACCAGACAGGAACACTTACCTGGTTAAGTTCCAGGGTGCCAAAGAACCCATCACCAAAAAGTACCACAGATCTTGCCTCTGCCCTAGCAAAGGAGAACACTTGACCCAGTTAGTGCCCACTAGTAAACAACTCCAGGAACATCAGGCGGCAGCCGTCAAGACAAAGCCCCCTCCTGATGTACCTGAGTAACCCCTTAAGGGAGGGGTGTGTTGAGGGTCTGGATGTACAAGTATTCCAGCTATTGCTATCACACCTAACATCCAGTCATTGCCCGATTTGGTGCCTTTCCAATATACCATTTGACATACCAGAAATGGCAACAAACCAATATCACATGACTGTCCAGGTATCCAATAGCTTTAAACCATCTAGCACATGACCAGCCCCTGGGTTTGGTCCAACTAATATCCCTGTTACAGCTAAATCTATATAAGTCTAAAGTATCATCCAATAAAATATACTTCTCCTCCTCCTACTTTTATATTTGAAGCTTTCCCAAAAAGGCGCTCCTTATCAGAAGTGTTGCAGGCAATGAAGATGCTGTAGAGCCCAAGTAGGCATTAGATCCCAGTCATTCAGAGGTGGGGGTCCCGCTGAAGAAGGGCAAGGGTGATGGGATAGGTATCCTTGATCTGGGGATCTATCTTCTCCTTCAGGCTCTGGGTAAGCTTTGCACTGCCTCTCTTCAAGAGGGCTTGGAATTCATGTCTTACCACTGCCCGGGTGAATTGCAGGAGGGGGGCAGCTTCCACACCTGCCATGCCACTTTGATCAAGGCACATTATATCTTGGTAATCCCATTGGTTAATAACCAACGTTTTTGGGGACCACTGGGCATACTGGGACCCAGATTGGGAGGGGCTTGATCTGGTTGGCCTGAATTGTCAAGCAAAAGTTGGATTGGATCAGAGAGGGCCACAGTTGCCCAGTCTTCAAAGTGTGGCCCAGGCTTGGGTGGGGCCGGGTCTTGGGGTTCAGCATATTGGCTGTTGGAAAAGCTGCCCAGTGCTGGTCCTGGTGAACATAAAACAAGCTTCATCAGGACTTAAGTTGAATTGGGTGTAAAAAAAAGCCATGGCAGCTGTGCCCATTGATCAGCAGCCTGGGGTGGTAATTGCTCCTGGTGCTGCTCCTTGATGATATCAAAGTTACCAATACTTTTGAAGCATGTTGTAAACTAAAAGCAATCAAAATTCTATTAAAAACAGAAAAGCAAAGTATTTCTAGAGACCTGATTTTATTTAAATGTGTCTTTTTTGAGACATGCTCTTGGATATAAATGTCCAAATTGGATGGGTGTACATTGAAAATAATGCTGAAGTTCCCAGAATAGATTCTGGTGGATTTGCTCCAGAAATCCACCACTTCTATTTTGAGTCTTAAAAATAATCTATATTTTGAAGAAGAAAATTAGTTGTTCTGTGGTTGGAAAATCACCTTTGTGACTGAACCCTACCTTTCCTATGTTTGTATCAGTTCTGTTGCATGATTGGTATCACATTTGATGTAGATTGCTTCAGGATGAGGATGGTTTGGGGTTGTTTCGGATATGGGGTACTTTTGTTTGCTGTCGTGTATTTGGGATTTGGTAACTGACTTGAATTTTACTGTGTGATTGACTATTTTCATCATCTGGACTAGATAGATGGAAGTTTTGTTGAATAGATTGACCTTCGACTGGTTCCGGTTGAAATTTGTTGTGTGGCTGAACCGTTGGGTTTGGAACTGAACAGTTTATCCAACAGGTTGGAAAACTACAGTACGTATTATGCACTGTTACAGGGGAAACCTCCCTTGGGGTCCAAGAATGTTATAAACCTAAGCCGTACTTTGAGGATCTGCTTGCTTACCGTGATTCCCAACTTGACATCCTCCACCTTAAAATTAGGGATAATTTCCTAGGGCTATAGGAATCTAGCATGATTTTAAAAGATTCCTGGTGAAAAATACCTGGCAGAAGCAGCCTATAACTAAAGAGGAGTGAGAAAGCAAGTGTTTTATCAGGAAGGATGAAGAATATATTATGTTCCTGTGATGAGCTTAGAGTAAACTCATGTTGTAGGTATAAAATGTTATTCAATGATAAAAACCTTGGGGTTGAGTTGATGTTATTGGATGGATATAAGACTAAAGCTTTCTTGTTTTTTCATTTCAACTAAATTTTAACTCTTTTTGTTTAATGTGGTGCCTTTGACTCTATTGGAGTTTGGATTTGATGAGGGAAGGTTGGTAGTTCAAGTACAACGCAATATCAGTCTTCCTAGTTTTTTATCACGAGAAACCAGCATAAGAAGCTTCCTTTTGATGGAATATTATAAAACCCAAACATTTCAGGCATGCAGTTGGAATCCAGGTTGAAGCTTGAAACGCCAGTTGGACGATACAAATGGCATCTTAGTTGTTTATCATTTAAATATTAGTAGTTTATAAGAATGTTATCCTATTATCATTGATGTTTCAAGAGGTTTATTTTTGTTGCAGAGTTGGCTTGCTGCCTAATCTTCCAGTACAGAAACTCGTTTGTTGGTGGTTGATTTTGGAGCTTGCTTTTACCGTTATTCCTAACCCATATTATTTCCACTGGTGGTGCCAAAGGATACGAAATCGAAATGTGATGGTTTGGATGTCAATTAAGTTAAGTGGGGTTTGTAGCCTGCTTGCTCACATTAATAATTGAATAATTCTGGTGACGAATTCAATTTTATGATCAGAACCAGTTGGATTTGTTGATTGGCTTGGCCTCGCGTGGGTGGTTAAAGTTGACGGCAAATGTCCGTATTTGGTCAGATGGGCTATCCGATCAGCACAGCCTTGGTTGGAAGTCTGGTGCACGGGTTGGGGATTTCCAAATCCGGGAAATGTGCGGGGTAGGGTGACGTAAGATTTTGGATTTCCGATTGGAGGCGAACGGGCAGGGAAAAGTTAATTAAAGTTATGGGCAGCAAGGGGAAACTTAATTGTTGGGGGGATTGGACCGGTTCACTTCAAACAGTTCACATGGTAGATTCGAAATGCAATTTCAGATGATAAATAAATAAATAAATGTGAATTTCTATTTATGGGCATTGGACAATTTCAAATAGGTGGATGTGTTTATTCTAGTGGGAATTAAATAATCTACATTGGCTGGGCGAGGAGGGCATCCAGGAAGATGGCCTGGATGCGGGACAGGATGTCCACTCCCGCCCGGTAGTAGCGGTCGTCGATGGCGAGGGTGGTGCTGGCGAGGCAGTCCACTGCATCGCTGTAGTAGTCGGCAGCGGCAGGGGCCAGCGGGCCGCTGGTTAGGGTGCACGAGGCAGCAAGCATGCACTTGACCAGGAAGCGGGATTCCTGGGTGGGAGGGCACCTGCGCAGGTCCCCAGTGATGCTGGCATCGAGCCAGTGGCAGGTGGGGCTGAGGGGATCAAGGAAGCGGAGCAGAAGGTGCTTCTTCTCGTTGTGCTGGGGGGAGGGGGAGGACAGCAAGGCGGATTCGGAGGACTCGTGGGTGATGTGATCCATTGAGCACCTTGAGTAGGTTGGAGTGGGGTAGAGCGCAAGGGAAAGAGCTTCGAGGTGTGCCATATTTGATGCTTGGTTCCCAAGGAGTTCGTTTTATGCTTGGCTTGAGTTGAGGTGCTTGTCATTTCTCAATAAATACCCAAGCCCAATTACCGCTAAACATGACAACACCACCGTCTACCGCACACACCCCTTTTAAGTGCACCGGCAACAAACACTTGCCTCGGATCAACCGAACTTAAGGTTCCGCCCACACGACGTCAAATTTGTCACATCCCTTTAGGATCCCTTTAGGATACCTACCGACCCTTTATTTAAATTAGCCGCCCCACCTTTGTTCCCCCGGTCCACATCTTCCGGAAACATGCGCCAATCCCAATTTTCCCTTTTATATCTCACAACCCCCTCTCACTTGCCTCCCATAATTCCAAACTCATCAATCCACTAAACTTTAGTCAATCAACCCCAAATTAGTACAAACTATTCTTGATCCAAATACCTCTTATACCTGAAACTTCACCAATCAACTCTTACCATCACCCACCTATCCTTATAGAATCAAAACTAAAAAATAGACAAATTATAAAACTATTCACTATCAATTCAAAACATCTTATTGCCCAACAGTGATCCAACCACACTACCTTGAACTCAAATCCCACTAAAAATTAAATATATAACTGAAACCTAACCAATCAACCCCCGCTTACCAATTACGGCCATGCCAAACCACGTCCATTACCCTATCAGAGCGCTCTGGATCCAAACTCCATTAAATACCTAATCTAAACCGATTCAGAATCATATATCGATCTCACCACAATACGCCATACAAACTCAACGAGCTTAACGGGCCACCCGGCAACAACGCCCATACCAACACTTTCAATATCGATCTTGTAGTAAAGCGATAATTTCATTTTTAATACCGTTGTCTTCTGGACGTCGAAAACATTTTTCAATTGGTTGTACAATTTACCCACAACGCTTTTTAAATGATAAACAATCCACTGACCATAGATCGACCCCAAACATCTCAAATCTGCAGCAATCATATAGTTCAGCCAACTGGCTCTTGTTGCGGGATTTAGTGATCTGAGTTAACTTCTGCATTTGGCTACAGGTCATGGGTAGTCAGTTTGGGGGTCGCAGATCCTCTTGGGCAGAGCCTTGCCGGGGGTCAACCCCACAGTTTCGACATTGATAATAAAATAAACCAAGTATTCTTGGTGAGCTGGAAAAATGTAAAACTATAAACAAGATAAAACCAACACAAAATCAGAATTATATCAAACAGCAAACAATGTAGTTAAAATTACAAATAGAATAACTTGGCACAGGAAGTGAAATCAGTTGATACTTTTCCAGAATATATCATAACCCCTTCAGGATTCAGACGAGGTACCAACAGAAGCGCTAAAATGAAACAAAAGTAGTGCAACCTAGAAGCAAAATTTCTCAAACACCAAGCAAAATGAAGTCATATAGGATGTGTGGTATGTGCAGCCTAAAATAGAGAAGTAGCTGTTTAACAGCAACCCAGTTTAGAACACAGCGGTATCTTATCCATTCTCATGGCTCTTGCCAAAACAGCAGGGTCCAACTAAGTGGGTTGTGACCCGTAATCTGACTTCCTGGTGACCTGTAGCCAAGTAGGGAAGTCAACTAGAGTTACCAAAAATAGCAACATGAGCAATTGATGATCCTAAAGGATGGATACATTGATTCATCAATTGCCTCATTACCAGTATCAAGCCACCCCTTCATCATCCCACTGTGTGATCAACACAATCATGTTCCTCATATAATGATTCAGGCAACTATATGACCCCTATCTCTGAATAAAGATAATTATCTAGTCTCCAGATATTTTTCCCCTTGTAACTCTGCTAAAGCATCATAGTTACAACATTGGTAGCACAGGTAGGTTCTCTGTCCTACCTATCCCTTCAAAATTTTGCCTGTTGTCTGTGCTTGCTGCAGTCAACAAATATACAAGAGAATCATGTCTGGCCTCCCTGTAGACTGGATGCCCTACACTCTGGGAACCAGGATATCAGAAGGTTTTGTATTATACCCAAACTAGGTAATGCTGGTCCCTGCCTTTAATGCCCTATCAGTGCAAGGGTTCTTTCAAGCGCCTACCGCCATTCCTCAAGCGACAGATGTAAGTATCATGCCTGCCCATGTAGCCTGAAAACTTTTTAGCACTGCCTTGGAACCATTTTATGATGCCAATGACAACAACGCCACAGAATGGATACAATCCCCCCAGAACAAGCTGGTGCAGATGGAATGCCCACAAAGATTCTGGATTGTGGAGATATCCATCTGCCTTACACACAGTGTGGGTACCTGGTGCAACAAGTGGCATGATGACCATACCAACAAGGACAGTAACACCTTCAAGCGGGACTTCTTGGCAAGATTTGTGATGAAGGACACTGCCGTCATGATCATACATTGAGTAAAGAACCTGACCCAGACTGGTACAGTAAAAGGATTTGCCTGCACATATGAGGTGCTTTGTCTTTGGGCACCTTCAGAGATGGCATTTTATAAACCAGCTACACATCTCATGTACTACAATACACTCAAGTTGCTCATAATGAGACATGTCAGCCTGGACCAAATAACCTATCTACAGAGCCTTTACTGTGAGGGGGAGAAGACAGAGCAAGCATCCAACACCCTCCACAAGGCCCAGACTATAAAGAGAGAGAGACCTAAGGACTCTTGCCCACCAGGCTGCTCCAGTTGCCCTCCACCTGGCAAAAACAATGGTACAGGCTATGAACCCCCAGGTTCAAATGATCATAGTACTGGAAACAATGGTCAATCAAACCACACACAATTTAGAGTCACCACACCCAGGACAATCAGGACAAGGGAAAAGCCTGGGGAGAGCAGTAAACAAGCCAAGCTTCCCCGGCTAAACTTATGCCTTGCCCTACAATGAGTATTGCCCCAAAGACATGGACCAGTGCCCAATGATTCAGGTCTGGTGTAAGACCCAGTACTCTACACTATTGCCAGGAATCACAATAAACGGATGTCCTATCCTTTCTGCTTTCAAAGCTACACAGGTTCAGCACCCTGGACTTGGGCGCATATCACACACTCATCAATGGCATCTTTGTGGGCAGTTCAAGCTAGCCGCTAATTCTTTGTGGATTAAAAATGTGGTTTTTGCTGATGAACATCTCATTGCTATGGCACAAGAGACTGCCCCCTTCTCCATTGTGTTAGAGAGCCTCCCTTCACCCTTCCAAGGACCTGCCATTGATTTCCCCAGATTGGATGTAGCACTTAGCTTGGACTGGCTGAGAAAGAATAACCACCACATGGATTGGGTTACCTCAGTATTGGCCATCAAGTGTGAAGGGGTTAACCACCAGATCTGACCTAACTCTGTGGACTTACTCCTGACAGATCAAGCTTTTGTACATATCACAGCGGTTCGTGAAAAAAAGTCAACCGCAAGAGTGACCTCCACAATTAGCGCATCCCGCAAGTTGACTTGCTGAATGCCAACATTATTTTAGTGTTTATCTGCTGGAATTGGGCATTTCCAAAGCTAAGCTAACTTTTCATAGTGAACTATCAAGTCAGAACTGCAGAATTAAAAAGTAGCAGGCATATTGCCAACCTCACTTAAACAAAGGCTTGTTTCTAAGCCAAAAAAATCAATATAGCTTACTATAAAAATGCAAGACTCTTTGTACTTTGACATTCAAGGTCAACTCCAGCAAGTAGTATCTGGATGCTGGCTCCAAGTAAGAATCCATAAACTCCTTAATAAAGTATACAATATTCTAAAAATAACTACGGTTTATATTTTATGCTACTTTTCTATTAAATATTTATTAAGATAAGAATTGAACAAAGGCATATGCCAACTTCCATAGATCTTTTGTATTATTAAGATATTTACTGCTATGTTAAACCTATTGGATTGATATAGAGCTTATTTCTTGAGACCACTTAGGCCAAAACAGATATGTTAAAACTAGAATTTATATATGTATTTACAATGTCAACCTTGTGTCAAAGTGACATGTCACCTAAATTGCAACAAAGGGGGTTGGCAAAGCAAACAAAGTGACACAATCTAAGCAAAATTTAATAGGTGAGTTACCATAAAAGAACCTGTACTGCCTCCATGTCAACACCTGCACTGGTTTATTAATAAAACATGGCTGCTTAACAAAAAGCACACATGCAATGGTATGATAATTCAGGCCAAGGAATCCAGGGCTGTAGTTTAGACTTCCCCTTACAATACCTATTATTTAGTTTTCATAAACTACTATGTGCCAAATATTAATTTTTAAATTTAAAAATGATCAATTTTGGCCTTAAGAAACCAACTCCAGAAAATATTAACCAAGCTTTATAAGTGATTTACATAGTGTTTTTCTAGTTTAATGCTGACTGTCAGTATGCTGATAGTCAAAATTAAAGGGTTTTTTATGCTGAAAAACCAAATGAAATATTTTTGGCTATTGTGACTACCAGAATGTTGGCTTTTTATTTAAGCATGGGATCTTATTCCTTACTAAAAAATCAGCTCTAAAAGCACTTTCTATACTTCTATAAACTATTCACTTCATAATAAAATTTAAAGCAATTGATTATTATTTAATTTTATTTATGCTTCACATGATTATTCTTACTTTATAAACTCTACTATAATTATTGCGGGCACATCTTCCAAGAAGCCACAAAGGAACCCCAAGTCACCCAAGAAAGTGCCCAAAGCCTCTGGAAAGGCCCAAAGTCTTACCCCAACAAAAAACCAGCCAAAGAGCCCTCAAAGAAACAGAAGACAAAGAAGAAGACCCCAGAGCCTGAAAGCAAAGAGCCCTCCCCTGACCCCTCCTCTTCTCCAATCTGGTACCAATCAGAAGGAGATGAGGTTCCACTAAACAAGCAAGGAAAAAGATACCCAAGAGTCCAGAACCCCAGCCAAGCTTGGATGAACCAAGCTCAAAGGAATCAAGCCCATCCCAGTCCAATGAGCACAAAAATCCAACTCCAGATAATTCTCCTCCACTACCCAAGGAATCTGCACCTCCCTTCTCCTCATCAAGTATCAATAAAGAAGATCCTGATGATTACCTGTCTGATTATCATCAAGCATTAATTGGCCCATGGGATCCCCTAAAGGTTCATGATATATGCAATGTCAAAGGAGAGTTTAAGCTCCCAAAGAAGTTCCCTTGGTTTTTCCCTCTAATGTATGTCAAAAGAGGTGCAAGTTCAGTATGTGATGGCTATGTTTCAATTGCAACAATCAGAAGAGAGAAGCAAGAAGCAAGCATTATGTGTGTGAAGATAGAAGCTGAGCTGCCAGAATCAACACAGAAGGATGGGATAAATTCACCAGTGAAAAGAGACAGCACACATGTAGTTTTCCAATCAATCTTATTAAAAAGCTTCTAAAGTGGTACCTCTACCAAATAGTTCCAGTCTCCAAAGACATCAAGGCTTCTGATCTTGTAGTTAAGGCCACCACACACCTAATAATGAGAACCTGAAGCACATCCTGACCACAATCAGTTAGTAAAGTACATATGTGACAAATACTGTGATCTAGTCCCCCATAAAAAGTCTGCCATAGTCCAAGGAGAGTTAGTCTTGACAGAGGAGCTGAAAATGTTCAATGGTGATGAGGCAAACCTTTTACATGATGATGGGCCTACAGAAGAGGCATGAATTATATGCTATGCTACACAACAGAACCTAGAGCAGTTAAGAAATTCAGAGACCTGGTTATGTGACAGTACCTTTGCAGTATGCCCCGCCTTTTTTACCAACTATGAGCTGCACATTCTTATATTGAAGGCAAGGTGCTCCCATCTGCCTACTTTCTGCTTCCTGGGGCAACAGAATAGATCTACACAAGGGCCTTTAAAATCCTTCAGGAGGGCATCAAAGCCCTATCCAGTAATAAAAAGAGTCTCCCTGGCTATAAAACTAGAGCCCATCTAGATGATGATGAAAATAATGAAGCCACTGTTGCTGCATAACAAGAAGCTATGTTAGAGCACTTGGCCCCTCAACTATAATCATAGACTATGAAACTGCCCAGTATAACGCTTTTGTAGTAACTTTTGGCGGGGAGGTTCATGGGTGTTTTTTATATTATTGACAGTCTGTCAACAGGCAACTAAAGGGTCTACTGGAGCTCAGAAAGCTCCACTTTCTATATACAGCAGGAAAGTGAAAGTTCTTAATTCAGCAGTTTATATCACTAGCCTTTGTAAAGCCAGGGCATACTGGACAAGCCTTTGACCTTCTATACCAGAATCCATATGCCAAGAAACATGAGGATGCCCTCTATTCTTTCATTGAATATTACAAACCACAGTGGATTGGATGTAAGGTCACTAAGCGCCGGAGCAAGCCCAGAGCTAAAGCCAACTGGAACTGCTACCAGGAAATTCTTAAAGATGAGATGAAAGCTACTTCATCTTTGGAGGGCCAGCAAAAGCATATTGAGTCCTCCTTTGGAATCAAGCCCAGATACAATACCTTATATGAGCACCTCAAAGTCTGACAGGGAAGACTGTTACATCCATCAGAGATATTGAGAGCCGTCCATCCAAGAATAAGAGAACCACCAAAGAGAAACAATATCAAGAGAAGATCAAGGACTGTTGTAATTTCAGTTATGGTGTGGTGATGGCTGTTATACGAGTTAACTCAATTACAAATTATGTATTACTAAAGACTAAGCTAAGATGATTCTTCTGCTTAGTGCTTATAATAAATGTATGCTTAATGTAATATCAATTCTTTATTTAATAATACAAGGGAAGAGTTATATAGAGGTTTTGTGATTAAACTTAAGCCACTGATCCTCTGATCAGACTTTGTCTCAGATAATATTGATTCTCAGCTCATCAATTGGTATGATTGTTTTATGGGCTAAATAATCCTCTGAGGTTATGACTCATTGGTCAACCAGACTAGTTGTTCATCCAAACTACAGGAAAATTTAATCTTTTGTGCTAGAGCCTAATTGATGGGATGTATTGATGCCAGTAATGGCTAGTTTACACTAACCACACTACGGCATTTCCCCACTAAACTAGACATTACAGTACCCTTGTTTTCTCTCTCATTATGGTTAATTGTCCCAAAAGAGTAAAGAAACCAGTAGTGAGATATACTGACAAGCCACAACAGAGAGTAACTGCCAACCATACTAACTCCAAAAGGGCAGGCCATAGGGAAAAATTGTGTCCTTTGCCCATCTTATAATCAGAATAGAGAGAGAACTTTGATGAATTGCTAGGTGACAAAGTTGACGCTGCCTTCATAAGTCCAACCAGTGGCAGTGCATACCAACCAAGTACACCAAAAAATACTGCTATTCAATCTTCCATCACAAATCTAAAGATGACGCCAAGGCAAACTGCAAAACCTAGTCAGACAAGGTGTGCCATTCCCAGTTCTCCATTGACCAGACTCAGAAATCTAACTGCAGAGGATGTCACAAGTACCACAACTGTGATTCAAGAAGGCCAAAATGGCAGTATATAAATATGGACATGCATGTTTTTTGGGATTCAATCCCAAGGTAGCAGTTGTGTGGATTATATGTCATGTGGTCAGTGTTGACGCTGGCTCTGGAACAACTGTACGTGATTACTACACGTAAGCTCAAAGTTGGGACCATGGTTCACTGGAGATTGCCAATACCCAAACTAGTGGAGTATTTGGAAATCCAACTCAACCAGTTTAGCCTTGATGGGGTATCATTATTGACCAATCAAAAGTCTTAGGCATTGGAGCTGTTGAAGGACATATTCATTGCCTGGATGAGTCCCAAGTCAGCCGCAGGACCAGTACCTTTATAGCATGGTTCTGATAGCCACAAGTATTGTCTTCAAAGGGCTATGAGTGCAATACTGGATCTCTTAAGCTATGAAGATTCCAGGAGCTGGCAGTCCTCAACACTAGTGGGTAACCTTGTACTGTGTGGATCTAAGACTGTCTACCAGTAACGCCTTTACCATATTCCTGAATACCTTGAATGAATACTCAGTATGATGTACTCTGTATGCGGCAAGGCACCAGAGGAATACACTCAGCAGGAGAGCCTGCTATGGGAGTGCATCCTACTAGGGATTGTGTTTCCATATTTCATAGGAATAAATTGTGTCCAGTACCTACCAGTTGATTCAACCCCATTCCTTCTGTATGGCTTCTGCTTTCTGCCTTTGGTGCTGCTCATATATGCTGCATCTGCACAAATTCTCCTTCAATTATGTCTAGCAATAGAAGAATGTGCACCTTAATAAAGTGTTGCAACATAATTTCTTTTTTCCTTATAAGTGTTATCTTCCTTCTTGTTTCAAATAAGATAATGACCCATGAACTATTTTCATTAGGTTTTTCTTTTACAGAGTTGTTATCCATAAAGGGGCTTATGCTTGACCACTTGGAGCCTTGTGCATGTACTGCATATGGACTTGAGTGATCAGTTGGCCTGTCTCCAGATCCTTGAGAGTGTAACTATCTACTCCCACTTTTTGGACTACTTTAACTGGGCCTTGCCATAGCAAGGTAAGTTTGCTTTCACAACTGTACCCTCAGTTGCTGTAGAAGTATACCAGACTTCCTATCTTGTATGCAGGGAGGGCTGGGTGAGTCTTTTACGCACAATTCATGTCCTTTATCTTAGTTGCCAGATTGGTAGAGTATGCTTCAGACTGTAGTTTGATTAGTGTCTGAGCTAGTTTCTTTAGATAAGAGTTGGGGGAGAGAGGGTTGCCAGAATTAAATAAACTGTACAGGTGAGGGGGAAGACTAGGTTGTTGTCCATAAAGAAGCTGGAAAGTATTTTTCCCGGTGGCCTTATGGAATCCTATGTTGTACACAAAGGTAGCTGCCGGAAGATATGTATCATGTTCTGTTTTGTGCTTATGGCTTAGCTTCCTTAGAATCTGTACTAGACTCACATTGGTTCTCTCTACCATAACATTTATTTAGAGATGGTATGGTGTTAAAGGGGTACCACAAATACCCATAATCTTGTTTAGCTAGGTATCATGTAGCCTGTGAAGTTTGTTCTGTTATCTGTCAGCAGTGTTTGCAGGCAGCTGTGTTTATAGAGAATATTCTCTAAAATGAAATTGGCTGTGGTTAAGGCAGACTGATTCAGGATAGCTTTAGTTTCCACCCACTTAGTCAACTGATCCATAACCACTATCACAAATCTATTCTTACTCATTGTGATGGACAATGGTCCAACTATGTCAATTGCAACTGTATGGAATGAAAAACCAGGTCTGATCAGACAATGCTGGTAGTGCAAGACCTTAGGTTGTACTATGTTACATTTGTGGCAAGAAGCTAGTGTTTCTGCTATGTTAGAATGTATCCCTTCCCAATAGTAATGTTGCTGTAGAAGGTTGAGAGTCTTCTGGATGCCATCAAGGCCTACAGTGCAATGTGCTGATACAACTGCATCAGTGCATAAGGATAGTCAAATGTAGGCAACCAATTTACTTTATACAACTTGAAAACCTGATTGTCCTTAAAACAAGTGTCCACTGCAAAAGTTTTCAGAATTTTCTGAATCTCAAGTGGCTCCTTC
The DNA here is from genome assembly GCA_014839935.2 of Entomophthora muscae. Lineage (NCBI taxonomy): Eukaryota > Fungi > Entomophthoromycota > Entomophthoromycetes > Entomophthorales > Entomophthoraceae > Entomophthora > Entomophthora muscae. The sequence goes on along the minus strand of QTSX02006442.1, from coordinate 267,591 downwards.
CCCAAATAGAAAGCTTTAGCATGAACTTATTGTAAAGCTCATCAGCTGCCAAGGAAACCCAGACTATGTAGGGAGATGTGAAAGACATTCAGTGTTCTGATGCATAGCGCCTGCACAATGGATTATTTTTTAGTTGTAAGCCTGCAGCTTAATAGCCCATTGTGCCAGTTGTCCTTCTGGTTCTTTCAAGGTTTTTAACCATTTAAGTGAGGAATGATCAGTTACCACTGTAAAGTGTACTCTGTGGAGGTATAATCTGAATTTTTGACAAGCATAGATAACTACCATACATTCCCTTTCAGTAACTGTGTAATTCCATTTGTGGCTATTAAGTGTACAGGAACAGTACCCCACAGGATGATCCTGGTTGTCATTGTCTAGCTGATAAAGAACAGCACCAATTGCTGTCAAACTAGTGTCTTTATGCACAATGAAAGGACAATTGAAGTTGGGATATGCCAGTACTGGCTCCAATACCAATCTAGCTTTAAGGTCCCCAAATGCTTGCTGGCATCCTGCTGTCCATGAAAATTCAACTTCATTCCTCAACAAGTAAAAAGCGGACCTCCTAGTCCTGCAAAGTTTGGAATAAACCTTCTGTTGTAACCAATCATTCCTAGGAACACCCAAACATCTCTTTTGTTGGATAGCGTTTGCATGTGTATGATGGCTTTGACTTTAGCGGGGACAGGCTGTAAGCCATCTTTACTGATTATATAGCCAAGGAATTCCAAATGTTCTTTAAAGAAATTAAAATTCCTTGGTTTCAGCTTGAGATTAGCCATAATAAGTCATTGAAATACTGCCTCTAAATGTTCCAAATGTTGGTCAAACGTTTATGGTAAGACATTAATGTCATCAAGATAGACCAGTACGCAAGTCAACTTAAGGTCTCCCATTATAGTATTCATTGCTTGTTGAAATGTTGCGGGGGCGTTTGCAAGTCCTTGCAGCATTCTAGTTGGCTGAAAAAGGCCTTTTTATTTAATAATGGTGCACTTTTCCTGGTCTGCTTCTGATAGGTCAATCTGTCAGTATCCACTGATCAGATCCATTGCGCTGAAGTACTTTGCGCCTCCCAGCTTATCCAATGTATTTTCAATGTGTGAACAGGTAAGAATCCTTCTTTGTGACTGAGTTCAGCTTGTAGTAATCCATTATCACGCAATTTTTCCTGTCTTTCTTTACAATCAACAGAGGCAAAGACCAAGGGCTCTTGCTGGGAACCAAAAGACCAGCAGAGAGCAGTTTTTGTAGCTCTTCATTGACAATGGCTTGGTTGGCCAGGCTGTGTCTTATTAGCCTAGAGTGTATAGGGGCAGTCCCTTGTGTATCCAATACATGTTTAACTCCTAGAGCTTTTCCTAGGTCTTAATTGTTCTCCGCAAAGACGTCCCTGTATTTCTCAAAAAGGCGCATGGCTTGGTCTTTCTGGTCCTCTGTCAGTCAATTGAGAAAATCACGCGGAATTAGCAACAGAAGGCTTGGCTGGCTGCAAGGTAGCACAAACTCACTAAATTTGCCAAAAGGGGTGACATATGCCAGACTGGAATTTTCCTCCAGCTTCATGTAGCCCAGAAGCTGATGTTTCTTCACCTTCAGTACTTTATAATAAAGATTTCCCAGTAGTACCAGGATATCTTCTGACAACAGCACAGCAATACCTGGTAGAATCCAAGGTTCCAGACGTGAACCATTATGGAGTCCAGCTACTTTGCCATGAAATACTTTAGGGAAGCTGAGACAAATGCCTGTGTTGTGTATTACTTGGGACACTTAAGATGGATAATTCTCTAGAGGAATATAAGGGGATCCCCTTGTACTCCTTGGTAGCCAGCAGCAAGACCTTAATTTTGCGCTGTCACAAGGTGTGCACTACTGGTATATTCCCATTGGCATACTCCATATTAATATAGTGAAACTTCTTGGTAGGAAGGTCCTTTGGTCTGTTGTTGTGGTAGAACATAGGCATAGAGTGGCCCAAAATACTGAAAGTACTATTTTGATGGTTGATGACAGTTCTGTATGTAGCCATGAAACTTGTACAAATCAAAATATTGTAAATTTTATTTTGCAACACTATTGCAGGTGCTGTTACCACCAATTTACCAAAACACAATGTTAAGGATGAGTAGGCTCCCAATACCCTTTTTCTGTCAGGGCCTGCAGTTCCAAATTTCTTGTTGTAATCCAAATCAGGTGTGAGTTTCAGTTTTTTTACTAGCCTGGTTGACACAGTGTTCCTGGAAGCTCCTGAGTCCAAAATTGCTCTTACTCTGAGTTTATGAACTTCTAACTCAATGTAAGTGCAGTCATGTCTTTCTCTGAAATGAGGAGATGTGATCTTGGTAACCTTGTGGATGTCTAAACCTTTGAACTGAGCCAGAAATGACTCTAGTGCAGTTGTTAACTTGGGCTTCAGAGCTTTTAAGGTATCCAAGTTTGTGGAGACTTTTACCGACCTCAAGAGTTGAGACAACTTTTTAACACTGCTTTTGTGGGTGACTTCAGTGTATGGCATGAAAAGTTGTTTAGCATAAGGTATAGAGACAGTATCAACAGCCTCTTGGGAAGGTAGACTTTCTGTACAAAACACCTGCTTCCTTGAAAATTGCATTGACGGCTAAATATTGATGTAGCAAGTCTTTATTTATTTCTTCTTTATCAGGCCAGAATAAATTGGGAAGGATTCTTGATCCAGCAAGCAGCCATCATGATCAGGGATGTCGGGGTCTGGATCAATAGGTGGAGAAGGCTAGTTAATACTAGTAGTCAGGTTTTTCTCCTCAACCTGACTGCTTAGCAGTTTTTTGGCTCTTGAATATCTTCTTCTCTGTCTTCCTCTTCTTCTGTATTCTCGTCATCTTTGCTGTCTTTGTGGCCCAAGTGACAGACATTGACCTTGGGTTGCTTGCAATCCCAAGAGATATGCCCCAAATTTCCACACTTGTAACACATGCAATTATTTGCAGTGTTGTTTGTTGAGGACATAGCAACAGTTGTTGGCTTCTTCAAGGGATCCTTATTCCAGATCTTGCCTTTGGGTTCTCTTGACAAGAAGGAGGTAGATTTCTTATAGTCTGGGAAAGGAACCTTGCACTTCTCTTTAAATGACCCCAAGTTGAACATTAACTATGGAACTATTTGAGCACCATAAATACCAGACTTGAGTGCAAGTGATAACTTGCAGTTAGGGCGCACATAGTTCAGAAGGGCTCCTTTTACGTCCACAAGGTAGCAGCTCCCATAGAGACAAGGGTTTGAGCCTCCAAGTAGAAGTGTTTCACCTCTCTTGATCTTCCATTCTGTGAATTCCATCTTTCAACAGAAAAAGGCTTCCTCACTGCCAAATTCCGCAATTAGGGCTCTGAACACATTCTAGTAGGTCCATCTTTGCTCTGGTAGACTTGGCATAATTATTGTTTGTGTTTCAAAATCTAAACAGTTAAAGATAGTGTCAAAACAGTGGCTCAATCCACCAGCAAGGTTCTGAGTACGCGGGTTTGTGACCCACAATCCAATTATCCAGTCACTTGAAGCCAGACTAGGAAGCCAACTCAAATTCCAAATCCAACAACATGAACAGGTGATGATCCCTTAAGGTGGACACCTTATTTTAGCATTTGACTCATTACCAGGATCAAGCCACCCCCTTCACCATCCCACTGTGTGATCAACACTATCATGCTCCTCTTATCCTTGACTCACAATGGCTATATAATCACTATCTCTCAATAAAAATTATTATTTAGCTTCTAAATATTTCCCCTTTGCAACTCTGCTAAAAAAGCACAGTATAGACATTGGTTACAGAAGTAGGGTTTCCATCCTACTTTACCCCCCAAAAAAATTCTGCCTGTTGCCTGTACTTGCTGCGGCCAAAAAATTGTTGCAACCAAGTTTCCAGACTCGCCTGCTAATATATCTTACAATACACAGGGGGCACTCAATGAGTTGCCCTTTGACGTATCTAACAACATGGATTAATCTGATGGCAAATATTGTATGGCAGGTACTTCATCCTAATTAGGAGTGTTACCAATTTGACTTGCCAATCCCCGCACAAGTTATTCCTTGGCTTCAAACCTAACATGTAACTTCCCACTATGCCACCCCCTTGTGGCCTTGTGGCTTTCCCCATATGGTATATCAATCACAATACTCTACAATAAATTATACCTTATTCTTATTATTCTGTCCTTTCTATTGGACTTTTATCTTCCCCAATGCTAAATACTGAACCCTCATTGGTTCAGTTGCAACAGTGATAGCAGCGGTAGGTTTACAACCTACCTAAAACAAAATTCCCCCAAGAAAGGACAGAGTACGGACCATATGGCTACTCACCAACAAGAAAATTTCCTGCTAATCCCCAAGGGGGACATCCTGACAGGTATGTCATCTATCAAGACCAGCTAGTCCTCACCAGCGTGTACAATTGGCTCTGCCTTGGGCAACATGACGCCAGCGTCACCCCGCCCCAGTCAGACCTGTCCCAATGCATGCTCACCCTTTAGCTAGAATCCTTTGCTGGTGGCATCAAAGGGGCCAACATTGTCAGTTGGCTCCAATCTACTGAAACCTGCCCTGTATCTGTCAGGTTCCTGAGCCCATGTGAGTTGCCACGGCATCTGGCCGCCTTACAGGGCCTGCCACTGTGTAGTTCACCAACTGGGCCAGCCAAGAGTTTGACGTCACATGGGCAACATTTTGCGATGCTGCCAAATCCTGATATAGTGAAGCTTTCTTTCCCATTGTCTTGGGGACTCCCCTCTTAGCTATCAAGCAGACTGGTTCTGTCCCCAAGTATCTCGCCGTGTGGTACCAAGCCCTTGCTGCTGCCCCTGAAGCAGTGACCAATGGGAATGCCATGTTGCTCACCCTCATTGTGAATGGGTTAAAACCCCATATTTGCAAGTGGGTCCCCGTCAGTTGCTGCACCTCTATTGACAACTGTTATAAAGCCATTGTGGAGGCCAGTAACCAGGCTTCAATGGGCTTCTGCCGCACCAACAATACTCCACTCCAACCACGTCCGGCACCTAACAGTGGCCATAATCAAGTGGGCCGCCACCAGCCCTGTCAGCAGGATAATGTGACTAAATGCCCCCTTAAGGGGTAGCTCCAGCTAGCACAGATTGAGGATCAGGGAAAAGCCTGGGGGTTGTAGTTAAGAGAGGCCCTGCAACCCCACCTGACCCATTCTCTCAATCCTTGCGTGCAAAGAACCCCTGTGACTACAACATCCACGATGTCAAAACCCTGGACGTCTTCCAAGTCCACAGTGACAACCCCGTACTGCAAGCAAGTCACTCCTCAAATAAAGTAACACACTTATCCTATCCCTTCTGTTTCCGTGGGAACACCCACAAATTACTGGTAGATACTGGGGCCAACCACACTATGATGGACCAGGCGTTTGCCAACTTTCAGCAATTGGACTGAGTGCCCAGCAGGTTCAAGGCAGTACAAGTAGCTGACTCCCACAGAGTTGCAATCACCCACAAGATGGTACCCTTCTCTGTAAGAATGGGGAACATCCAGGTTAAGCTCTCTGGGCCAATCATGGCTAGGCTCAGCCACAACATAATTGCTGGCCTTAACTGGCTGCAACACAACTGTCCTTCATTGACTGGGATACATCTGTTATCAACCTCAATAGAAATGGGGTGGGCTTCCAGATTTACCCTGTTGAGATGAGCAAGTTACTCCATGATACTGTGTTTGTCAGAATAACAGAGACAGGCTCGTACAATTTCAAGGGGGGGAACTAGACTTTAATCAATGCTCAGTCAAAGTTATCCGCGCTGAACCATCTGCGGTCCCTCCCTTGACTCCCCTGCCACCATCAGCGCCCGCTGCCATCCTTGAGGAGTACAAGGACGTATTCAGTGAGACACTTGAACAACCACCTCCTCCATGGGAGATTCAGCACACTGTACAACTTCAAGGATCATTACCTAAAGCACAACCATTATACTGTCTTACACCTAAGGAAGATGAGACCTTCCGCCAACACCTTGTAGACACGCTTGATAAGGGCTTCATTTGCCCCTTGCTCTCTCCATCCGGGGTGGCTGTCTTCTTTGTAGCCAAGAAGAACAGGTTCCTTTGCCTGGTTGCAGACTACCACACCCTAAATGAGGTGATAGGTAAGAATAAGTACCCCCTGCTGCTGATTGACGACCTATTTGATACACTTGCAGGTGCAAAGGTCTTTAGCAAGATCAATCTCACTACAGGGTACAGCCAGGTCTATATTGCGCCAGGGAAAAGGCCAAGACAGCCTTCTGTAAACGCTATGGGTTGTTTGAGTGCTTTGTCATGGACTTTGGAATGACCAGCACTCCCTCCACCTTTGCCATGTTGATGAACAAAGCATTTGAGGAACTTATTATAAAATGTGTGGTTGTGTACCTTGACAACATTATTGTCTTCAGTCAAGATTAAACCAGACACCTCCAACACCTCCATACTGTCCTTGACACCCTTTGGAAAAACCAGCTAACAGCTAAACCCTCCAAATGTGAGTTCCTCAAGTCAGAGCTGTTATTCCTTGGGCACACCATCTCTGCTCAAGGGATAAAGCCTGACCCTGCCAAAATCAAGGCAATCACCAGCATGCCGCCCCCACTGATGTGGGCCAGGTGCAGACATTCTTAGGCATGGTTGCCTACGTGCACAAGTTCATTCCCAATTGCAGGAAACTAATTGCGCCTCTCATTGAGCTCCTCAACACCAAAAAGCGCTTCCATTGGACCCCTGTCAGAGATCAAGCATTCAAAATGTTGAAACAAAGACTCACAACAGCACCAGTGCTACAGTTTCCAAATCAAAACTGTCAGTACAAACTTGAGACCAATGCCTCTGACAGAGCCATAGGGGGCGTGCTAAGGATAGAAACTGATGATGGTGTCTTCCTCTCTGCGGCGTATGAGTCCAGGAAGCTTACTGACTTGGAACAATGCTATCCCATCCATGATAAAGAATTTGCAGCAATTGTGCACTGAGTTGAAAAGTGGCGCTGTTACTTAGAAGGTGCTACCTTCCCACCCTGCGTGCTGATGGACCACAAGTCACTTCAGTACTTCAACACACAGTCTCACTTGACACACCACCAAGCAGGATGGGTTGAGCGCCTATCCCCTTACCAGTTGTGCATCAAGTACAAGCCTGGGAAGGAACTTGTCACAGCTGACGCCCTTTCACAACTCTATGTAGCGTCCATCACTGGAGACAATGGTTTGGACCCCAATTGGCCCATGCTATACCTCCTCCCTTTGGCAACTTGCTACAAGGGCCTTAAATTGGTAATCATCTCCAAGTTGAAGGACAACAAGAGTCAGTTCACCACCAACGCTGGTAATGTCTGCCATTGGGCAGAGACATGTGAGAAGACACCTTACATTCCCACCACACAACAAGATGGTACAATATTTGGCTACCACCAAGCTCTGGGTCACATCAGAGGGCACAACCTCTTTGAGATCATGAAACTGAAGGTTTGGTGGCCTCACATGCGTCAAGACATCTTGAATCTTCTCAAAACTTGTGTGCTGTGCAAGAAGAACACGTTCAAACTTGCACCGTCCAAGTTTTTCCTGCCCATCAAGGCCATGTAACCCTTTAAGCAGCGGGCCCTTGACATTGTGGGGCCACTCCCCAAAGACAGACTGGGGAAGAAGTACATTATCACTGCCAGTGACTACTTCACTTGCTGGTCAGTGGCCTGGGCAACAACTAACCACACCGCCACCACTATCACCCGCTTCATTGGAAAAGAAATTGTTGGACACTTTGGGCAACCTAAACATTTCATCACAGATGGCGGTCCCAAACTTGTTGGGCATGTCATGAAGGTGTACTGCGCCAAGAACACACTCCAACTTATATTTAAAACCCCCTATCATCTTCAAGCCAATAAACGCGTAGAACGGTTAAATGGCTCACTGGTTCAACTGATTGCCAAGCTCTCACAAGAGTACCCCAACAACACATGGACTGAACACCAACTTACCGCTCTACTTATCCTGCAAGCAAGAATCAAAAGGGCATGGGGTTCAGCCCTTGAACTCTGGCCTTTGGGACACCTGACAGTCTGACAGGAGTTGAACAGTGAAAGCTACAGTACAGAGTTCCCAACAAGCCTCCCCTAGTAACAACCCCATCCCTAGACCAATTGTTTGCCAAAGCCCAGGAAATTGAACACAAGCAAATCAAGGGAGGGACAAGGCACCTCAAAGCTAGATACGTTGTAGGTGACCCTGTCTATACCCTCAACCCCAATTCTGCCAAGTTAGAGCCCAACCACCTAGGGCCCTTCAAGATAGCTGCTGTATACAACAATTATACCTATCAACTTGAAGATTCCCAAGGAAACACCAAGAAACTTCACCATGATTGCTTGCACCTCCGCCGCGCCATCCCCACACAAAAGCTGTTTGTGCAGACCTTCCCAGACCTTCTGCAGACTCTGGTCTTGGTGTCTGACATTAAGCAGGGGGCAAGGGGGGTGTTGCAACTGAGTTTCCAGACTTGCCTGTTAACTTATCTTACAATACACAGGGGGCGCTCAATGAGTTGCCCCTTGACATATCTACCAACATGGATTAATCTGATGGCAAATATTGTATGGCAGGTACTTCATCCTAATTAGGAGTGTTACCAATTTGACTTGCCAATCCCTGCACAAGTTATTCCTTGGCTTCAAACCTTACATGGAACTTCCTACTATGCCACCCTCTTGTGGCCTTGTGGCTTTCCCCATATAGTATATTAATCACAATATTCTACAATAAATGATACCTTATTCTTATTATTCTGTCCTTTACTATTGGACTGTTGTCTTCCCCAATTCCAAATACTGAACCCTCATTGGTTCAGTTACAACAAAATCCTAGATAGAATCATGTCTGGCCTCCCATTAGACTGGAAACTGTACACACCTGGTGCTGAAATACCTGATTAGTTTGTCCTCTACCAGAACATGGTGATACCACTCCCCGCGTTCAAGGCCCTGTAAGCACAGAGGTTCTTCCAGGCACCAACTGATATGCCTTGAGCAACTGAAAAAAACACTCTGACAGCCTACGTAGCCCAGATACTTTGAAGCGCTGCCCTAGAATCCTTTGCTGGGGCCAACAAAAATAACACCGCTGCATGGATCCAGTCTGCCCAAAGCAAACTGACCCAAATGGAATGCCCACAATAATTCTGGGTTGCAGAGATCTCCATCCAACTGACTCATGACGCAGGCACTTGGTGCAACAAGTGGCATGAAGAACACACCAAGAAAAATTGGGACACCTTCAAACATGACTTCTTGACAAAGATTTGTGCTAAAGGACACCACACTTATGATCATACACCAAGTAAAGAACCTACCCCAGACTGGCACAGTGAAGGAGCTCACCTGCACCTACAAGGAACTCCAACTATGTTCCCTGTGACTGTATGACAGTCACTGTTAAGTATTTAGCCAAATAAATACCCCAAGATATCAAGTTGCTGTTTTTTGCTGTTTATTTTATGTAGATTGGTTTGACTAGAATTCTTCAGATAAAGATTCCTAAAAACTTATTATCTATATTCAATAAAAGAACAGAAGGAAAGATTGGCCAAATCAATCTTGGAGACTAGGTGTCTCAAAACCAATTTAATTAACTGGGAAGATTAATTAATAGATACCTGGGAATATACTTAATGAGGTTTTAATTATATTAGTTAATTGCCTTGACTGTGTCAAGAAGTTTGGTTAAGGTTAATCAAAAGTAAACCCCCAAATTTTGGGTTAAAATTGCCGCTTTTGCAAATTTGTTAGGTTAGAAGCACCACCTAGTGAATTTTTCAGGCGCTGAGGCGCTAGGCGCCGCCTAGGAAAATTTCTGGGCACCACAGTGGCGCCTGGTTCAAGTTTCAAAGTATTTTAATGGGGTTTAAGGCAGAAAACCATTAAATGTGAAGAAAACTAAATAAAGGCAAGGATGCCTTAGGAATTCAGGTTTGATCAGCTGATTCCCAATTGGAACATCAATAGCTGAGTTTTGGGATGTCTATATTCCACATGGTTTTGGCGCTCAGAGCTGGGGAAGCTCCATGCTGAGTTGATACATTGAGATAAATGGCGTCAGGCAACTCCTTCTCATTGAAGGTTAGTTCTCATAGGTTGAGAATTACAGGAGATCTGTTAGGTAAAGATTGAGGTTTGGATGACTCAAATGTCATAGACCACGTGATAAATCATAGGTTGATTCAGGAACTGGAGGGGATTTCAGCCAGATATGCCCCAAATGGTATATAAGCAAAAACAGCTGATTTTAAATAAAGCTATATTGTCAATTTTGATGCTTTCCCCTCAACTTCTTTTTTAATTATCATGTCTTCTTTATTAATATTTGAAAGAGCAAAATTCAGAGTGCTTTGTGTTGAGGCCGCTGCTACAAGAAAGGAAGTTCCTACCAGCTCACTTGAAGAGGCTTGAGCAAGTCCAGAGGTATCTAAGATTGCACCTGAGGAGTCTTTTGTAGAAGTGAAAGCAGCTTTTGAAGAACTATACTCCAACTATTTTTCCAGAGAAGGAACCCTGGCACACAGAAATCAAGTTTATGCATGGGACTCCTGGAACTTGCTGTTAGGGTTTGATGAAATTTTGCAACAAGTAAAGGACAAAGTCAATAGTTAAGTTGAGGCATTAAGAAACAGAGAGGAAAAGAGTGTTGAAAATATGGCTTTTTGGAGAGATGACATAAAGCGTTGTCTCACAAAATTGCCTCCCTGGAAGCAAAGCTCCTTGAAGCTTTGTAACAGGAAGGTACTGGTAACAAGAGTCAAGGGTAAGATAACAGTAAGTTTGACTGTTTAGACCTGGATCTGTCACATGCCCCCTCCAACATGGCTTTTGACACTCCAGCTACACACCTCATGTACTATAACGCACTCAAATTGCATGTAATGAGATACATAAACCTGGACCAAGTGACCAACTTGCAAACTCTGTATCCCAAGGCAGAGAAAGCAGAACAAACATCCAACACTCTCCACAAGGTGCAAACTGGAAAGCAAGAGAGGCCCAAAGACTCTCACCCAGATGGGTGTTCTAATTGACCACCCCCCTGAGAACAACGGCAGCAACACAAACCATAAACCCACAGGCTCCACTGGACACAGAAACAGGAACAACAGTCAATCAAAGCGTACTCATTTCTGCGTGACTAACACACAATACAACCAAGACAAGGAAAAACCTGAGAGAGCACTAAGCAAGCCAAGCTCTCCCTGCACACTTTCTGACTTGCCCAACAACAAGTACCAACCCAAGGAGCTGACCAATGCCCAATGATCCAAGTCCCCTCAGAGGACCTGGTACTTTACACCATTGCCAGACATCCCAATAAACTGATGTCTTACCCTTTCTGCTTTTGCAGTTACACAGGCTCAGCACTCCTGGACTTGAGTGCATATCACACACTCACCAATGGCATCTTTGTGGACAGTTCAAGCTGGCCACTAATCCTTTGCAGATTAAAAACGTGGTCCTAGCCAATGAACATCACATCTCTGTGACAAGGGAAGATGCACCTTCTCTGCCATGCTTGAGAACCTGCATTCCACCATCCAAGGCCCTGCTTTTGGCTTTCCCAAGTTTGACATTGTACTGGGTCTGGAATGGTTGCAAAGGAACACCCCCCACATAGACTGAGCAACCTTAGTATTGACCATCAAACGTGAGGGCATCAATCACCTGATCTACCCTAACTCAGTAGGCCAGCTCCTACGTGGCCACATTTTTGTGCGCATCACAGAGACCCTGGACAAAAAGGAGAACATCAAGGCAATTGACTGGGACTTCTTCCAGTACAAGATCATACATTTCAAAGACCACCATGACACCACTACACCTCAAGATTTTAAAATTATAGCCCGCCATCCAGAAATCTTCAAGGAGGCTCTACCCAGGTTGCCTCCAGAAAAGCATATCCAACACTCCATCCAACTCAAAGGAGCTGTACCTTAGGCACAACCCATCTATTGCCTGACCCCAAACAAAAATAACACCCTATGTTCTTACCTCAAAGAGGCGTTGAAGAAAGGACTTATCTGCCCCTCATAGTTTCCTTTTGGGGCTGCCAAATTCTTTGTGGCCAAGAAGGATGGTACCCTGCACCTAGTCACAGATTATTGAGCCCTAAACAAGGTTACTATCAAGAATTGTTACCCACTGCCACTCATTGACAACCTCTTCAATGCCCTGGGCGTTGCCACAGTTTTCTCTAAGATTGACCTAACTGCAGGCTACAACCAGATCTGTATCAAAGAGAAAGATATCCCCAAAACGGCCTTCTGAACTAAATATGGCTCATACAAATGTGTGGTGCTCAATTTCAGTATTATAAACTCTCTGTCAACTTTTTTGACCTTCATGAACAAGGTGTTTGCCCCTCACATAGGTAAGCACGCCTTAGTCTACATGGATAACATTATTGTCTATAGCCCCTCAGTAGAACAGCACCACAAGGACTTGGAGGCAGTCTTTGCTACCTTGGTACAATACAAACTGATAGCCAAGCCCTCCAAATGCCAATTATTCTGTGAGCAGCTATCCTTCCTAGGACACATAGTTTAAAAGATGACATTAAAACCAACACCAGAAGATCCAAGCCATCTGCAAAATGCTACTTCCCAAAGACACGTCAGAATTCTGCACATTCCCAGGAATAGTTGCCTATGTACGTCAATTTATACCTGACTGCGGCGTTGTGACTGAACCCCTGTCTACCATAGCTGGCGCCAAATCCAAGTTTTTATGGAACCCCAACAAGACCTTTGCTTTAGACGTCTCAAAGAGAAACTCTCAATAGCACCTATCCTGCAATACCCCAAACACAATGGGGAATATCAAATGAAAACAGATGCCTCAGACTCATCCATTGGGGGAGCACTACAAATCAAAAACAATGATGATAACTTCCTGCCTGTAGCCTACAAAACACAGAAACCAACAGACAGCAAGTTTCAATACCCTATAAACAACAAGGAGTTGTTGGCAATTGTGCACTGCCTAGTCAAATGGTGTTGTTACCTAGAGCAACAGGAATAATTAACAGTGTTGACCAGCCACAAGTTGCTTATATATTTCAAAACCCAAGCAAATCTATCCCGCCGTCAGGCCTGCTGGATGAAACTCCTGGAGAAATTCAATATGCTCATACAATACAAGCCTGGTCCAGAACTTGTCATGGCAGACACACTATTGCACCTGTACGTCAGAGCCACATGAGAGAGAATGAATTTGACCCAGACTGGCCCCTCCTGGTACTCTGAACAAAGGACACGGGCTTCTCCCCTGGCACCATGGACATATTAAAGGAAAAAGTCATTAAGAACAAACACTTATTCACAGATGTGTATGGAAAATTACATCAAAAAATGTCCAACAGAACCATCAACATTATGTTCCCACACGTCAGCAAGTTGACACCATCCTACGCTACCATAGAGACTTAGGGCACACAAAAAGCCGCAACCTATATGAATTCTTTAAACACAAAGCATGGTGGCTAACCCTGTACCAAGACATTCAGGAAGTCTTGGACCAATGCAGAGTATGTGAGAAATTTGCAAAGAGCAAAACCCCACCTAAGTCAGTACTATCTATTTGCACTCAACTACCTTTCAAGGTGTGGGCCCTAGACATTGTGGGCCCCATGCCAGTAAAACAAAATGAGAAGAAGTACATCATTACCGCAATAGGCTTTGCCACACAATGGCCAGTTGCAAAAGAAGTAAAGATATATACAGGTAATAATGTGCAGCAATTCATAGGGAAAGAAATCATCAACAAGTTCAGAAAGCCAAAACTACTGAATTCTGACAGAGGCTGTTGTGAATGCCACCATTCACCATGTTTCATTTTTGGCCTTTGGTGGGTTATTTTGAGGACAATCTCTCTCTTTTGAGTTTGCCCTTAAAAATGAGTCTGGCTCCAATTTGGGAAATGTAATTGTTAAATTTCCTGATTCTGCGCAACTCACTTGCCCCACTCATGCTTGTGGCAAGTGATCCAACCATCCATGTACTGTTTTGTGGTAAAGCTACACAGTATATGTTCCCAATCTTTTCACCCAATAAACTTGAGTTTCATTCAAATTTTTATCTGTGTGTCTGCAGGTACTTTGGCGCCTCTCTAGCCATGTCTAGCAGATATTATTAAATCATGGCCACAAGGTAATCACATAGCCTTCTCTGCCATTCTAACCAAGACTTAGGAAAAATCCAATCCCAAGGTTAGGATTCCCTGTTGTGTATCTTTGCCTCGCCTCAGGTCACACTAGAAATGGTGCTCACTACAGGGGATGCAAGCCCCTTGGTTATCTCTTTTGCAACCACATTTTCAGGTCCCTTGCCTCCACCTATTTGGGAGCCAACCTCACCTGAAATTACCAGTCCTCCTATTGAGGAAGACATCACTGACCCGCCTATTGTCCCTACTGTGCTGAACCTTGGGAGTGGTCCCCACCTAGTGGCCTATCCCCTGGGTACCCCTGACTTAGAACAAGTCATGGTGGTAGCCCTTGGGATAGCCCGTGATGAAACCATCCCTTGCCTCCAGCTACAGTTCAATCAAGAAGAGTATTATGAATTTATTGTGGCTCCGCAATTTCCACAGCATCTCCTCCCAGAAACTGGCTCTGCTGAACATCTATTGGCTTCCTTTGTACTACCTGCCTTAGCTCATCATCAAATGGTGCTAGGAATTCATGCTCAGGAATTTTGTCCCTACAAGCAGCTGTAACTAATCACTGGGACTAATTTGCTGCTTATCAACAGTGGATCCATTCCCTGTTTTCCCTGGTGTCTGACAATCAGCGCAACTCAATCACCTCCCAAACCCGCTTGGTCAATTCCATTGAACGCATGAGCCAGTTCATCCCTGAGTACGTCAAAGAGCGTCTACATGAGTCTCACTAGTTGGCACAGCCCTGGCACACACAAGTAGATTCCACCCTGAAAGCCTATCTCACCAATTTTGAACAACTTGTACAGCAGATCAACAAGTTCAGTGCTTACTCCTTCAATCAATTACAGCAAGTAGCGGTCCTTGCTGCTAAAGGCCTCCACAAGCTTGGAAAATAATTCAATCAAGAAAGGGCTGCTACTGCCGCTACCATTGCCAAACTCCAGACTCAAGTGAATGAATTGTCTACATCCAAACCAGATGTCCTGCCTTCTCCTCTATCTAATGATTTGGCAGATAGAGATCAGTGACTATGGGATGTCATTTGAGAGTTAAGAGCGTTCACTTGAAGTCAAGATTGCCCTACCAAATTTCCTCAGCCAGATCCCCAAGTGCTTGCTCTAACAACTCAAGTTGCTGAATTACAACAAGAGGTTGCTACCTTACATTTAATGATGGCGTCTGCTGTTGGTCTAACTGGGGTTATTGATGACAATGGCTGTTGCTCTGGATTTTCAGGAGCCCCCTGCATTCACTGTGCTAGAG
Organism: Entomophthora muscae; assembly: GCA_014839935.2. Classification (NCBI taxonomy): domain Eukaryota; kingdom Fungi; phylum Entomophthoromycota; class Entomophthoromycetes; order Entomophthorales; family Entomophthoraceae; genus Entomophthora; species Entomophthora muscae. The sequence continues at coordinate 252,092 of QTSX02006442.1, read as the reverse complement.
AGTTGATAGCTCTAGCTAATGAGGTGGACCACTTGAAACAAGACCACTCTTAACTTGATAATGACGTACAAGAAAATAGTGAGTTGATCAATTCAGTGAATGGCAGGCTTTCTCCTTGCCTTTATGTGGGACCGTCTCTCACCTCCCAACTGACTTAACTTTCCACAGTAGTAACAGAACAGGTTCAGCGCCTAGATGTTATTGAGCAACAAACCACTGTAGCTAGTAATACTGTAAATTCAGAACCTGAACGTAAAAATATGGGATTGTCAAATCCTTGGTTCAAATTTAAAATCACTTTTGCAGGATGGCCTTTTTTAATTAAATTGAATTCTTTGAGTATTTATTTGAATATTTGAAAATGCGGAAAATCATAGACACTTTGCAAAGTTCAAGTTAAACAGCATATTTCCAATGGACAAAATGAATTAACTAGAATCAGATTTGAAATATTCAAATCCATCAGCCATTTTCATTAAGTTTACTATGTTTTTTGAAATTTTGGGATTGTCAAATTCAAGAACCAAATTTCAAATCACTTTTGAATGCCACTAGTAAACTCAGATATTAATTGCAGGAACTGGAATCCAAATTTAATGTACAGTAAACACACTTGGAAGCACCAACCTAAATTAAGAAGCTCCACTCTGGATAAAATCAAACTAAAAATTCAATCTCAATAACCATGTTTAGACATAAAAATTTATTAAACTTTAAAATCATTCAAAACTGGAAAGGATACAATATTATAAACTTCAAATTACAGATATAGAAACTCTGCTACTATTAAAGGCTAAATCAAGAGAAAACAAATACTCACAACTAAAGCAATAAATCCAAATAAATACATATTTGATCTAAAATATATTTTTTATTTTATTTTTATGGACCATCAGTTGCATTCCCAACCAGCTCCTGCAGCAGCCCGCGGGGCAGCCTGTCCACAAGGGCGTCCCAGATGGTCCAAGAACAGACCCAGAACACAAATTGAACAAAGTCATGCCAATACACAGGCCTCCCAAGGCGTCAGCGCCAGTAAACCACCTCCCGCGTCCCAAGCCAGATCACACAGCCTTAATCCCAGACAGAAGCCGCTCTCAAGGCCTGTAATCAAAGTCTCTTACACAAAGGTCATAAGAAATCATGGGGTTACATACACCTCCACCATATACCCAGTTGTCACCCGGCCCTGCACTCTTGATCTAAGAGTTGCTAATTCCTGCCCCTGCGTCTTTGACACCACCTACAAGCCATTGGCCACCACTGTTTAGCCATCTGCACCTATTGAGTATTCAACCATTGATGGCGCCACTGCAAGAAAGCATGATCCCACCTTCTACACAAAGTTCCCCGTCCCCTGTGTTAAGTCTGCTAGTCAGGATGCTGTGGTACCTGCCAAAGCCTGGCGTTGGTTGATGGATAGTGAGTGTGAAGCTCTCCTAAAATGCTTGAACAGGGGAATGGCGGTTCTGCATATTGCGTCCCAATTTGGTGTCACAGCCAGATACATTGCCAACATCAACACCAAGTATGGCAACACCAGGCAAATTGCCAAATCCACCAAGGCTAAGCGGCAGCCCAGCTTACTTCAGCCCATTCATATCAATGCAATAAAACAGTGGGTAGCCAAGGATTGCCACCTAGACTCACTTGCTGTCCAATCAATGCTTGCCACGGAGTTCAGACTTTTTGTTTCCAAAACCCTTGTTTACAAAACAATGGTTGATTTGGGCTTCTCCTAGAAAGTACTGGGAGTTTTGCTGTGCAACAGAAAAAATTAGAAGACCATCAAGAATTAACGCATTTATGCCAAGACATATCTGGCACTAAAGGAGACTGAGAATGCCCAGTTCTTCTACATTGACAAATTGTCATTTTCCTCCTCACTCAGGTCTAGGCATGGGTGGGTCAAGAAGGGGCCCAAGGACGGCGTAACCCATTGTGCAACTGTCTGTTCCCAGACCTATTCAATGGTTGTGCTTCTTGGTCCTCGCAGGTTGGACCAATACCAAATGATTAAAGGATCTCATAACAGCAGGACCTTTCTTGATTTTCTCCGAGCTGTCAAGGAGTACCTTCTGATAAATTATAGCGGCACAACCAATGTTGTTGTGCTTGATAATGTCAGGCTCCAAAAAGTGGATCTGGTTGTGTCTATGTTCCCCCCATTGACAAGAATAGCCACTCCTCCAGCCACCCCCTTGCTGATTGTCCAATGAGACTTCTCTTCCTCCTGCCATATTCCCCATTCCTGAATCCAATTGAGGAGGTCTTGGGGTGGATCAAAAATAAGGTAAAACAAGGCCTCCCTCAGGACACCAAGGATCTATTCAACATTCTTGAGATCAGCCAATTTGCAATGCCATCCAATGTGGTGGCGGCTTTCTACAAGCACTCGGAATTATTCCTCCCAAAAGCCCTGGCCTCTGAGCCAATCAGATAAATGAGCACTTTGGGTTTTATTTTTTTATTTTATTTATTTTGTTTTTAGTAGGACTCAAAAAATATTATTTATATATAATGATGTGACATTTGAATGTATTATAGACATTTAAGAATACATAGAAAAGGTAAGTAAAATTAACTATACTAGGTATGAAGAATATATTTTTATTATAATGCACTGAATATTATATTGACTGTTGCGCTAACAAATAAATAAATTAAAAAATATAGAAATAGATTAATTTTATTTAAATAATTATGAATCCTTGTCAGTACTTTGGCTTTTTTAAGCCACAAATTGGACCTTGCAGGTCATCATCTGATCCTTATTAAATCAGTGCCACTATAGCCACACGACACGGAAGTCAATGATTTTTATGTATCGCTTACTAATTAGTACTTAGGACGCGGGTCGAGCATATTGAATATATTTATCAAATCATATTACAAGGGAAAGATAATTCAAGTTCTAAACAATCACTTGTTTAGAATATAAGTGGAGCAGGCTGCATGATGCGGATAAATTCAATTCTTGATGTTTGTATATGTAATAAATGAACCTGTACTCAACAAGCTAGTAAATAAAAACATTAATAACTTATCTTTATTATTTGATGTGGTTGCAACCTTAACTAATGTCCTGTAATATATTTAGATAAATTAATATTAGAATTTACCTACTAAAATTTAAAACAATCTTAAAATGTAAAAATAAAATTATAATTATAAATCTTAAAAGTTATCTATTAAAGCTTAAATATTCAAAATTTAACTATTTTTATTTAATTGTGATATATTTAATATTGAAATATTAGATGTTAAAAATTTTAATATTGAAATATGTATTATTAAAATTTCACCATAAATTTTTTTAATATTACATATTTCAATATTAAAATTTTAGTATTAAAATATAAAAATTTAAAAAAAATAAATTTAATTTGCAAGGGAAAAATATTTATTGAGGGGATGCTAATTGCAAAGGGAATGCAATTATTCTGGGGAATTATACCCAAAATTAAAATTTTGGCTAGAGCATCTAATTGGATACATACTCTTCTGTATGTGGTGGAAATCCTGGATGTGATTGCTAGAGGGGTGGCGCCCTGTACCCCAGTGGTTGTTGAACATTTAATAAATGGAAAGTGGGTGAGTGAATTGAGTAATAGGTTTTTTAGGGGGTATGTAGTACCCATACAACGTTGCCAATGCAAAGGTGTCATACAGGACGTGCTCAACTGTTCTATACCCCCACAGTGTCTTCTGGTGTTTGAGTGCTAACCAGCATATGTCCATTTGAATAGGTACATTCTCCAACTTTTTGACGTTGGTTTTAATATGCAGTGAAGGGGGATTCCCAGGTATACCGCAACATGAATTCTTTGTGAGGTATATTTTTCCAAGAACATGCACAATTTTTGAAGACTTGAACTAACCTATTAATATAGGATGTTTGATTGAATTTGAAGAGGGTTCCGGGGGATGCCCAACTTGTATCAGCCCCCCATGCCTTGGCAAACAATATTAATAAAGGTTTAAATGTGTTCATAAAGACTGTGTCCCCAAGTTTATTTAACAATGCCTTGAATACTTCATTAAAAATTTCAGTTTTTAAATATTCAGTTCCTATTTGAAAGTCAGTTTTTATTAAGTTTTTTTATATTTGATTATGTTTGCAAATGGGAATTGTTGAATGCTTTCATTGATATATTCATTGAAGTTTAGCTTGACATCCCTGCAAATTTCATTCATTTCTTTGAAGTTGATATTTGATCCTACTTTATATGCTTCCCTTAACCACGGCAAGCACCCCACAGGTGGTAAATATTCCCTATCTTTAGCTTCAATACTTGAAAAATTATTCATATTCTGCTAAATTATTTTATTTATTTGGTTTTTATTTATTTGTTTTACAGGGGCTACCAGTGACTGGTAACCCCCATAGAACCAACTTGGTGTAAAAGCCACCACTTCTGCAACCTTGTCCCCATTACTGGTGATGACTAAAATAAATATAAATAAAAAATAAAAAGACTTACTAATTGTTTCCCCTGTGGCACCCTCAGCCACAGGCACCACCTCAGCAAATTTCATGAGTGTTGGCTGCTCTTCATTTATTTTTCTAGGATTAATTTTTCTTATATTTCTTGCAACTTGTGTTTCTTCTTGGTTTTCATTTGATAAAATTTCTGTATTTCTTGAAGCGCTCCTGCTTTTTGACTGAGTTTTGTTTTTGTCTGTTTCTATTTGGTCATTTCCCTCTTCATTTGTGTTGATTTTCTTTGAAATTTCATTTCCTTCAATTAGTTTGATTTTTAAGTATTTTTTCTATTGGTTTTTGCAAATTCCCACAAGTTGTAACTTTCACTTTTGAAATCTGACCGCTTGAGGATAGTTCCTTTTGAAGATTTAAAATTATTTCCTTGTGTTCTTCATTAACTATTGTTCCAGGCTATTTTTTGCAATTTCCTTTTGCTGGACCAAGGCTCTTCCCTCATTTCCCAGTTGATTTACCACAATTTCCCTGATGTTGTATTCAAGCTCAACAGCCTTTTGGAGGGCTGACTCTAATTCATTGATAAATGTGTAAATATTTGACATTATGTTTGAATTTCATCAAAAAACTGGTTTTTATAGTACTAACTTCAACACATACATATTTTTATCATCATTCATAAATTAAAGACAATAAACGTAAATATTGCATTGGAATATAGCAATTAGACGTCAAAACTGATATTTAGAAATTATGTGCATAACTCAATGCATTTTGATTAATTAATTTAATTGTAAAATTGGCGTTTTCCATTATAATTTAATGAAATAGACTGTGTTTATATTAGAGAGCCATTAGCTCTTAGTACAAATATTGATACATAGTGCATTTTACAGCCTGTATATTTACCTATTGATAATAAAACTATAAGCTTTTTAGTTGGATTTTGCGGGGTAATGATAATGTAATATTTTAATAAATTACTGTTCATTGTCATTAATTGGCCAATTTTCTTTACTATGGCAATTGTGCATTTTCTGATATTTACGCACTAGTATCCAATTGGTTGGTTTCACATCTAATTGCACAGGTGATAGGAAATCAATCCGCCACCCCAACCACATCCGGTCTTGGGGTGGTGGCTTGATTTCCTATCACCTGTGCAATTAGATGTGAAACCAACCAATTGGATACTAGTGCGTAAATATCAGAAAATGCACAATTGCCACAGTAAAGAAAATCAGCCAATTAATGACAATGGATAGTAATTTATTAAAATATTACATTTTTATTACCTTGCAAAATCCAACTAAAAAGCTTATAGAATTGTTATCAATAGGTAAATATACAGGCTGTAAAATGCACTATGTATCAATATTTGTACTAAGCATTAATGGCTCTTTAATATAAACACAGTCCATTTCATTAAATTATAATGGAAAAGACCTAGTTTAAAATTAAATTTTATTAATCAAAATGCATTGAGACATGCACATAATTTCTAAATATCAAGAGTTGATGTCTAATTGCTATATTCTAATGCAATATTTATGTTTATTGTCTGTAATTTATTAATGATGATAAAAATATGTATGCTAATCTTTTTAAGCTATTTGTAAAATGTACAACATTGTATTAAGTATGGTAAATGTTAATAATGTAAAAATAAAATATTATTAAATATGAATTGAAAGAGAGAAATAAATTTTAATAAGTTATCACAAAGAAAAGATTTATTTTACTAATCAAAGGATGGGAAGGTGAGGGAATGGGCGGAATGAACATTGCCTTCATCTGCGCCTGTGAAAAAGGCGGCATCAGAGATAGTGGGGGATTGGTAGTGGCTTGGGAGTCAGTGTTGGAAGGCAGGTGGCTTGATGGGGGGTTGGAGAGGCAGGGATTGTTGACTGGGAAAGGGCAGCAATAGCGGTTTGCTTCAATTGCTCAAATTCTTCTTCTGTCATATATGCAGGCTTGATGAAATAGATGGATGGGCAAGGGGGAAAGCAAGAGTCCTTTCTGGACTTATCACTATCACTTGCATAGAAAATGATGAGATCAAATAATTCCTGGACAGACACAAGAGGGAAAAGCTCATAACCCTTATCAATTTGGGTGTATAGTTTGTTGTAAGTGGCAGGCTTTAAGCACCTGAGGGCGGAACCAAAATTGTAGAGACATACATCTGCAAGATGCATGTTGGCGTGGTTGGTGGGGTAGGACCAACATTTATGCCCCGCAGCCCTGATTTCTTGGGTTGCCCATTCCCGCTGCTCCATCTTGGCACTCAATACAACTGTGTACGTGGCGTTTTGGGTAGCCCACTCCTCCAGCATGGCCTTGAGCTCTGTCTGGTAGGCATACCCATCTGCTGTGTTTGACAACGCGGAGTAATAATTGACTCCCAATGGGGAAACTGCCAATAAATCCCCAACAAAACAATACAAGATTGGGCCACGCTTGTACACGTCAGACTGGATATGCTTCTCTCCATAGTCTTGAATACTTACAGATATCTTGGCATAAAAAAGGAAGATTACGTCATTACAAGACCTCATTGCCCTTCCTTTGATAAAATTAATGATTCTAGAATCATAGGGGTCAGTGTCCATTAAACTGGGGCCACTGATTTTCCAATTGGGTAAGAGTCTGGCGGCAACCATAACTCTGTGCATCCACAAATTCACCATTCTCTTATTGATGAAAATGCTGTGGAGTCCCAGTTGGAGACAGACCTGGACCAAGGGCATATAAAGTTCATGCTCCATAATAGCCATCATGAGAGGGTGGTCTTTTTCACCTTCAGTTGAAGAACAGGCACCAGTTGGGGTCTTCTTGGTAGGGGGGCCACAGTTGGCATGGGCTCTCAGGGTTTCAGCCACAGTGGACTTTGCAAACCCCATTGTGGCTGCAATTTCCCTGAGAGACATAAGGATCCCTTGCTTTTCAACCATTTTGAGAACAATCTCTGAGTGATCAATTTTTTTCTGAATCTTGAAGTTTGATTGGCTGGGGGAGGGATGTGTCCATCTTGTGAACTGTTCAATGCCATCTGATTAGCTGTTTTGGGATTCTGGGCTCTCTGGGCGACCCCATGGTTTGAATGGCTGGTTCCAGATGCCATTGCTGATAAGGGATTTGGGTTGGCAGCTGCCTGTGCATGGTGGGCAAACAGGACCATACTGGAAGTTGCAGGAGAAAGAACACACTCCTGGGTAGTGCTTGTGGAGGGGCCTGCGGGTTGGGAGTGGCCATAGAGGGAGGCTTCACTATTAGAAGACCCAGTATAGCTCTGCATGATTTTTTCAAGGCCAGGGAACAGCTCAGCAACTTGGTTGGTGTCAGTAATATATACTGACTTTGTTCTACCTTGTTAACCTTGGCAATCCACAAAGTCAATAATTATAGAAAATTCCAATAAATTGTTATTAGGCCTAATTGATCTAAGAAGCCTTCATAGAGTAGATTTGAATCACTACTGCAAGAACAACCAGGAATACAATAACTCTCCAATTATGACTGGTTCCTGACTGGCTAGAGTTATTCCAGAATACTCTGGCAAACCGCCAGGCTAGTAACTACAGGTTTCTCCAAATATTGAAAGCATATGATCAATTTGCAAGCAAACTGCCAGTGCTAGTGCAAATCAATGCAGGAAAAGTTGCTCAAGAACAAAATAATATGCAATAAAAATAGAGTAATTGATTAGTGCTGCCACTGCTGGCACACTTATAGATCATGCTCTATTCTATGATAAACAAGTACCCAGCACAGGGTACTATGATATGGAATCCCATGCCATTGCATGGATGCCTGACTCTGGGGATTGATGCTGGCAGTCTGGGGATGAAAAGACTGATCAAGCAAGAGTTAGAAGCGCCAGATGATTTTATCTTGGCAAGAGAGTGCAAGCTCTATAAAAGCCCTTCCATTGGACTAACAGAAGGCAGACAATAATAACCCTTGCCTACTGTAGAACGTTTTCACAGTAGAAGAAGACTATCCAAGTTTGAAGACCATTGTCAGTACTTGAAGAACTAAGCAAGCTGCCTGTTTAGTAAGCCGCTTGTAGTTGCCTCCCTTGCCATTGCTTGCCTTTGCAGTGCCAAGGAAAATCCAGACGTTGCAAGTAACGCTTGTTGTCATATAAGCTAATATCAACATAATGCCCAATAAATCTTTATTACACAAAAAAGCAAACAATAATCAGACCTCCAGGTCTGAGAGCAGAACCAAAAGTTCTGACAGTTGGTGTTGGAAGAAGACATAAAATTTTTTTATTATAATTTTAAACTCAAGAAAAGGAATGTATATTTTAGTCTATTTTATTGTTATATTTGTTAATTTTACTAATATTATGATCTAAATTTTAGCCATCCTAAAATGGAATAGGGTGATTTTTGGGAATGCTTGTGGTTCCTAAAAGAATCAGCACAAATCCACTCTAGATCCTTTGGAATCCTTTTTGAGACACCCATAAATTATATTTATTTCAATTTCCTTGCAATTATGATTTGAAACTTGGTTCTTGGATTTGACAATCCTTCAGTTTCAGATTTGTTAATTTTCACATGATGTCTATGATTTGTTTGAAATACAGGAAGTCTAAAATTGTACATAAGAATCCCACATTCTGATTCATGTATCCTGCATTTGTTTGGTGTGTTTTGTCTTTTGTTAATTAAGTTATCTGCTCAAGAGATTTGAAATTTGCCAATTTAAATAAATCAAAAAAGCCAAATTAAATGGTTGATTTTATTAAAATATTTTAATTTTCACTCAGCTGATTTACCTGCAAAAGTGATTCCAAATTTGGACCAAGGATTTGACAATCCCGCATTTTACGTTCAGGTTCTTAATTTACAGTACAAGTACCCACACCTCTGAAACCTTGACTACTCTCAAAGAGAGTGATTGTCATTTGTGGGTCAGGCAGCCCCCCACCAAGTCAGAAGTTGAATTCTCTCCGTGCATAAACGTACTCAATAGTAATAATGGTGACCCAACTCCAGAAGCACATTTCAAGCCTACCTTTAAGCAAGTTTTTGACCCCAAAACCTCAACCATTGCAGCTTTCCTAACTATCTATGAAACTTCCATGAGAAGAGCCTCAGATGAAGTCAAGAAGGAAAACATTCTGACCTGTCTACACTTGACCTGACAAGAGGTAGTTGTGCCAGAACTGCCTACTATTGAGACCTGGGAAGATATGAAGCAGCTTTTGATTGACAAGCTCAGTGGTGACCTTAGTTTGGAAGTGAAGAAGGATGCCTTCATGCACATTTCTTTCAAACCTAAGGAAACTCTAGCAGAATTTTCAGATATATTCTACATGGAAGGACAACAGCTGATCACAAGCCGCCAGTTGACCGCACATGAAGTGTAAATGGCTTGCACTCAAGCCCTCAAGGTTAACCAGCTTCTGTGTCTTCACTTCAAAGCACATAAACCCTTTCTTTCTTCTATGAAGAGCATAAAGACACTGTTGCAGGATATGCACCTTACCCATTTTGGGGCAGTTATGCGGGAGAATTGTGCCCCCTCTAACTCTGGTTTGTCTTCACGTGGCCCCCGTATCCTCACCATGAACTCACAGTACCCTCCTCAACGCTAAGGGTGCCATAACTGTGGGCAGATAGGTCACTGTTCTTGAGTCTACACCAACCCTTGGATTGAAGTGGCTGATCCCAAAGAGCAAGCGGTAAAAGAACAGTCAACCTAGAGGCAGAGACGCTCTTGGTTGAAAATTCTTCCCAGCCTCCTCCAATTCCCCCCTTCATTGCTGACTCTGAGCCTGCTGACACTAAGGCTCCTCACATTATGCTGCTATTCCACAACATATCTGATAACTCTGAGATGGACAATTCTGATATAGAAGATCCTGATGCCTATGGGTACTCTGTCCTGGCTGTCCCTGAAACTATTGCAGTCCCTTATAAGCTACGTTATGGGAAGAATCCTACAATCAATGTGGGGTTCATGGTCACCAGTCCCCAAAGTGTGTCCTAGGTCATAGCCAGGGACTGGCTTGGAGGAGTTTTCATTCTCCAACAGTGGTGAATGGTTGGTTAGGAGCTTATACTTTTGCCTGCATAAGAGCAAACTCTTCCAGTACCTTCCCAATCACCAGGCAAGCGTCTCCATCATACAATTGTACTTCAGCAGGCACCAGCTCTTCTGTAGGCCAATACCAATCCTGTAATAGCCTAGCAAACTCTCCCCCAATAAACTCCCTTCCCTATCTGTTATTTCAAGATGCCTAATCATCTTTTCCCACTTCTCCTGGGCAGACTTACTAGAGGCAAACTTCCTGCGTCCTAGGCAATAGGATTCCTTGTCCCATGGGCTAGGGTAGAAAATGTGGGGTAATTGACTCATAGAGCTTATATTCTTTTATTGTGGGAAATTTGGGTAGGGGTTGTAATAGGTGTTTTATTCACGGTCAGAAGGAAGATCCCCTTAGAACCCTTCTGATATATGGACTTGGGATAGGGAATAATGAGGGGTTTGTGCCAATACTTGGAGTCCTTTAACAATCTCTTGGACTCCTTGTACTTGGTCTTTGGCTCCTGCTCCCTGGTCTTGGGCTCCTGTGTTCTGATCTTGGGCTCCTGCGGTCTGTTCCAGATCTAGCTTCCTACTCTTGATCTTTGGCTCCTTTTGTAGCTCTTGTGGCCTTTGTGATCCACTTGATCCAGTCCCTGAAGAGTCTCAGATAGCTCCCCCTTATATAGCCCATTGTTTCAGACCAAAAACCTCTCTTATAACTCTGGTCTTTCAAAGCTTAAACTATCCAGTTTTTCTCCTTTTAAAATATATTAAACTTTAAAACTTACTTCAGCCAATGAAAGCCCTGAATTTTCTGCTTCTGCTCCTCATTTTTTAGGCTTAAACTATTAAGTTAAAGCCCTTAAAACACTGATCAAATATACTCTGGCTTGCAGCCAATCACACACCTCAATTCAACAGTTTTGCCAAAAAGGTTTCCCTGGATGACTTGCTCTTGACCCTGGTTCAAACCCAAGGCTGTCTTGCTCCGGGTAAACAACTGCTCCGCATTTTGAAAGGTTTTGCTGTGATTCCTGTTACGTTTCCTGGCAAATCTTGAACGCTTCTACATATGTTTTACTTAGGCAAATTTTGACCCCTCAATTTTACAACGTTTTTCCGTGTTTCTCTGTGTTTCTCTCAATGTTTTGCAACTTTGAACCCACTTGATGCTTGTTCTTTCACCTCTCCTAGGTGTTCTTGGCAAAATTTGCTCTTTTGCCCTCATAGTTTCTCCGTTCCATTTCTGGCTTCTTTCTGACTCAATTCTCTTCTTTAAATAAATTCACAGTTCTAACAAACTGTATATTATTTTTCCTCCTCTTTCTTTTTCATTATATGATATTACATTTTTATTATAAAGAGGCAGTATTTAATTATTGTTTTAACTGCTTCTTTTTATCTATTTTTCTCTCAAAAGATATTAAAACAGTTCTTCCAGCCTCTGTACCTATTCTGGCTAGTTTCTTCAGGTTATCTCCTGGTCCTGCACTCACATCCTCTCAGCTCTTCATTCCTTCAACACAAACTTCTGGTCCTTTGGCCCTCCTGCATTATGATCAGCTAGTCCTGCATCATAATCTTCTGGTCTTTCAGCTTATTCTCAACCAGTTTCTCAACAAATCCTCACTAGGAACCTCTTTAGTTCCCTCTGTATACTGAACCATATTGGTTCCCACAATTCAATATGAATTAACAATCCATCAACTAGCCTTCACTGTGAACAAACAGTCCCTCCTTCTAGTCTTCTCTGTTAATTCTGTGAACCACCTTGGTTCTTTATCTCAGTCCCCATTACCAGAACTTGTTGACCCAGGCATGAGTCTACATTGAACTGGCGTTTGACTGGGCCCTCGCAAGTGGTAACCCACTTAGGCCATTCAACCATAGATCAATGTCTATGAGTTGTCTTTACTCACCCAGGTGATTAAGTCTGGGATTTTAGTTGCAGAGTAATCAGCTCCACTTCCCAGAGGCCTGATCACACCAAGTTTTCAGCTTGCTTCCCAAGCAAACCACCTTGGTGACACATCTGAGCAAATCTATGCCCTCCAATACTCACCTTGGGTTCCCCCAAAGCTCCCATAGGGGCATAAACAAGGACACCCTACCAGTCTGTTAGATAGGATGCTTGCTCACAGACCTCCTGTAAGTGTATTAGGGTACGTAGAGCCCTCAAAGCTCTTCCCCCTGGCAGCCTGCGTTACCTGCCAGGGGTCCAAAACCTACTCCCCCCCAGACAGGCAAAGTTCCCTGCTTGCTATCTGAGTCTTTACCCTTCCGCAGCCACAGTTCCCTGCAAAGTGAAGCACTATTGCCCAAAACAGCCGATTCCTTCTGCTGGATGGAGGCAACGTCTGCCTCTGGTAGTCCTATGTTACCTACCACCAGGCCTTACTTATCCCCTAGTAGCCCTATGTTACCAACTAGCTTATAGCATCACTAGCTAACCACACATTGTCACTCTTCAGCATATTGTCTTTATTTGAAGCCAAATCCACCCTTGCCTGCAAAACAACACACATGTGGATCACCACAGCTGCCAAGCCTCTGCCTGAAGCCAAGGAGGTTGTCTCTTGCCCTTACCTCACCCAAGCCAAGAGATCTCCTGTGCTTGTCAAATCTTCCAAAGAAGCTGCCAAGGTTGCTGATGCTGTGTTCAAGAACAACTCTGTCTTTCTCCCTCTCCAGATGGTCTATAGGGAGTTCCTGGGCCTAAGATGTATTATTAAAAAGTGGAGAAAAGAACTAGCAGAAGCCCAAGACATTCTGGCTGTTCTCCCTCCCTTTGGCTATACCACCACTGGTGTGGAAATATCCATTCAGAAGGTGAAAATTAAGGCCGTCTTGGACACTGGAACTTCAGTTAATGTTGTCTCCTCAAAGCTTGTCAAGAAGCTCAAGCTTGCCCCCAACATCAACTATCATCAGTTGTATGGCACAGCTGGGCTATCCATGACTTGCGCTACAGGAGCTTATTCTCTCTTCCCATGCAGTTTGGCAAGCTACTCTTGGCTGCGCCTGTTGTTGTCTTGAAGAATGAGAGCTATAGCCTCCTAGTTGGTACTCAATTCCTTAGGGAATATAATGAGATCATCAACTTAAAGGACAGCTAACTCTCTATATTAGGGTATGAGGTCCCTTTAATCTTTAATGAGCCAGTTAAAGTTCTCGGGAAGCTCCTCAAGACATGTGCCTTAGAATATCCCACTGGTGTTTCCACCCTAAAAATTGTACCCACTCATCCAACATGAAGTTTCCTCCCATGAATTGCTCTGAGTCTATAGGAATTCTTCTCCTGGCCACTTCTGCAGTGACTATCCTTCCTGGATCTCAAGCTATTCTGGACTCCCAAATATCATACAAGCTGCCTGAGTTTACTTTCCTAGAGTTATACTCTCCTCCCTTGCTAGGACGCAATGAACCCTATCTCTGCCCGGGAATCTTGGATGTCTCTCATAAGGACCCTGTTCAATTGCTGGTTGACAACTTAACCACTCTCCCCATACATGTGTCTAGAGGGCAGGTCATTGGCTATGGCAAGTTGTTAAATGCTCCTGATGTCCTATCACTACATCCCTTTGGTATATTCCAGGACTTTAAGTTACCTGAAGACAGGCCCCAAGTCTTATCCTTGTTCACTGCTCAAGACTTCCTGCAACTATCCCTGGTGCAACAGAAGGAGGTGCTTGATTTGCTAGATCATTTTTGGATATTTTTGCTAAATATAGCACTGATTATGGTCTAGCTAAAGGCGTCATCTATCAGATCAATACTGGTGACGCTCCCCCTTCCACGCTAAACCATATTGCTGCAGTTGTGTTGAAGACGCTCAGGTGTCTAAAGAGCTCAAACAACTTCTAGACGCTGGGCTACTTGCTCCTTCTCAAAGCCCATAGGCCTCCCCCTTTCACAAACTAAAAAAGAAGGATAGAGGTCATTGTATTTTGATGGACTACCAACAATTGAACTCTTTAACCAAAAAGGATTCCTACCCCTTACCATGCATTGATGATGCTCTCTGCCTCCTTGGGGGCTCAAAGTTCTTCTCTGCTATGAACCTAGCCTCTGGGTACTAGCAAGTTGATCTCTTTTCCAAGGATAGACAGAAGGTTACACTCATTACTTCTGAAGAATTGTTTGAGCCTAAGCAAATGCCACAAGGACTCTTCAATTCCCCAGCTACTTTCTAGCAAGCAATGGACTCCATCCTCCACAATTTGAAGCTCTCATATGCCCTAGTGTACTTAGATGATATAACAGTCTTTAGTGCTACCTTTACCAATCACCTGGATCATCTCAAAGAGGTGTTAATAAAAATTTAATAAGCTGGCCTTAAGTTAAAGCCATCTAAGTGTGCCTTATACAAGGAACACCTTGAATTCTTGGGCCATGAAGCAATCCAGCTAGGGAATTTCCCCATGGCTAAGAAAGTTGAGGACATTTAAAAAATGCTTCCACCCACCAACCTGTGAGAATTTCAAAACTTTCTGGGCATGATGGGATACTACAGACAATTCATCCCCAATTTCACTGACACTAGTGAACCCTTGGTCCAGCTGTTGCATAATGTCCCTTTTGAATGGACTGCCAGCCAGCAGCAGGCCTTTGAGATTCTTAAGCAAAAACTTAAAGAGGCCCCATCCTAGTATATAGTAACTACAATAAGGAATACATCCTATATACTGATGCTAGCAACCTGACTATTGGAGCCATCTTGTCTCAATTGGATGACAAAGGTGTGGATCACCCAGTAGCTTATACCTCTTGTGTCCTGAATAAGCATGAGATGAACTACAGTGTAACAGAGAAAGAGTGCCTTGCTGTGCTGCATGCTGTCAAGCAGCTCTGCTATTACGTATATATGGCACCCATTTCACTGTGATCACTGACCATGCTTTTTTTAAATGATTACAACAACTTAAGGAACCAGAAGGATGACTAGCTAGATGGGCTCTCCGCCTGAAAGGTTACAACTTCACTGTGCTGCACTGACCCAGGATTCAACATCAGAATGCTGATTTATTGTCCAGAATGCCCATCCTTGCGCTACATGCTGCCAAGGCTGACAGGCTGTACAAACTATTTGATATCCTTCTTCTTGGGAGAACAAGACAGAAGAAGTTTGAGTCACCCTTTCTAAATTATCTGAAGACACGCTCATTTGTGACAATCAGCTTTTCAAGAAAGTACAAGACCACTACTTACCTTATGTAAAGCCTAGTCTTTGCCTTTTGTTGGTGCTTCAAGCTCATAAGGAGACAGGACACAGAGGCGTTGCCAAGACTTATGCCTGGCTCCAGAAGAACTACTTCTGGAAAATCTTTGCCTGCTGATTCCAGATGTTATTGCTAGTTGCCATGATTGTCAGCTCCAACAACTGGGAGCTGCCTCTCACAAGTTCAAGCTAGTCCCCCCTCAACTCACATTTCACACTGTCAGCATTGATGCAGTAGGTCCTCTCCCTTGCTCCTGCTCTGGCTGCTGTTTTATCCTAATTGCTGTCAATCATTTTAGCAAGTGGTTAGAAGCTTGTCCTACTAAGGACATCACTGCCAAGACAGCCCCTGCCTTTCTGCTGCAAGATGTATTCTTTTGCCAATGTTGTCCTCAAGTGTTGTTGTCTGACAATGGGACTAACTTCAACACCAAGTTAGTAACCTCTGTTGTTGAAGCCTTGGGATCTCACCTGTCTTTCTCTGCCCTCTATAATCCTTCCATCAATGGGGCGGTTGAGCGCACAAGCTCAACTCTGGTTTCTATCATGAGGAAACTCACTTACTCTGACACTGCCAACTGGGATCTATACTTACCTGCTGCTCTCTTTGCCTATTGTCTTAGCAAAAATTGTGTCACTGGGTACTCACCCTTTGCTATGTTTCTGGTAGTGAAGCCACCACTCTGTTGCTCTTGGGCCCCCCTACTCTCCTCTGATAAGGCCATGAACCCTGATGACCATATCAAAGATCTAGTCAACCAAATAATTGATATTCAGGCTCTGCCTACACGTCTGCATATAAGACCAAGATGCTTGAGCTCTCTCTCAACAATGCTGGACAAACTCCCTTGCCTGAGTTTAACATTGGAGACCACGTTCTTTACTATCACCATATAGTAGGAGGACACACTCACAAACTAGACTCATTGTGGGTTGGGCCCTTATAAGTGACCTTCAAACGAGGATCAGAGTATACTTTAAAACTCCTCTCTAGTGGTCAACTGTTTGCCTGCGTGCATGCCAAGTTCCTCCACAAGTACCACCCCCCTAAGGCCAATCTAGAGGGGGCAATGCTGTGAATGCGCCATTACCCATGTTTCATTTTTGGCCTTTGGTGAGTCATTTTGAGGACAATCCCTCTCTTTTTGAGTTTGCCCTTCAAAATGAGTCTGGCTCCAATTTGGGAAATTTAATTGTTAAGTTTCCAGATTCTGTGCAACTCACTTGCCCCACTCATGCTTGTGGTGAGTGATCCTATTGTCCATGTACTGTTTTGTGGTAAAGCTACACAGTATATATTCCCAATCTTTTCACCCAATAAACTTGAGTTTCATTCACATTTTTATCTTTGTGTCTCCAGGTGCTTTGGCGCCTCTCTAGCCATGTCTAGCAGATATTATTTAATCAGGGCCACAAGGTAATCACATAGCCTTCTCTGCCCTTCTAACCAAGACTTAGGAAAAAATCCAATACTAAGGTTATGATTCCCTGTTGTGTATCTGTGCCGCACCTCAGGTCACAAAAGAGGCAAAGAATTGACCTATGAAGATACCAACATATACCTCACCAAGAATGGGGTCCAGCACACAGTTACAACACCTTACCATCCTCAAGACAATGAACGTGTGAAGCGGCTGAATGGCAGCCTTATGCAAGCCTTGGCCAAGCTCATTGCCAGGAGACCTGAGGAATGGTACAAGCAGCTAGTAACTACATTGCTTGTATGCCAGACTTGTGTGAACAGAGCCACCGGGAAAAGCCCCTTAAAGTTAGTCTATGGCACACAACCCAATATCATCCAAGCATTATCAGGACCTAAGCCGGAAATGCCAAGCAAGGTTTCACCCTGTTCAGACCCCCAGGTCATACAGGCCAATAGCAACCAATCAGAGAAAGAAAAAAATGCCTAAAAGAGACCTTTGTCCCCATCAAAGACAGACATGAGGTCAGCAACTAGGGTTGGGTCATGAATGTTGACAAGAGCAAACTAAACCCGAGAAAATAGGGCCAGCAATCATTCTAAAGGTAAACAACAATAACACTTACCTTGTGCAAGGGCTCAGAAAATGTAAACAAGACAAGGTCTTCTACCATGATTGGCTGAGATCTTGCAAGACAAGACAGAAAAAACGTGAGACTGTCCTACCCGCCACGGAACAACAGTTAGTCTAATATGACGCTTGGGCTCCTGACAAACCTCCCAGAGAACTTCCCCTAGAGGAGGCCAACCTTCAGTTGGGGGTGTCAAAATAGCGGCTCAATCCGCCAGCAAGTTTCTGAGTAAGCGGGTTTGTGACCCACAATCCAATTATCCAGTCACTTGAAGCCAGGCTAGGAAGCCAACTCAAATTCCAAATCCAACAGCATGAAAAGGTGATGATCCCTTAAGGTGGACACCTTGAGTTAGCATTTGACTCATTACCAGTATCAAGCCACCCCCTTCACCATCCCACTGTGTGATCAAAACTATCATGCTCATCTTATCCTTGACTCACAATGGCTATATAATCACTATCTCTCAAAAAAGATTATTATTCTGTTTCTAAATATTTTCTCTTTGCAACTCTGCTAAAACAGCAGAGTTACAACAATAGCCTCATTTTTCATAGCATTGTCCGCACCATACACCAGGTTATTGTATAGGCAGAGGAACATTTGCTTTATTGTCAAACTTGGGGAGATTTGTTGGTTTAAAGTTCTGGATCACAGAAAGAGTAATATATTTGTAACTTCTTCTGGACAGAGGGGATGTATTTCTATGGTTTGAGGCGCATAATTTTGCTTTAGATGCCGCATCTCAAGCGTTGTTACTGGTCTGAGATGTTGAAGCTGCAGCCCTAGGTAAAGGTGTCTTGCTACTGTCCAGAACTGGTTCAGCCACGTAGATTTTCTGCATATCTGGCCTATGTTGCCCTTGTTGCTTTCATAGCTATGAAAAGAGCAAAGGTCTTCAGACAGCGCCTGGCTGTTGCTAGAGAGGACACTTGGGCTTCTTCTGGAAGTGACCTGTGATTTCAGCTCCAACCCTACCAGGCGTTGGTACAACTGGAGTAGTTGCTACACTCAATCTTGTAACAGCTGGATATTGCAGCATTACAATTGTACCTCTTGAACCAGATCCTTAATTATCTGATTGGCTAAAAATAGTTCATCTTCAAGTTTCTCAATATAAGACTCCTTTCTGTCAAACAACACACTTTTTTTCCTGAAAAGCCTGCTGGCTGTTAATGGTCTCTCAAGATTATTGTGGTTCTCTTCTGTTTGATTGTGGTTAAGGTCAATTCACTTTATAAGCTTAGGAATTTTCATATAAAAATGGATACAATCAGCAAGGGACTGTCAAAGGCCTTTATCAATTTCACTAACATTCTCAGATAGCTCCTCCATGTCCCGTTGGACTATGGCAGTGGCTTTCTTGTTAGTAACAGAGGCAGAACCATCCTAGATAATTCTCATGGACCAACAGAGCAACTTGACCTCATTGTACAGATAACAAAATGTAGCTTCTGCTCCTTTGAAATTATGTGTTACTGTACAGAGCCAGCTTTTTCAACCCCTTTGTTCTCTAGCATTGTGCCAAGCATTGTGGCCACATAGTTTGTCAGGCGCTCCTCAAGCTGTGTTAACCATGTAGCTGTTATCATAACTGTGCTGTTTTAGCAGAGTTACAAGGGGAAGAATATTTAGAGGATAGATAATAATCTTTATTGTGAGATATTGATTATATAGCTATTGTGAATCAATGGATAGCAGGAACATGATTGGTGATCACACGGCTGGATGGAAGAGGGGGTGGCTTGATCCTGATAATGAGTCAAGCGCCAAATCAAGGTATCCACCGTGAGGGATCATCATTTGTTCATGTTTATTGATTAGGTAATCCGAGTTGACTTCCTGGTCTGGCTTCAAGTGACCGGGTAATCAGATTGCAGGTCGCAAACCTGCTTGGCTGGAACCTTGCTGGCGGGTTGAGCCTGCGGTTTTGACACCCCCCCTGGCTGAAAGTTGGCCTCCTCAGGAGGCAGGTTGTCAGGGAGGTTGTCAGGAGCCCGGGCGCCATATTAAACCAGTTGTTGTTTGGTGGCCAGCAGGGCAGTTTCCTGTTGTTTCTGTCTTGCTTTGAAAGGTTGTAGGCGGTTGTGGTGTAATGTCTTGTCTTGCTTGTGTTTCCTGAGCCCTTGCACAAGGTAAGTGTTATTGTTGTTTACCTTTAGGATTATCACTGGCCCTACTTTTTTGGGTTGTAGTTTGCTTTTGTCAACATTCATGACCCAGACTTTGTCCCCAACTTCATGTCTTTGGTGGATGGGTACAAAGGTTTTTCGTAAGTGTTCCTTTTCTTTGGCTGCTTGTTTGCTGTTGGCCTCTACTACTTGAGGATCAGAGCAAGAGAGGACTTGACTTGGAATTTCCAGTTTGGGTCCTGTCAATGCTTGAATGATATTAGGCTGTGTGCCGTATACCAGTTCAAACAGGCTTTTTCCAGTGGATCTGTTCACTTGGGTTTGACACACAAGTAATGCAGTTGGTAGCTGCTTATACCAGTCTTCAGGTCTCCTGGAAGTGAGTTTGGCTAAGGCTTGCACGAGGCTACCATTAAGCTGCTCTACACGTCCATTGGCCTGTAGATGGTATGGTGTTGTGACAGTGTGTTTGACCCCATTTTTGGCGAGGTACATGTTGGTGTTTTTGGAGGCCAATTCTTTGACCACATTGGTTATCAGGAGTTCTTGCTTTCCAAACTTACTGATTATTTCCTTGCCAATGAATTGTCAGACATTGTTACTGGTGTGTGTTTTCACCGCTTGGGCTACTGGCCACCTTGTTGCAAAATTGATGGCTGTGATGATGTACTTTTTATTGTTGTGCTTTCCTGTAATGTGGCCCACAATGTCCAGAGCCCATACCTTGAACGGTAGTTGGGTTTGAATGGGGAGTACAGACTTAGGCAGGGTTTTGCTTCTGGCAAACTTTTTGCAGACCTTGCACTGTTCTAGCACTTCCTGGACATTGCGGTAAAAGGTTAGCCACTAGGCTTTATGCTTTAGGAATTCATATAGATTTTGGCTTTTAGTATGTCCAAGATCTCTGTGGTAGCAAAGAATGGTATAAACTTGTTGATGTGTGGGAATGTAGGGAATGGTTGTGCCATCCAACATCTTTCTGTGAAGAGTCCTGTATACATCAGCAAAGAGGTGTTCATTCTTGATGACTGTTTCTTTGGTGATGTTGGTTGTGCCTGCAGGGAATCCTTTGTCTTTTGTACGTAGCACTAAGAGAGGCCAGTCTGGGTCAAGCCCATTCTCTCCTCTTAAAGCACAGACATACAGGCAGGACAGGGTGTCTGCCATGGCAAGCTCAGCCTTGAAATTATATTGGAGGAGCATGTTAAACCTTTCTAGGATTTCCATCCACCGCGCTTGGTGGTGTGAAAAGTTTACCTGTGTCTTGAAATAGATGAGCAACTTATAATCTGTTAGTGCTGTGAATTCTTCCTGCCGTTCCAGGTAACAGCGCCATTTGGCTAGGCAGTGTACAATGGCCAGTAGTTCTTTGTCATGGATAGGGTATCAACACTTGCCATCTGTCAGCTTGCGCAACTTGTAGGCTACGGGCAGGAAATCACCGTCACTATTCTTAATTTGCAGTACTCCCCCAATGGATGCATCTGAAGCGTCAGTTTCCATCTGATACTCTCTGTCTTGTTTGGGGTATTGTAAAATAGGCGCTGTTGTGAGCTTTTCCTTGAGACATCTGAAACAGAGGTCACATTGGGGGGTCCATACAAACTTGGACTTGGTGCCTGTTATGGCAGACAGGGGGGTGGATAAGACACTGCAGTTGAGAATGAAGCATTGTACATAGGCCGCCATTCCCAAGAAGGTGCGGAGTTCTGATTTGTCCTTGGGAGGTGGCATTTTGCAGATGGCTTGTATCTTCTGGCTATTGTGTTTGATGCTGTCCTTTGAGTTTATTTGTCCCAAGAAGGGTAGTTGCTCTTGGAAGAACTGGCCGTTGGAGGGCTTGGCCAACAGTTTGTGCCGTGCCAGGGTCGCAAAGACTTCCTCCAGGTCTTTGTGGTGCTGTTCCACCAAGGGGCTGTAGACAATAATATTGTCCAGGTACACTAGGGCGTGTTTGCCTATGTGTGGCGCAAACACTTTGTTCATGAAGGTTACAAAGGTGGACAGGGCATTGGTCATGCCAAAGTTGAGTACCACACATTTGTAGGAACCATACTTAGTGCGGAAGGCTGTCTTGGGGATGTCTTCCTCCTTGATGCAGATCTGGTTGTAACCCGCAAATAGATTAATCTTGGAGAAGACAGAGGCCCCTCATAGGGCATTGAAAAGGGAGTCAATCAGTAGTAGTGGATAACAATTCTTAATATTGACTTTGTTTAAGGCGCGGTAGTCTGTGACCAGGCGTAAGGTACCGTCCTTTTTAGCCACAAAGAATACGGCAGCCCCAAAGAGAGACTGTGAGGGGCGGATAAGCCCTTTTTCCAGTGCCTCCTTGAGATAGCGCACAGGGTTTTGTCCTTGTTTGGGGTCAGCCTGTAAATGGGGTGTGCCTTGGGTACAGCCCCCTTGAGTTGGATAGAGTGTTGGATGTGCTTCTCAGGGGGTAACCCAGGTAATGCTTCTTTAAAGATTTCTGGGTGACAGGCCACAATGTAACAATCTTGCAGCGTGGAGGTGTCCTGGTGGTCCTTGAAGTGTATGATTTCATACTGACAGGAGTCCCAGTCAATAGATTTCAGGTTTTTCTTCTCATCCAAAGTCTCCGTGATGCGTACAAAGAATTGGTCTCATAGGAGTTGGTCTACAGAGTCCGGGTAGATTTGGTGGTTAACACCTTCACGCTTGATGGTCAGCACTGAGGTCGCCCAGTCCACATGGGGTTGTTTCTCCACAACCAGTCTAGTCCTAATACAATGTCAAACTTAGTTAAGTCAATGACAGGACCTTGGATGGTGGTGTGGAGGTTCTCAAGCATGACAGAGAAGGGAGCAGTTTCCTTTGTCACGGCAATGTGATTTTCATCAGCCAGGACCACGTTTTTAATCTGCAAAGAATTAGTGGCCAGCTTGAATTTGTTCACAAAGCTACTGTTGACTAAAGTTTGATCTTTGCCCGAGTCCAATAGTTCTGAGCCTGTGTAACTGCAAAAGCAGAAAGGGTAAGACATCAATTTATTGGGATGTCTGGCAATGGTGTTCAGTACCAGGTCTAACAAGGGCACTTGGATCATTGGGCATTGGTCCACGTCCTCGGGTTGGTATTCATTGTTGGGCAAGTCAGGAGTTGCGTGGGGAGAGCTTGGCTTGCTTAGTGCTCTCCCCAGGCTTTTCCCTCATCTTGGTTGCCTTGGGTGGTGGTGACATGGAAATGGGTGCAATTTGATTGGCCGTTATTCCCATTCCCATTTGAACCTATGGGTTTGTGGTTGTTGTTGATGCTGTTACCTCCAGGAGGTGGCCGCAAGGAGCGCCCACTTGAATGTGAGTCCTTGGGTCTCTCTTGTTTCCCAGTCTGTGCCTTGTGCAGAACGTTGGAGGTTTGCTCCGCTTTTTCTGCTTCACAGTACAGGCTTTGTAGGTTGGTAACTTGGTCCGGTTTCACATGTCTCATCACGTGTGACTTGAGAGCGTTGTAGTACATGAGGTGTTTTGCTGGGGTGTCAAAGGTCATGTCAGATGGGGCGTGGAGACAGAGTTCCTTGTAGGCGCGGGTGAGTTCCTTCACAGTGCCTGTCTGAGTCAGTTTCTTTTGTTGGCGTATGATCATGAGCACTGTATCCTTGAGCACAAACCTTGCCAGGAAGTCCTGTTTGAAGGTGTACCAGTTCTTGTCCGTGTGCTCTTTGTGCCATTTGTCACTCCAGGTGCCAGCGTCATGGGTCAGACAAATGGAAATCTCCGCAATCCAAAAACGCTGTGGGCACTCCATCTGAGCCAACTTGCTTTGGGCAGACTGGATCCATGCGGCAGCATTGTTGTTGTTGGCCCCCGCAAAGGGTTCCAAGGCAGCGCTGCAAAGTTTTTGTGCAACATAGGCAGGCATGGTGGTTTTGTCAGCTGGTTGTGGCATCAAGGAAAGTGCCTGAAAGAACCCTTGGGTGGACAGGGCATTATAGGCAGGTAGCGGGATCACTGTGTTTTGGTAGAGGACAAAACCATCAGGTATCTTGGTACCAGGAGTATACGGCGTCCAGTTGGGCAGGAGGCCAGACATGATTCTGTTGAGGATTTGTTGGCCGCGGCGTGTGCAGGCAACAGGTGTAATTTTTCAAGATAAGGTAGGATGGAGAGCCTACCTGTGCTACCAATGTTGTAACTGTGCTGTTTTAGCAGAGTTACAAGGGGAAGAATATTTAGAGGATAGATAATAATCTTTATTGTGAGATAGTGATTATATAGCAATTGTGAATCAATGGATAGCAGGAACATGATTGGTGATCACACAGCTGGATGAAAGAGGGGGTGGCTTGATCCTGCTAATGAGTCAAGCACCAAATTGAGGTATCCACTGTGAGGGATCATCATTTGTTCCTGATTATTGATTTGGTAATCCAAGTTGACTTCCTGGTCTGGCTTTGAATGACCGGGTAATTGGATTGTGGGTCACAACCCGCTTGTTTGGAACCTTGCTGGCTGGTTGAGCCTGCGGTTTTGACACTGTGTATTTTTAATGACCAACTAACCCACTGATCTGATGGCTGATGTTGAACATAGAACCTACAAGCTCATTGTAATAGCGTTAAAGGAATGCATTTTGGTTATTAATCAAGTTTCCCTGGTGTGATATGAGATAGAGTTGATACCCCAAGTGAATACAATTGTGAATTTTTGTGGGATGAGAAAAGCTATGTATGTACTCATTTGCTTGCTCTATTATTTTTATCTGCAACCAAAGCTAGTTTGGAGTGATCCCAGTGAAGTTTCTGAATTTTTCCTTTGCAGTTGTACCATATGATGGCAATACCACCAACTTCTTGTGTGCTTCCCATTTTGGTAAGCACTGCGGTCCATGCTGCCTTTGGCATGCTCCAGCTGCTGATGGGTAGGCTCTGCATTCCCATCCACTTCTAGTGGAACTGGCAGATCAAGTTGCAGAGTGGTATGGTCCTCAATTTGGCAGGGGTGTTGCACGTCAGTCATGAATTAACCAAACACAACAAATTTGCTGAGTAGACCATTCTTTGTACCAGCAAGGTGGTTGATCTCCATGAAGAGCCCATCAGAGTGATCCTGCAAATGGCAGAGGAAAGCATGGAGAAGGTTGTCTCTATTCCCTCCCCAGGAAAAAGACAAGTCCCTGGTAGGGCAACCAGATCCATTGGGCTGTTGCATGCTTGAGTGAGCACCAAATGCCGTAAATTCAGCTATGATGTGGTGATGGATATTATACACACAACTAAATATTGAACTATACATTACTAAAGACTAAGCTAAGGTGATTCTTCTGCTTAGTGTTTATAATAAATGTATAGTTAATTTAATATAAATTATTTATTTAATAATACAAGGGAAGAGTTATATAGGGGTTTTGTGATTAAACTTAAGCCAATGATCCTCTGATCAGACTTTGCCTCAGATCATATTGATTCTCAGCTCATCAGTTGGTGTGATTGTTTGATGGGCTAAATAACCCTCTAAGGTTATGACCTGTTGGTCAACCAGACTAGTTGTTCATCCAAACTACAGGGCAATTTGATCTTTTGTGCTAGAGCCTAATTGATGGGAGGTATTGATGTCAGTAATGGCTAGTTTACACTAACCACATTACCAAGGACGTTGTTAAGACAAAATATAAGCTTTCAGGATTGGAGAGTACATCACAAATATTGCCACAGTTCTTAATGGCAACCAGGTGATCACAGTCTAGTTTTTAATTAAATTTATAGAGTATTGTCTAATTTTGTATATATTTATATTTTTTATTATAGTAATTTTATATAAATAGTTAGTCTAAATAACCCACTTATAATTAATGATAATTTTTTATAAAAGCATTGGTTTTTTATTGATAGTTTGATGCATTAGGCTGTATTATATGGCCTAATTGGTATTTTACTAGTAAGGTATAAGTTTTTTAGTTTTCAATATAGAAAAATTTTATATTACTGTCTCTGATTACTATATTTTCCTATAATATATGTATTTTTTGTAGTAACTTTTTTATATTGGATTTTTTTATTTTTTATAAGTGGGAAAAACTATTTTATAGTAAAGATAGCTAATTCCATAGTGGATTATTTTTGAAGTGTATTTTTATGAATTTTTTATTTTTATGTACAATTATTTATGGACTTTTTTAAATCTATGTAGTCACACTAACCTAAAAAGTATTTTTAAGATCAATTTTTTTAATTAAACTGTTCAGGAAATAGGTTTTGCTTATTAAAAAAGTGTTGACATTTAGTAGTATGAAAGATAAAATTTTAATTCTGAATTCCCAATGCTGTTGGCATTAAAGTATTTTTAATTCTGATTGTTGACATATAGTAAATCAAATTGCAGAATGAGATAATTCTGGCAACTGCCACCTCAAGCAATTAATTGAGACTCCTGCCAATACAAGGTCATACAATTCAAAGACCACCAGGACACTATCACTCTGCAGGATCAGGAAATTGTAGCCTAAATCCAGAAATTTTCAGGGAAGCATTGCCAGGGTTACCTCCAGAGAAATGCATCCAGCACACCATCCAGCTCAAGGGAGAAGTACCTAAGGCTTGGCCCATACATTGCCTCACCCCAAACAAAGATAACACACTGTGCACGTACCTCAAGGAAGCATTAGAAAAAGGGCCCATTTGCCCCTCAAAATCTCCATTTGGAGCCGCTTTGTTCTTTGTGGTAAAAAAGGACGGAACTATTAGGCTTGTCACTAACTATTGAGCACTAAAAAAGTCTTAGATAAAAAATCATTACTCACTCCCACTCACTGACAATCCCTTTGACGCCTTGGGCAGAGTGACCTCTTCTCCAAGATTGAGCTGACAGCAGGCTATTACTAAATTTGAATCATAGAGGAAGACATACCCAAGAAAACCTTTCATACCAAGTATGGATTGTACAAGTGTGTTATGCTCAACTTTGAAATGACAAATGTATCATCAACCTTGGCTAACTTTGTGAACGAGGTCATTGAGCTCCACATTGGCAAACATGCACTGATATACTCTGACAAAATAATTGTGTACAGCCCCTTGATATAACAACCTCACAAGAACTTGGAGGCAGTCTTTGCAACCTTGGCATTAAACAAGCTACTTGTCAAGCTTTCTAAGTGCCAGTTTTACCATGAACAGCTTCTACTCCTTGGCCATGTAGTGCCAAAAGACAGCATCAAACCTGACTGTCAGGATTGACAATTTTTCCCCTCTGGAACTTCAGGCCCAGGAGCGGGAATCAAACCCAGAACCTGGATTCCCCCGGGCTGCTGGGCCAGAGGACCGCAAGACTGACCACCTGCATTTTTCTGGGATTGAGCTCCTGCAAGCTGATGTTGAAGAAGACAACCCACCCAAAAAGTAGATCAAGCCAAGGAAATTATTGCACTAAGTGGAGTGCCAATCAAAACACCAAATGGAGGCAACCAGGCAACAACTATTAGCTTCATGAGTTTGAAGTCTTCACCAGCAACCAATCAAGAGCCAACCCAAGGAAGAGGCACTGGCCCGCAACCTGGCCCCATGACCACGACGCTAGAGCAAGATAATCAGGTAGCTAAATTGGGAGTCACAACCAATGGAAGAACTCCTGGGCTGAGCGCCATTTTGCTGCCTTTAGACCCAAGTCCCCAATTCCCCTGGCCCTGCCTTTCCCAATGCCCTGATGACTCACACAAAAAATGTTAAGTTTGGAGGTGGGGTGCTATATAGACCCAAGGACCCCGCCCTCCAAACTTATTGCCATTTTGAAATAAAGAGTATGTTACTTTGGCTTATACAGTAATTACTGTGTTTTGTATTTGCTGTCTATCAGTTCAGCTCAAGATCTTCTGGTCCGCCTGCCCCACTGCCCGCAGTATTCTGTCCAGTTGGTGTACCCTTTGGGCCTGTCCATTTACTGAGTATCCTTTAAAACCCAAGTACAAGGACTACACGCCAGAGAAAATCATTGAACTAGATCCATTAGCCCGCATCCAATCTGCTGTCAGATACAACTGCCAAGGCCTGTGGATATTATCTACACCCAAACTTTTAGAGGAAAGTTTAACTACCTCCCAGCCTACAAATTCTATATGGAACCGCCAGTAACACCCAAACTAATGCCTGCTTCAGCCCAACTTACCAATCAATCACACTGGCAAGCTTTTTGGTATAGTGTATATCACCCTCACAGGGGTGGTGGACACCATTATACCGGCCGCCAGCCCCTGGTCTTTGGTGGGGAAGTTCGTGTCCTACCTTCTCAAGTTAGCTCCTAACTTGTGGTGGGCCCTGCCTGCAAGAAACCTGACCCAAGTTATCCCCAAAAATGATGGGCCAGCCGCCCAAGGCTGGATTCTTGACACTGACAGGCAAAAGATTCAAACAATATGCATAATTCAGCCTCCCAAGGACAAAGCTGAACTCTGTACCTTCTTTGGGATGATTACCTATGTCTTATGGTTCATAACAGACTGCAGCGTCCTGACGGCACCCTTTTCATCAATAACGGGCGTCAAGTCTAAATCTGTGTGGACTCTGCAGAGTGACTGTGACAGATCCAGGTCTAACCAGTCAAACTTACCTTTATCTTGCCCTTGACTCTTGTTATCAGTACCTTCCTGTGACAAAGCTTTGAGGAGCTTTGACTTCAGGGAGGCAATTTTGTGAGACAACACTTTATTGTCATCTCTCCAATGAGCCATAATTTCAACACTCTTTTCCTCTCTGTTTCTTGACGCCTCAACTTCACAATTGGCTCTTTCCTTTACTTGTTGCAAAAATTTCATTGAACCCTAACAGCAAGTTCCAGGAGTCCTATGCATAAACTTGATTTCCTTGTGCTGGGTTTCTTTTCTGGCAAATTAGTTGGAATATAGTTCTTCAAAAGCCACTTTTACTTCTACCAAAGATTCATCAAGTGTAATCTTAGAGACCTCCAGACTTGCCTAAGCCTCCTCAAGCAAGCTGGTAGGAACAACCTTTCTTTCAGCAGCGGCCTCAACACAAAGCACTCTGAATTTTGCTCTTTCAAATAGTAATAAGGAAGACATGATAATTAAAAAGAAGTTGAGGGGAAAGCATCAAAATTGACAATATATCTTTATTTAAAATCAGCTGTTTTTGCTTATATATCATTTGGGGCATATTTGGCTGAAAACCCCTCCAGTTCCTGAATCAACCTATGATTCATCATGTGGTCTATGACATTTGAGTCATCCAAACCTAGATCTTTACCTAACAGATCTCCTGTAATTCTCAACCTATGAGAATTAACCTTCAATGAGAAGGAGTCACCTGGCGCCATTTATCTCAATGTATCAACTCAGCATGGAGCTTCCCCAGCTCCCAGCGCCAAAACCCTGTGGAATATACACATCCCAAAACTCAGCTATTGATGTTCCGATTGGGGACCAGCTGATCAAACCTGAATTCCTAAGGCATTCTTGCCTTTATTTATTTTTCTTCACATTTAATGGTTTTCTGCCTTAAAACCCATTAAAATACTTTGAAACTTGATCCAGGTGCCACTACAGCGCCCAGCAATTTTCCCAGGCAGCGCCTCTCAAATCAATTAGGCTGTGTGGTGGCGCTTCTAACCTAATGAATTTGCAAAGCGGCAATTTTATACCACAATTTGGGGGTTTACTTATGGTTGACCTCAACCAAACTTCTTGACACAGTCAAGGCAATTAACCTATATAATTAAAACCTCATTAATTTTATTCTCATGTATTTATTAATTAATCTTCCCAATTAATTAAATTGTTTTTGAGACACCTAGTCTCCAAGATTGATTTGGCCAATCTTGCCTTCTGTTCTTTTATTGAATATAGATACTAAGCTCTCAGGAATCTTTATCTGAATAATTCCATTCAAACCTATCTACATAAAAAACAGCAAAAACAGAGCAACTTTATATCTTGGAGTATTTATTTGGCTCAATACTTAACAGTGACTGTTTTACAGTCACAGTGACATCTGTTTCTGCTGCCTGAAGAAAAGCTGACGTCTGCTCCTATTCTTCAATACCCAAAGCAAGACAGAGACTACCAAATGGAAACCAATGCTTTGGATGCCTTCATTGAAGGGGTGCTAAAAATCAAAACAGACAATGGCAACTTCTTACTGGTAGCATATGAATCATGCAAGTTGAAAGATGGTGAATGCTGCTATCTTATCCATGATAAAGAACTGTTAGTCATTGCCCATTGTCTAGTGAAGTTACGTTGTTACCTGAGCACCAGGAATAATTTTCAGCCTTGACCAATCACAAAATTAATATTTATTTTAAAGCCCAGGCCAACATATCTAGGTGACAAGCATGCTTGATGGAATTACTTGAGATGTTCAAATGAATATCCAGTATAAGCCTGGACCTGAATTAGTCATGGCTGACACCCTTTCCTGCCTATACATCAGGGCCAAAAGATGTGAAAATGGGCTGGACCTGGACTGTCTCCTCCTAGTACTCTGGACCAAAGACAAGGGTTTCTCTTTGGGTGCCACTAATATCACAAAGAGACTTTCATCAAAAAAAGTAGCTCTTTACCCATGTATACAGCACACCACATTGAAAAATGACCAACAGAAGCACCATCATTTTCATTCCCACACATCAAAGGGTCAATATCATCTCGCTTTACCATTGAGACCTGGTACATATCAAGAGCCATAATCTCTACAAATTCCTAAAGCACAAGACATGGTGACCAACACTATACAGAGACGTATAAGAGGTCCTCAAGAAATGTGAAGTATGTGAAATATTTGCAAAGAGCAATACCCCCTAAAATCTGTGTTGTCAATTTGTTCTTAACTACCCTTCAAGGTGTGGGCCCTCAACTTTGTTGGGCTGATGCCAGGAACATAACAACTAAAAATATATCATCACTTTTATTGACTTTTCTACTTTTTGGCCAGTAGCACAAGCAGTGAATAACATACTGGCAACAACATCCAACGCTTTATTGGCAAAAAGATTATCAGCAAGTTTGTTACAATAAAACGTTTGATCATAGATGGAGGCAAAAAATTGACCTCAGAAAGCATCAACATGTACCTCATAAAGAATATGGTCAAACACACAGTAATAATACCATATTATCCTCAGACTAATGGCCAAGTTGAGTGGCTAAACGGCAGCTTAGTGCAAGCTGATGCCAAGATCACAGCCAGGAGTCCTGAGGAATGGTACAAGTAACTACCAACTGCATTCCTTGTATGATGCATCTGGGTGAACAGATCCACCAGGAAGATACCCTTTGAGCTTGTACATGGTACACAACCAAACGTTATCCAAGCCCTTACAGGACCAAAGTTAGAAATACCCACCAAAGCTCCTCATTGTTCAGCGCTCCAAGTACTAAAAGCTAACAGTGATCAACTGGACAAGGAAGAAAAACTTCTGCAAAGCACATTTGTTCCTATACAAGCTAGACACAAAGTTGGGGGCAAGTTCTGGGTAATGAACACAGAAAAAAGCAAGCTAAAGCCCAAAAAGTAGGCTCTGCTAGCATATTAAAGGTAAAAAACAGCACCTATCTGGTAGAAGGACTCAACAAGTGCAAACAAGACAAGGTCCTACACCACAATTGGCTACAGCCCTTTAAGGCCCAACAGAAGCAATGTAAGGCCACCCTACTCACAGCCAAACATTAACTAGTCTAGTATGGCGCCTGGGCTCATGACAACCTCCCAGATGTTCTCCTTCCAGATGAGGCCAACCTTCAGCTGGGGGTTTTGAAACAGAAGGGTCAACCTGCCAACAAGGACCCAGCTAAGAGGGTTTGTAACCTGCAATCTGACTTCCTGGTGACCTGTAGCCAAACAAGGAAGTTGACTCAAATTCCCAGAATTAGCAACATGAACAAATGATGATCCCATACAGTGGATGACTTGATTTAGCGCTTGACTAATTACCAGGATAAAGCCACCCCTTCATCATCTAACCAAGTGATAACACAATCATGTTCCTCATTTAATGATTCAGTGCAACTATATAATCCATATCTCCAAATAAAGATAATGATCTAGTCTTCAAATATATTCCCCTTGTAACTCTGCTAAAACATCACAGTTACAACAAGCATAGCCTAAAACCTGGAGCAGCTCAATACTTCTACCACATGGCTGTGTGACAGCACTTTTGCTATCTGCCCCTCCCTCTTTAAGAAGCTTTGGGTCCTGCATGGCAGTTTGACGCCCAGATTATTCCCCTTGTCTTCTTCCTTCTTCCTGGTTATAAGACTAAAGTCTACACCAGAGCGTTCAAGATTGTCTGGGATTCTTTAAGCTCCATTCCCACCAACAAGCTCACCCTCCCACCCGCATCATCAGAGAAAACCCTTCCTCTGCCAAGAAAGATGATTAGCCCAGGCCGCTGAGCAGCTACCTTATGTGCACTCACTTGGGCCAAAGGTTATTACAGTGAATTTGACTTTTCTCAGTTCAGAGCCTTTAAAGCCACCTTTAATGAAGAAGTTTAGGGCTGCTTCTTTCATTTTAGGTAGGCCCTTATCAAACATCTAAAGCGCAAGAAGGAGCTCTTTGACAAGTATCTCAATAATGTTAAAATGAAGTGCTGCTTTGTCTTAAAACAGCTTGATGTCTTGGCTTTTTTGAAGCCTGAGCACACTGGGGTTGGCTTTGAGGCCATCTTGGAGGATACTTATGCTAAGAAGCACTCCACCACCCTCAAGGGATATTTTCTTGCTTCAAGCATGAATGGGTAGGCAAGAAGGTGACTTCCAGTAAAGGAAAGAGTGGGGGCACTGTCCCTTGGAATTGCCTGTGTTCCTGCCTGAACAGAGAAGGGAAGACCACTTTCAGCCTGGAGGTTAGGCATAAATACCTCAAGACCAAGTTTGGAGACAACCCCAAATTCAACAAATTCTTCATTAAGCTGCTGAAGGAGCAGTCCAGGAATGTCTCCAAGTTATGTGACCTGAACAACCAGGTGGCCCCCAAAAAGAAGAAAGTCAAAGGATCAGGAGTACCAGGAGGTGGTACAGAACTTTGTGAAGAAGAATTACAAGGTGGTGGAAATAAAAAAATACACTGAAGATGTTGTTACTGCTCTTTCTGTTGGCTTCAATCAGCCCACTAAACCTTGCTTTGCCTTTTTTTTATAATTTACTTTTTTAATTTTTATATTTATTTACTTTTTGGATATTGCTAATCTTTTTAAGTATAAATGGTAAGTTTCAGGTTTAGTTTCAAGGTGATGGTATAAGAAATACCTTATATTTTGTTAATTTATCTGTAAAGTATGAGATATTTTCAGTTGTGATTATAGAAAAAATAAATAAAAGATATAGCCTCCATACTTTTTATAGTTTTTATAATATTTTATTTATTTTTAGTTTTGGTTTTTTGTAATTTTAATTTTTATGGGAATAAAAATATTTTTTAGTAACTAGTGTTTTTAGATAGTAAAGTGAGAAATACTTGTTATACCTCTGTATTATTTTTAATTTTGGTATTTTTATTGCATTATTGAACTCTTTGGGATCATTTTAGTATTATGTATTAGTTTTTATTATTTTTATGTTAAAAATGTTCAGTGTAAAGTGTTACATTAGTTTAAAAAGTGTCACATCCAGAAGACAACATTATCAAAAACCTAATTTGCACTTTACTATAGTACAACATGACCACTGTCAACATGGCCACTTTCAACATGAGCAATGTTGCCATTGAAAGCCTGCCTCTGGTGTAGGTACCAATTTAGCTAGCACTGATAGAACCCAGTTAGCTCCAGGAAGGTATGTTGATGATTGTCACATGTGTTAAATTCCTTCTATCAATTAGCAAGGAAAAATCCCAATTTTTAGTTTCAAACCCCAGGACCCTGCAGGCTACCAGCCCATGGGTAGCTGGGCCAGCGTTTTTTGAGCTCAAACCAGTAAAAAGATTTGACTTTGGAGAAACCTCCAAGACTCACCAGCGTAGCACCTTCTACAATCAAACCCTGTCTTCTGAGGGATCCTCTTAGACTAGCCAATAGGAACACCAACTCAAGCAATATCCCTGTAATAACTTAGACCAATGCCAATGAAGTGCTGAAGAAGTTTCCCCAAGAACTAGGGCCGCCAAACAATGACAAATCCCATGTCTCAAAGAAGGAAATTGATATTCCCCGTTCCAGCTCGGCCAATATGAGCTGTCTATATTGGATACCACTGAGTATTTCCAAAACCTGGTAAATGCTACCACCCAGCCCAAAATATTTTATAAAAGTTTTCACAGTTTTGATGAGCATACTTATACCCAAGAGATGACAAGAAGATGCACATTGATATCCTTACAATAAAGTGTTATGAACCTTTGGTTCACACAGGTCTTACCCTAAATCCTTTTAGCACTTTACCATTTTCAATTTGATATCCCCAGGTCTGTCCTTGCTTCCCACCAAGCCCAAGAAAACGCGTCTAACCACCCAAATTATTCTGTCCTCCAGGAGCTCCCTAAAGCCAGGTTCATTTTACAGAGTATCCTCCAAGCCCAGACTATTTGGAGTTTACCTTAGAGGAAATCCTAATTTATGGCCCAGAAGCTTGCACCAGAGAAACAGAGCTTATTGGTTTTGAAGGAACTTGGATCACAGTGCAACCTTTGCTATTTTGCAACAAATATAACTACCTACCCGTGTATTTGGTACCAATGACTCCTCCTTTGACCCTGCAGCCCAACTGCCCACAAGAATATGTTGCTAGTAGTGAGTCTACCCCTACCCAGATATACAGAGTCATGTACACCATGCTCACTGGCTTAATTAATTCATGGTGCCCACCAGAAGAACCTGGGCCATTCTTGGGAAATCATGATCCTACATTGTAAAGTTAGCCCCCTATCCTGTGGTGGGCCCTTCCTTCTGGGCCTGTTGGCTGTCTTCCCGCAAGTTCTCAGGAGCATACCACAGGATATATCCCTGACAATTATTCAGCTTCTTGAACCAGGTGAATTCAGAGGTAGTAAGATGGGGCAGCCCTGCCCCTCACACTTTTAGTGATGAAGCCCTAGGTGCTTCTGTTCATCATTGGGATTGAACAGGAACCCATCAGTGCTCTTGGAGGACATTATTAGAAATTAGATGGACAGGACTTCTGGTAGCCTGAAATCCTCTTCATAGTTGTTAAATTGTGTGATTTTGATATATCCTGGTGCTCCAGGTCATTCTTGGTGGGTGTAACAACCCCAAAGCTTTTTAAGTCTTCATTCTATTCCTCTTATATGTGGGGGGAGTCTCTTCTTCATCTGCCTGGCTTCAGACAAATTGTTATTAGAAATCATTTATCAGAAGTTTATGTCATTGCTGATGTAACTAAAAACAATAAGACTTCTATGGATGTTGGACCTGAGACCAGCCTTTCTAGCCCCTTAACTCTTAAGAATGCTGGGTTAGTTAATAGTATACTTTTTAAATTACTTGCTGCGTTTCTTACAGTTCAACCTGCAAAATCTGGGTTAAAAAGAGCGGAGATTTAACTTGGAAATTCAACTGCTGTAAACTTGTGCTTTGACAGTGAATTTTTAATAATTTGAATTTGGAATTTTATTACCTTTTTTAAAACATCAAGTGGGGTTTCAGCTCATTAGACACAAATACATGTCCTAGGTCAAATCCAGGTGCCATATGGGTGGGCTTGTAATTCTTCAGATGTTGCAATTTCTTAGACAGTAGCTTGTACTTAGACTTCATGACCATAAATTTATAAGCACCTTTCCTATAAACAGGTAAGCATCCCCTTCATAGAACTTCACCTCAGCTGGGATGAGACCTTCTTTAATCTGATACCACTCCTGGAACAGTCTTTTGAACTCTCCTCCTATGAACTCCTTTCCTCTGGTGAGCATATCCAAGTGTTGATTTAATATGTATCATTCTTCATCCAAAGTCTTGCTTGTTTCAAACCTCCTGCAGCTCTGACAGTAGACATCTTCTTTAACAGAGCTAGGGTAGAAAATTTTATGAGTTTTATCCATGGGAAACTCTGCAAAACAGGGGATGATGAATGGAGATTGAGATTGGCATTTATTGTACTCATAAGAAATATCCTCATATAAACCTTCTGTATTGTGGCCTTTTTTGAGAGGAATATATTTGGGTTGCCAAGTCTTAGAGTCCTTGCTTTATCTCTTGGGCTCCTTGTCTCTAATCTTTCTCTCATGCCCTATGTCTTGGGCTCCTTGTGAGGTTTTCTGTGTCCTGCTTTCCTGGCCTTTCAGTACTGTGATATCCTTCTCTTAGCATTTTACTCTTTTCCTGATGTCTTGGGCTCCTGCTCTGGCTTCTGGCTCTGTATCTCTCCCTTGTTTCAGTCTGTTTTCCTTTAAATAGATCCTTGTTTAACCTTTCCCCCTTTCTGACTCCTTTTTTCCAGGTTTAAACTATGTGGTTTTTCTCTCTCTATAAAAAATTAAACTTGACAACTTACTTCAGTCAATCAAGGCAGACTTTTCATTTTCAAACCCCTGATTTATTAGGGGTTTCCCTTCTGTTTTACCAATGAAAACCATTGGTAAAGCAGGCTTTGTCCTGCAGCCAATCACACACTTGGATTGGCTTGTTTTTCCTAACAGTTTTCCCACGCTACATGCTCCTGCCCTTGGTTAAAACCTGTTGTCTTTTTGCTCCATAAAAACCATGGCTCCAAATTTTGAACAGTTTATCTGTTTCCCTGTTTTATTTTTGCCGTGAAAAATTAAAGAATTTATTCCTATGTTTTACTTAATATTTTTTTTAAAAATCTTTCTATGTGTTTCCCTGACCCACATCAATTATTGGCAAAACTCAAAGTCACATATTGCTCTGCTTTTGCTCCTCTTAATGTCCTGGTAAATTTCTGGCCCTGCTTTCAAAGTTTCTCTGTGCTGTTCCCATCTGCTCCTGTCTCATCCCACTCAACTAATTATTATATTTTATTTCTTTAATAATTTAATCATTTTACTTATTTAATTATATAACTTCTTTATTTATCTACATCCTTATTATTTTTATCTTTTAATTATTTTGCTTCTTTTTTAATTTTTTTCTTTAATATTCTCTTTATTTTCTCTGTTTTTTGTATCTCTTTACATCTTTTCTCTCTGTTCTGTATCTCTTTTCAGCCACCCTTGATGGTCTTTTCCTAGTCCTTCTGCTTCTTTTTCTGACAATCCCTACCAATTTCTTCCGACTGAGATTCTCTATTCTGTTAGTCTCCATTAGTCAACACCTCAGACTCAGGAAATAAGGCTCCAAAAGTGAATCAACTTGAACTGGACCCCCCATCAGTGACCTACACCTTAGTTCATCAGCAACAGACACTCCTCATGTCTTGATGCTGTTTTTACTCAATCAAGTGGTTAGCTTGAGCTTTCAGACACAAATTACCCCACTTCACTTCCCAGAAATCTCCAAATCACCCAGTTATGCAGCTTTTTCTCCAGATAGCCACATCAATGATAATTCTGGGCATAGCTATGCTTGCCTAGTAACCTCAAACCTCCCCAAAGCTACTAGGAAGTCATAGAACAAGAAAGCTTACCCCTAGCCTAGGTAAGGTTGTCCATTTGCATGCCCCCTGAAGTTAGTACCAGGATCATAGAGCTTCTACTGTGCATCCTTTTCCAGATATCCAGGACCTTTCTATCATTCCTCTGCATGAACAAAAGGCCACTTTATTCCCCTTACCTGGCTTGGTTCACTCATCTAATTGAATCAAGCTAGGCATATCAATACACTAACCAACCTTTACTGTTTCTAGGCATTTAATCTTAATTTTGGCTAAAATAGCCCTTGCCTGAAAAAAGCTTCCATTTGGATTGTCACACCCAGCCAACAAAATATATTGCATCTTCTGGATGATTTAGGAGATCCAACAGCTAAAGAAATATCAGATTAAAATATATAATTCAAGTCTGTTCAAGAATTACTTATGTTTCTTTACTGTTGTCCACTGTTGAGTTCAAAAACTCATGTCTGTCAGTTTTGGTTTGCCTCTAAGATTAACCTCAAGAGGTTAAGAATCTAATTGGAATTTTTCATGCTTGTTGCAGGTTAAATAATAGGTTTCAGTTAGTTAACTAAGTTCAATTTATTTATTTTTACTTTAAGTTAAAACTCAACTTATCCTAACTTTCTTAACACCCAAGAAAGGG
This sequence comes from Entomophthora muscae, assembly GCA_014839935.2. Lineage (NCBI taxonomy): Eukaryota > Fungi > Entomophthoromycota > Entomophthoromycetes > Entomophthorales > Entomophthoraceae > Entomophthora > Entomophthora muscae. The sequence goes on along the minus strand of QTSX02006442.1, from coordinate 214,080 downwards.
ATATTTTATTATTTAGAGCAATGCTATATAAAGTATGAGGTTACATTCCTTCAATTTTTTAATCAATAAAGTCTGTTATATCCAGTCAATTTATAAATACTTTTCATTTTTAGCACACAACCATGATATTAACCAAGTCTCTTTACAAGGAGCACCTTGGGTATAGGTGGGTGATCTGACTTCTATTATTAGTAGTACCTGGGAAAGTGTGTTCCTTGTCACTAGAGCTGACTCTAGTTCTTCTAAATCTCCTGAATCCTAAATTTCTGGCATTGTGTGATCCCAGAACGCTGGTATACAGCCTCACTTCTTTCTGATAATCTCCCTATTAGAGAGAAGCCTAAGTCATACAATAACATTCCCAAGTTATCTGTTCCTCAAGTTTTACATTCTCTTGTGTTGGTCTTCCAGTTAAGCTACTTATGTGCTTATTTCTTCCTGGGTTTCTTTAATCCTCTCTTTATTGTTATTTCCTCATTGGGGAGCTCTTCATTATTGAGATGGTCTGTATTCCAGTAGGTTCCCTGTTGACAGGAATAAACCCTTCTGCCATAGTTCACCAAACCAGAAATATTTTTCCAAGTGGATGGGTTACTCACATTTTTGCCTAGTTGGGCTCTTTCTCACAGGCAACAGTTCACTTCTAACATTGAAGCAAGATCCTGAACAAGAATCAACCCCCAGTTCCCCCTCCCTGCAGCCTGTCAGCTCAGAAGGCCAAGAGCCCAGCGCCCATATTCCATATCCCAGCAAGAGCAAACCCAAAAGAAAATTTGATGTGAACCTTCCAAGACTAAAATCCTTGCTAAAGTTGCAGGAATTTACAAGCAAAAAGCAACATTTGATGCCAGAAGCTTCTCTGAAGTGACAACACTTGACACTGGCAGGGCAGTAAAATTAGCAATTCTGTCAATAATAAATGCCCTGAACCCGCCCAAGGCCCAAGAAATGGCACTTGCCCTGTAAACTTGCCCAACACCAATAACCAAGCTGATGAACAGAAAGGTTTAGAGGCCTATTCTTCAGTGACATTCAATATCAACCCACTCTCATATGATACCACTCTGCCACCCTTAGAATTCTGATGCCAGCCTGCCCAAGCCCAGGAAATCTGACCTAATAATGTGGTCTGGCAAAGCGGTAATTATACTCTGCTAGGTCAAGACCAAATCCCATTGTCATCTTGAGTAATAAAGCTGTTATGAGCCTTTGGTTCAGCCAATTTCTGACTTATACTATACTTGTTTCCTTTCACCTCTGTACAGGTCCTTCAGGCCACACTTTCCCTGCTATCACACCAGCAGAATATGTGGTCCCCATACCTATGCTTTTCTGTCCTCCTGGTGCCATGTTTGGTCCAATACATTTCACTGGATATCATGTGAGCTTTGCCTACTCCAAGTTCACCTTAGAGAAAATCCTTGCTACTGGCTCCCTAGCAAGGTCCCACAAACCTGAAACCTTTGGCATGGAAGGCTACTGGTGCACATTACAGCCCCACCTCTTCAGGGACAAATATAACCCTCTGTTGGGGTACTTGGTTCAAATGACCCCTCTTTTCACCCCCAGACCAACCTCCTGACTGCAAGATCTGGAAGTTTCTAGCCAGACCACATCCACCCAACTATTTGATACAATGTACATTACACTGATAGATTTGATGGTCCCCATGGTCCCTTCTAGCCCAGTCTCTCTCTTAAATTATCAAGTTAGCGCAATATTGTGACAGGCGCTTCCCACTGGACCAGCGGTTGCCCTGGCTGCATCTGCAACTGCCCAACCCATACTTTGACTCCCTGGCGCTCTTGGAGGAGCTGGGGGTAGGTTACTCTTCAGAAGACTCCTTTTCTGAAGAGGGGGCGGGTTCAGGGGTCTCTTTGGCAGTCTTGGTGGGCTTCCTGGGGATGCTCTTGCTGGCCTTTGGGTCAGACGTCTTAGTTCTAGAAGTAATGGTCCTCATTGGGTTAATGGGAGGCTTATTTAGGAAGGTATCTATATGGCTCAAAGTTAGTGTATTTCAGCTGATAATAAAGAGAATACATTATTCATGAAGTATTGTTTTTTAACAGGATCTGAGATTCTGAGCACTACTTGCTATATTTTTAGGGACCAATAATTTTTCAACTGGGGTAGCTAACTCAATGATAATCCCAAGTGAAGTAAAGGTATTGTGAATTTACCTTCATTATATTTTGATTGGTCTATTAAATGATAATTTGTGGGTTTATTCATCAAAAAGCCTTAGCTTTTGCTTATGTTTTGGATAGTTATCTTTACCCAAATACAGATTGACATTAATAACTGAACCTTCCAGATCCTTACCAGCCTCTTGCCACTTGGGGGTATCTTCACTAAAGCTACTAGGATCAAACCTTGGGGTATAAAATTGAATGCAAATTCCTTCAATAAAATAAGCTTATTTTTGCTCATTAAATTTGATATTGAATCTTTGGCGCACATCTTCCATTTGATAGAAAGATATCTATTGCTCACACTCACACTCAGATAAAACAGACTTAAAGCCAGAACCTCAAGTCTTTTTTATTTAAGACTTTCACCCAAGTTCTTTTATATGTCAAATAATAAAGCGCAACTCAACAAAATGGTGCTCACACAGGGGCCACAAACACTGCATCCATGCCTTTCAACACTACCTTCATTGGTCCTGCCCGTCCTCCTTCAGCTGACATTACCTCGCCTACTATCTCTAGTCCTCCTCTTGAAGAGGACATCTCAGATCCTCCTGCTATTCTGTCTGCTGTGGTAGTCTCAATCTAGCCTCATGTAGTACCTAATACTATTCCAACACCTACCTTTTATCAAGTTTAAGAAACTGCCATTGTATTGGTTCAAGGTTGGTGTACTGCAAGTACTATTAGGTCCAAACTCAAACCTGTGTTTGGGGACGCTGAGAACTGCTTCATGATGGTCAAATCAAGGGTTAGCTTTGATTCATACTTCTTCCTTATTGACTACACTGAACCTTCTCCAACACTTTGTCCACCCTGCGCTTGTTCATCACCAATTGCTCCTAGGGTTGCACTCTTTCCAGTTAGATTCTATGCTGACTGCCTCCCACAATAACCATGATAAATTTGTGGCCTTCCAACAATGGGCCAACAATTTCCTCTTGTTGTTGTTGTTGTTGTTGTCTAATCAATGTGACTCCCTTCTGATCCAGCAGCATCTACAATCAACAGTAGATGCTATTTGTGCCTCCCTTCCCAACTATGTACATGATTGTCTACAAGCTTACAAATTTGGTCAAGCTGCTTAGTGAGAAGCTAATAAAGCCAATCTTACTTTAAAATAGTCTGTTCTAGATAATCTCATCCAACATTTTAATCAATTCTGTGATCACTTAAACAATCAGATGATATTACTGAAAGTCATTGTAACTTACATTGCCTCTTCTATACATGAAGCTACTAAAACTGCCCAAGCATAATGGGTAGTCAAATATAAGAACCTCAAGACTGTGTTGAAGAAAATTTCAAATCTGAGAACTTTAAGTCATCTACTCCTCCTGCTAGTGATTCTAGCCCTGATTTGTAGGAGATCTGGGAAGCTATTCACAAACTCAAGGCTATAACCATACAAAAGACTGCTGCAGCTCCTGCTTCAGCTCCTCCTCCTACACCCAACCCACAAGCAACTGTGCTGATAGGAAAGATGACTGGAATTCAAGCTAAGGTTGAAGCCCTGCAAGCTGCTATGACATCCTCTGATAATACTCCCCCTCTTATCAAAGAATAAGGCTTTTGCCCTGGACACAAAGGGGAACCTCAAATCAAAGGTTTTACCAGTCTTGCACATCTGAAACAGGATGTTGACGTAGTCATCCACAATTATGAGGCCCTTGATTCTGATCTACAAGAAATGAGTGAACTCACCAAGAGCATGGATGAACATTTTTCTCCCCTCATTGTGCAGGTGCAGGATTTTTCTTTTAAAATTTCTAAAGTTGTGCTACTGCAGCTGTGCAGCAAATCCAGATAGATAACACCCTCCAAGTAGCCACCGCTTCTAGAGATTCTAGGGCTCAAATAAAAGCCACTCTTACTACCTTAAAAGAGAGTGTACATCAAATATGGGCTCTCCAGCCTCACGCTGAGAGTGAAGCTGAGTTCACCTCCAAGGTCTATTTTCTTAACTCTAACTCTCAAGAAAGTTCCAGTGGGTCTGCTAACACTAGTGACAATCCTAATCATAAGCTGTCTCTCAAACAGGTGTTTGACCCAAAAGCTTCAATCATTGCTACCCTCCTCACTATCTATGAGACAGCTATGTGCTGAGTACCTGAAAAACTTAAAAGGGAACACAAAAAACTGTCTCCATCCTATGTGCCACAAAGTGGTGGCTCTGGACTAATTAATATCACCACTTGGGCCCAGATGAAGGAGATGTTGATTGAGGAGATTGGTAGAGACTTGAGCTTGGAAGTCGAGAAATATGCCTGTATGCACATTTCTTTCAAGCCTAATGAAACTATTGCTGATTTTGCCAAGTGCTTCTACATAGAGATTCAAAATTTAATCACTAGCTGTCAGCTCACTGTGAAGAAAGTGTACATTGCCTACACTAATGCCCTTAAAGTCAATCAACTACTATGTTTGCACTTTAATGAGCATAATCTAGTGCTGTTGTTGTGTTTGGCTCCTGGGGACAATATCCAGGAGGACACGACAGGAAATCTTTATAACAAAAGATTTGAAGTTTGAAGCTAGCCTTGGGTTAGCCTTCAGGGCAAAATTAAAGACATGTACCTTAATTTTCTGGAATGCAAGATGAGGAATTCCTTTTGGAAGAAAGGAAAGGAAAAATATTGAAGAATATTAAAGCCAACGCAAATGTGGATAAACTTGCCATTATTAGGAGAATTGATTCTACTTAAATAGTAGACAAGGCTCAATGATCACTTATTAGGTAGACAGAGTGGCAGTGGGGGTCATGTTGGGTTGAAATCATACCAGGATCAGTCCCAGGCTGTTATGGAAATCCAGAATGAGTATACATTGGCGTCAACCCATTTATGGGAGGCAAGGAATATTCAAAGTCAAAATAGAAACCAATCAAACCTTTGCACATATCATTATTTGAAGGCCATATCAAAATAGCATTAATGGTGCAATTTCCAACAACCGTCTTCAATGAAGGGAATCAAGACCCTCTTGCAAGACATGCAGATGACCCACACTAGTTCTATATTTAAATAAGCACACTCAAATTAGGCTAGTTGATACTTTGTTCTCCCTGCATTATGACCTTTGAAAACAATGGGCAGCCTAAGTGTTAAGGATGTCATAGTTGTGTAATTTTGGGTCATAATTCTCAATTTTTTACCAACCCAAAAGTAGAGAGTGCAGATCCTAGAAGTCATTTGGGAAAGGCCTAATCAACTTAGAGGTGGGGATGCTATCTGTTAAGTAACCTTCCAAGTCTTCTTCTATTTATGCTCTCACCACCCCCTACTGTGTCTGGCTCTATATCCCTTCCTCCCAAACCTTCCATCCTGCATCTCTTCCATGACCTACCAATTGAATCTAATTATGATGAATCCAAAGACAATGAACTTGATGACTATGAGCACATGGTACTATATGTCCCCAAGGCTATCTCTGTACCTTAAAAGCTACTCTCTGGGAAAACAACTACCACTAAAGTAGTATCTGGCTCCTCTACTGCTCAAGGAATGGTTTATTGTTATTACATTTCCCAATCAATCTGGGCTCCTGTATTGATTAAATCTTCTGCTGAGGCTGAGAAGTTAGCCAAAGCTATATTCCAAGATCTACAGGTCTCCTTGCCTCTAAAAGTTGTTTATAAGGAGATCCCTGATCTTTGCTGTACTTTAGAAAAACGGTAAAAAATAACTTGTTGCTGTCAAATTAATGGGGTCAACCCCTGGTAAGGTTAAGACTAAACAGGTTTGTGACCTGCAACCCAACTTCCCAGTGACCTGAAGCCAAATGCATAAGTTGACTTGAATTTTCAAATCCAGCAACACGACAAAATGACAATATCTGTACAGTGGAGAGCTTGATTTAGCGCTTGACTCATTACAAAGATCAAGCCACCCCCTAACCATCCAACTTAGTGATCTCACTAATCATGTTCCTATATCCTGAATCACAGCAACTATTTATCTTCTATATCCCAATAAAGGACATTATCTAGTTTCCAATTATTTTTTCTTTTTAACTCTACTGCAACAGCACAGTTATGACATTGGTAGCACAGGTAGGTTCTTCATCCTACTTTCCCTTCAAAATTCTGCCTGTTTCCCATACTTGCTGTAGTCAACAAATATACAAAATAATTATGTACAGGCTTCCTGTGAACTGGACGCCATACACGTCAGGGACCAAAGTACCATAAGGGTACATACTATATCAAAACATGGTGATGCTGGTCTCCACTTTCAGTACCTTATCAGCTCAAGGATTCTTCCAGGCCCCCTCTTCCATACCTTGAGCCACCAGCAAAAACATCATGCCTTCCCATGCAGTTCAGCAACTCTGCAGCGTCACCTTGGAATCATTTTCAGGAGCTAATTATGACATCATCACAACATGGATTCAATCAGCCCAAAGCAAGTTGACACAGATGGAGTGTCCAACACTCATTTGGATTTCAGAGATATTCATTTTCCTGACACACAACATAGGAACCTGGTACAACAAATGGCATGAGGATCACACCCAAAAGAATTTAGATACCTTCAATGATACTTCTTGTCAATTTTTCAATGAAGGACACAGCCCTCACAATCATACACTAATTAAAGAACTTGGCACAAACTGAAACATTAAAGGAACTCATATGAGCTTACAAAAAGCTACACCTACAAGTACCCTTGGATATGGTGTTTGACAGCCCAGCTACACATCTCATGTACTATGATGCCTTTAAGCCCCATGTAATTATGCATGTACATTTGGACTAAGTTACTGACCTCCAGATCCTGTACTGTGAAGCAGAGAAAGCAGAACAAAATTCTAATGCACTACACAAGGCGTAAAACGGAAAGGGGAGAGATCTAAAGACTCCCACTATAGAGGACGCTCCAATTGCCCTCTACCTAACAATGATAACTGAAAAATTAACAAGCCTTTGGGCTCTAATGACCATAGCAATGGGAACAATGGCCGGTCTAATTGCACTCAATTTAGAGTCACCAGCACTCACAATAACCAGGACAAGGTAAAAGCCCTGAGAGAGCATTAAGCAAGCCAAGCTCTTCTCACCAAACTTCTGCCTTACCAAACAATTAATATTTCCCAGAGGACATGGATCAGTGCCCTATGATCCAGGTTCCCTCAGGAGATCTAGTACTCTACACTGTTGTAATACATCTCAATATATTGATGTCCTACCATTTCTGCTTTTGAAGTTACACAGGCTCAGCTCTCTTGGACTCAGGTGCAGATTGTACTCTTGTTGATAGCAACTTTTTGAACAAGTTCAAGCTAGCTACTAATCATTTGTGGATTGAGAGCATAGTTTTAGCGGATGAACATCACATTTCTGTTACCTGGGAAACTTCCCCCTTCTCTATCATGTTAGAGAACCTCCACTCCATCATTCAAGGGCCTGTCATCAACTTCCCCAGATTTGATTAATTCTTGGCTTGAACTGGCTGAGAAAAAATAATCCCCTTGTGGACTGGGCCACCTCATTACTGATCATCAAACAAGAAGGAGTCAACCACCAAATCTATCCTAACACAGTAGACCAATTTATTTGGGATCATATGTCTGTACATATTACAGAGACCCAAGAAAAAAAAAAGACAACCTCAAGGCAATCAATTGGTACTTCTGTTAGTACAAGGGCATACACCTTAAAGATCAACAAGATACTGTCACCTCCCAGTACCAGGAAATAGTGTCCCACCATCCAGAGATCTTTAAGGAGCCATTCCAGGACTACCACCCAAGAAACATATATAGCACACCATCCAACTCAAGGATGAAGTTACCAAGGCACAGCTCATATACCGTCTTACTCCCAATGAGAACAACACACTATGTGCTTACCTTACGGAAGCTCTAGGAAAAGGGTTCATCCAACCTTCACAGTCCCCTTTTGGGTTTGCTGTATTCTCTGTATCAAAGAAAGATGGTTTCCTCCTGTTGGTCACCAACTATTGAGCGTTAAACAATGTTCCATCAAGAATTACTATCCTCTTCTGCTCATCAACAACCTCTTTGATGCATTAGGAGGAGCAACAGTCTTCTCTAATATTGACCTTACCTCTGGATACAATCAGATTTTCATCAAGGAGAAAGATATACCAAAAACTGCATTCTGAACTAAGTATGGCCCTTACAAGTGTTCTGTGCTTAGCTTTGGAATAAGCAATGCCACAGTGAGCTTTGTTACATTCATGAAAAAAGTCTTTGCGCCACACATTAGCAAACACACACTGGTATACTTGGACAATATTATCATGTACAGTACCACTGTAGAACAGCATCACAAGGACCTGTAAACAGTGTTTCTGACTTTGTTGCAACAAAAATTGCTTGCCAAGTCATCCAAATGCTAGTTCTACATGGAACAACTCCCCTTCCTAGGACATGTGGCATCTAAAGACAGCATTAATCCTGATAAGAAAAAGAAAAAAGCCATTTGCAAGATGCCCCCCCAAAAGAAAACAAGGGAGAGCTTGGAACTTTCTTTGGAATAATATGATATTTTTGCTGATTTATCCCAGACTGCAGCATCTTCACGGCATCATTATCTGCAATCACAGGTACCATATCAAAATTTGTATGGACCTTGCAACAAGACCTTTTCTTTCTGCTGTCTAAAAGAAAAAATTGTATCCTCCCTCATCCTGAAATATCCCAAAGAGAGACAGGGATTACCAAATAAAAACAGACGCCTCTGAAACATCCATTAGAGAGGTGCTCTGTGTCAAAACAACCTCTGGCAACTTCTTACCTGAAGCCTATGAATCCCAAAAACTGACCAATGTGGAGTACTGCTTTTCCATACATGGCAATTATTTGTTGGCCATTGTGCACTATCTAGTTAAGTGACGCACTACTTGAAGAGACAAGAATAGTTCACTGTCTTAATGGACCACAAGTCTTTAATCTATTTCAGGATGCAAGCTAACATCTCCCACTGGCAGGCCCATGGATGGTGTTATTGGAAAAATTTAACATGAATATCTAATATAAACTTGGACCAGAAATAGTAACAGCCAATGCTCTTTCCCACCTGTACATGAGAGCTTCAAGAGGGAAAAATGGCTTGGACCCAGACTGAATGATCCTAGTAATTTGCACCAAGAGCAAAGGTTTCCCCCTGGCACAAACAACATCATCCAAGACACCATAGTAAAGAGCAAACATCTATTTGTAGATGTCTACAGAACCCTTTACCGCAAAATGACTGACAGAACAATCATCCCATATATACCCACTCATCAGAGGATCAACACCATCCTCTGGTACTGTCAAGACCTAGAACACACCAAGAGTAAGCCCTATATGAGATCTTGAAACATAATTCTTGGTGGCCCACACTGTAACACAATGTTCAGCAAGTACTTGATCAATGCAAGGTGTGCAAAAGATTTTCCAAAAGTGATATGCCACACAAATATGTACTACCCATTTGCACCCAACTACCATTCAAGGTGTAGGCCCTAGACATAGTAAATTCATGCCATGAAACACAATGATAAGAAATATATCATCACAGCCATTGACTTTGCTACACATTGTCCAGTGGTGCAGACTGTCAAATCCCACACTGGTAACAGAATACGGCAGTTCATAGTCAAAGAGATCATCAGTAAGTTTGAAAATCCAGAACTATTGATTGCTGATGGAAGCAAAGAATTGACTTCTGACAATACCAACTTGTAATTTGTCAAACAAGGCAACAAATACACCATAACACATCATATCCTCAAGTAAACAGCAGGGTCAAGCAACTGAACAGCATTCTGGTACATGCCCTTGCCAAACTCATCACTGGCACACCTGAGGACTGGTACAAGAAACTACTGACTTCATTCCATGTATGCTGCACCCGAGTGAACAGATCCACTGGGAAGATACCCTTTGAGCTTGTATATGTTACACAACCAAACGTTATCCAAGCCCTTATGGGTCTAAAGTTGGAAATACCCAACAAAATATTGTCCTTCTCAGACCCCCAAGTAATTCACATCAACAGTGATCAACTGGACAAGGAAGAGAAACGTCTGCAAAACACATTTGTTCCTATCCAAGCTAGACACAAAGTTGGGGATGAAGTATGGGTAATTAACATAGACAAGAGTAAGTTACAGCCTGATAAAGTAGGCCCCTCCATTATCCTAGAGATAAACAACTACAACACTTATCTAGTTGTTGTAACTGTGCTGTTTTAGCAGAGTTGCTTGGGGAAAAATATTTAAAAGATAGATAATAATATTTATTGCAAGATAGTGATTATATAGCTATTGTGAATCAATGAATAGCAGGAACATGATTGGTGATCACACAGCTTGATGGAAGAGGGGGTGGCTTGATCCTGATAATGAGTCAAGCGCCAAATCAAGGTATCCACTGTGAGGGATCATCATTTGTTCATGTTGATTGATTTGGTAATCTGAGTTGACTTCCTAGTCTGGCTTTGGGTGACCAGATAATTGGATTGCCAGTCACAAACCCGCTTGGTTGGAACCTTGCTGGTGGGTCAAGCCTGCAGTTTCAACATAGTGCAAGGTCTGGGTAAGAGGAAGTAGGATAAAGTCCTATATCACAATTGACTCTGCCCATGAAAAGCTTTATATAAGTAACAATAGTCCATCCTGCCTGTGATCAAACAGCAGCTAGTGAAGTACGTTGTCTGTGCTCCCAAAGATCTTTCAGAAGACCTTTCAGCAGAGTAAGCCAACCTCTAGCCAGGGGGTATCAAAAAAACAGGTCAACCCCAAGTAAGGCTCTGACTAAAAAGATTTCTGACCCGCAACCTGGCTTCCCAGTGACTTAATACCAAATGTCACACTTGACTTGAATTTCCAAATCCAGCAACATAGCCACATGATAATCTCTGTACAGTGGAGAGCTTGGTTCAGAGTTTGACTAATTAAAAAGATCAAGCTACTCCCTAACCAAGTGATCTTCATAATCATGTTCCTACTATCTTGATTCACATTAATTATATAACATCTATATACCAATAAAGAATATTATCTAGTTTTCAATTATGTTTCTCCTTGTAACTCTGCTAAAACAGCACAGTTACAACACTGTCTCCAAAGGAGTTTTATCTATCCTTCCCTCCTTTGGAAGAGATACCATTCAAGTAGAAGTAGCTGCTCAAAAAGTGAAGATTAAGGCCATATTTGACGCATCTTCTCCTTTTAAGTTGATCTCATCTAAACTCATGAAAAAGCTTAATATTGCAACAGATCTCACCTACAACCAGTCTTATGGTACCACTGGATTGTCAAAAACCTGTGCTATTTGAGCATACTCTGCTCTTTCCCTTGGCTTTGAGAAGCTGCTTTTATCTTCTCCTGTGGTGGTCTTGGAGAATGAGAGCTATAATCTCCTGATTGGTATTCAGTTCCTCTTATAATATAATGACATTATTAGAATCAAGGAAGGATTTTTATCTCTCCTGAAAGATATAATGTCTTTCTATATTCAAAGAGACTGTATCCCTTCCAGGGAAGCAGTTAAAAACTTGTGTTCTAGAGTATCCTACGGGCATTTTCTCCTTGAAGTTTAGAATGCACTCCTCTAACCTCAATTCCCTGTTGTCCTTGTGTCTATCAGAAGAAAATATTTCTCTATTAGCTCCTTGCACCTTCTCCATCCCTCCTGGGTTGTAAGTGATAGTAGATTCTCAGGCTTCATATGAATTGCCTGCCAAGACATTCATGCAATTGTACACCCCTGAGTCTTTTGGCAAAACAAGCCTTGTCTATGCTCTGGAATCCTGGATGTCACTCAAAAAGAGCCTGTCCAGCTGCTGTTAGCTAACTTGGCTGCTACTCCAATGAAAGTTTCTAAAGCACAGATACTTGGACACACTCAACTTTTGGGTGCCCTAGCTGTTCATCCTCTCTGCCCCTTTGGGAAGTTCAGTGATCTTGCCTTTCCCAAAACTGAGCCTCAATTCTTGTCTCTCTTTCCTGCCCAAGATTTCCCGCAGCTGACCCTGGTCAAGAAATATGAGGTGCTAAAGCTTCTAGATCCTTTTTATGCATCTTTGCTCAAGGCCCCAAAAATTATTGACTGGTCAAAGGGGTCATACACAAAATTGATACAATAAATGCTTCTCCTTTTAGAGCAAGCTCCTATTGCTGCAGAAGAGTTTAGGACACTCAGGTCTCTAAAGAGTTAAAACAACTTTTGGATGCCGGTTTGTTAGCTACCTTTCAGAGTCCCTGGGTTTCCCTGTTATTAATCTTGAAAAAGAAATATGATAGATGTTGAGCAACTTGGGTTATTGCTGGTATGTTCAAATCTACAGATAGATGTTAGCCTTGCCAACTTACTCTACCTAATCTTATGCAAGACCATACAGACTATAATAAAGTAGAACTTTGAAGATAATTATGTTTATTGGGACTGGAGTACAATCAAGCCAGCAGCTGCAATCTATCCAGGTGTAACTAAGAGCTTGTTATCACCCTTCCAGGTGTCTGTATCAATATATACTGCAACAACCCTTGTTCTTTTACTTTAAGACAGTTCTCATTGGCTACCTTTGCAATAGATCCATTTTTACTGGCTACACCTATCCTGATTGAATGTCCTTAGACGTGTGCTGCTACTGGCCTTAGAAAGGCTACATGGCACTTCAGTTACAGCCTGCACTCTCCTTGAGCTAGCCTACTGACAGTTATTGATTGGCTGTATCCTTACACGCCTATTATTGCACTAGGAAACTACGCAATATTTGATTAATGGTTAGAAATGCTCCCTGTTCTGTCCTCCTACATTGGAAGGTAGAATTCTAATGTTCCTGTTTTTTTATTTCCAGGGCTTAATCAGTGATCCTTTTATGGCTGGTGAGCATTCTGCTTATTAATGCAATGGTTCAAATTAGGGATTATAAACTGTATAATAGCTGACTTGATCCAATATCAACCCATAGATTATCCATGTGTAATGCTAACCTGAACCAATAAGTTACCAATTATACGTCGTGTGATGCTGATCTGAACTTGGTATCTCCTGGCCATTTGTGCATCACTTGTTTGATATACTCATATAGGCCCTTCAGGATGGGTGGAACTGAGTTAATACAACGTCTAGTAGGATGAATTAGGCAATATAAAATTGATGATCTGGTGATTACACAACATGTAGTCAATGATAATCACTATATTGGCTAACAATTATACAGCGTATAATTGCTACACATATTGGAATGATAATCTAGTGACAATACGGTAAATAATCATTGCATCTATGATAATAAACTAGTTTTTACACCACATATAACTATCATATCAATTATAATAAATTAGAGATTATATGTGTATAGTAACTACACTTAATTAAATCATAACCAAGTGATAATACAGTGTGTAACTGATAAAGATCTGTGTGTGATGATTAGCCTTATCATTTGTGGTCAACCAGCCTATTCTCACAGTGGACATCATAATATGATGAATTACTGACGCTGCATGTAAATTCACTGCCACCTCTGGCTTTGGATTGAACTATTTTCCCCCGCTGCACCAAAAAGGGGCCAAAAATTACAGCCAAGCCACTCAATTCTCTAGGAGATTTAGCTCATATTGTTGATGAGAGATTTGTTCTGGCCTACCCTAAAGACCCCCAGCTTTGGCTGCCCCAGCCTGGGAAGAAACGCTGGTCAATTTGGACTATTTGTTAGCATGGTGTTGTCCTCTCTTAAAAACCATCAGGAATGCCCAATCAAATGATGCTACATCTATGACCAGAAAATTAAATGGACCTGAACTGGTTGAGGAGCCTTCCAGCCAATCAGGTGGTCCCACAGAAATTACCCTGAAACTTTCCAGCCTCCCTGGCTCTGGCCAGCAAATTTTATCACCCAACCAATCATATTCAATTCTAAACAGTAGGTGACCTCCCCCAGCAACTCACCCCCTTTTAGCAATGTCAGGGGACTTTGGGGTCCCCTGCTTGTCAATTGTCCATTTTTATTAAATTTTGGTTGTTGCACTTGTTTTTTATATGACTTGGACTGAAACCCCTGTTTCAAGTCCATATTATCTAAAGATTAATGTGTTAGTTGTTTCTTCAAAACTTACCTTATATCCCCCTGGTTTGAACCCGGCATATCTTTTGTGGCCTTCTAGAGAAGCTCAAGTGTATAGTTCTCTTTGCACACTACTTTTGCTTTTGAGAATCATATTCAAACTCAAATTTTCAATTATATTTCTATATAAAACTTTAATCTATATTTGAATTTTTCTTGAATTTTTTGTTTCCAAACCCACTTTTGTTTTCAATTAGTATAAAGACATCCAAGTTCACATCCAAGATCTCCTGGGCCTCTCTCTGTTTCTCCTGTCCTGTTATTTACTTGTGGCTACCTCTGCCAGCACTAAAATTATTGCTTGCAGTTAAGAAAAACTGACCTTTCTTCTCCAAATTTTGCGAGGAACACAGCTATGATAATCCCAGCCATCAAATTTATGGTGTTTTCTCTGGCGCCCTTTGTGCTGCTCCTGTGGTCCACCTTGCCAGACTTGTAGGCCAGGATCTCCTCCTCCGTCCAATTTGTGGGTGAAGATCCCTTTAGCCTCCTCAATGTTCCTAGTGGTCTCCTCCTCTCTGGAGAGGCCGTGTTGAAAAGTTTGATGTGTGATGACCTAGATTTGAATGTTGTTGACTATATCTTGCCCTCCACTGAGGGGGAGAGAACCTCAGTGCCTTCCCTTCCCAGCCTGGGTGAGAGCGCTTCAGTTTCCCCCGTGGTTCTTGAGATGCCTTTGCCTGTTGCTTCTTGTGCCCCTTGGGTAATCACTGGCCTTGTGTTAATGGTATTGAACTCCTACATTCCTCAACTGTCCCCAGTGTCCTCCTTTTGGTCCCCCCTTAGAGCGGCCATCCCAGTTCTCCACTGGGCGGCATCCTGGTGGTTTCTTTCACCAGGATGGGAGCCAAACTTAGTTGGTTTAGCCCTCCTCTCTTACACTGCAACTCCCTTACTTAGAAGGATTCTTACCCCCTGTCTTGTATTGATGATGCTCTACATCAACTAGGAGGCTCTAAGTTTTTCTCACCTATAAATCTTGCTTCAGATACTGGCAAGTTAATCTGTCACCTTCAGATAGAGAAAAGGCTGCTCTCATCACCTCTGAGGGCCTTTTTTGAGCCCACCTACATTCCTCAAAAATTTTGTAATTTACCTGCAACTTTTCATAAAGCTATGGACTTAATCCTCTGCAATTTAAAGCTGTCATGTGTGCTGGCTTATTTAGTCAATATCACGGTATTTAGTGCCACTTTCACTGAGCACTTAGACCAGCTGAATGCTGTACTCCTCAAGATACAAGAATTTGGCCTCAAACTTAAGCCATCCAAATGCTCCTTCTTCAAGGATTGTTTGGAGTTTCTGGGGCATGAGGTTACCCAAAAAGTGATTTTTCCTATTACTAACAAGGTGGATGCCATCAATAACATGCTAATCCCACCAATCTTTGCAAGGTGCAGGTCTTTTTAGGAATAATGAGGTACTATTAGCAATATTTGATGAATTTGCAGAGTTCAGTGAACCTTTGTTCCAGCTGCTTAGAGGTGTGCCTTTTGAGTGGACTGAAAGCCAGCAGCAATCCTTCAATGCCTTAAAACAGAAGCTTAAAGAGGCCCATATACTGATATACCCTGACTATGACAAGGAATTCATACTGTACACCAATTATAGCAGGTTGACATAGGAGTCATCTTGGAACAACTGGACAACAAAGGAGTTGATCACCCTGTTATTTATTCTTCCTGAATATTTAACTAACACAAGAAGAACTATATCATGGCAGAAAAGAAATGCTTAGCTGTGTTGCATGTTGTCAAGAAATTCTGCTAATACATATATGGCACACAATATACCGTAGTCACAGACCACTCCTCACTTTTCTGGCTGCAACAACTAAAAGAGCTAGAAGGACAACTTGTGCGCTGGGCCCTGCTATGCAAGGCTATTACTTCACTTTTATCTACTGCTATTGCACTGGGAGTATGGGGGCAACTCATGTCTGTAATAAGGCACAGGGTACTCAGCTTAAATACTGTCATATGTGAGGATATGATTAGTATTGTGGCAGAAGAACATATAGGAAGAGGAATCCATAATTACTTTTGAGAGTTGGCTTCTGATCAAACAGAAGCACTTTTTGATAAATCAAAGGTATTTTATTATTAGGGGAAAAGTATTTATACCCTCTTGGGATGTGTCTTCCTGAGCTGTTGGCAATATTTTCTAGGACATTCCAACACACTCTTATTTTGGGTAATTAGTGATCTAGGTTTGGCCATTTTAAACACGCCAACCAAGAGATTTAATTACTTCACTCAGCACAGGTGGTCCTTGCTGCTGTGAGGGTTTGGTATATTTTAGGACCATTCATACTGCTTAGTTTGTGTCTCTGTGTTAGCTGCTTAGAAATACAGTTAATTTAGGAAATCTGAGATTATGGGGAATCAAACCCAGCGCCTCAGCACTTGATGTAAAAGTAAAGCGGCACTTTGGTGCCTGCAATATTTGCCAGGCAGCGCTGCGGCGCTTGCAATAATTTTCAGTTGGTGTAGCAGTGTTTGACGTAAAAGTAGTTCAGCGCTTTAGAGTCTAACTCAGTTGCTAGGTGGCGCTTGTGTATTTTTTAAAGTGGCGCGGCGGAAAATCATGTATCACTTAAGTGCTGCAGCAGCGTTCATCATTGGCTAGTTTAAGGCTCAGGTCAGCAGAGTACTGCTAATTCAATATACATCTAATTTATACTACCAATTATGTTATTTGGTAGCTGAAATTCATATATGCAAGCTCCATCATAATTGGCATCATTGCTTGATCAAAATTCCCAGCAACCAACCCGGAGTTCAACACCAGAACGTGGATGGCCTATGTTGAATGCCCATCCTAGCTTTACACCCTGCTGAAGCAGACCAATTTTATGAAATCATTGATTAATCTACGGCTTGGGAGTCTGAACCTGAGGATATTTGGCTAGCCTTACAGAAGTTATCAGTAGACACTTTAGTTGGGGATGGTCAACTGTTCAAGAAAGTTTATCTCTGTACTATCCTTATGTCTGTCTAAGCTTGAGAATATGAGTTGTATTACAGGCTTATCTAGACGCTGGGCATGGTAGGATATCCAAGACTTGTGATTGGCTGGTCAAACACTACTACTGGGAGAACATTTGTGTGGTAATCCCTGGTGTTCTGGCCTCTTGTCATGAATGTTGATTGCAGCGCCCTTGTTCTAACCAGTACAAATTCAAATTGCTGTTGCCTAAACCTAGCTTTCACACTGTCAGTGTGGATGCTGTGGGTCTCCTTCCTTGCTCTCATTATGGACGCTGATTTATCCTCATTATAGTACTGTAAATTCAAAACCTAAACGTAAAAGTGCGGGATTGTCAAATCCTTGGTCCAAATTTCAAATCACATTTTTAGGATGGCCTTTTCTAATTAAATTAAATTATTTGTATTTTTATTTGAATATTTTAAAATGCGGGAACTCATAGACACTTTGTGAATTTCAAGTCAAGCTGTATATTTTTTAATGGACAAAATGAATTAACTGGAATCAGATTTGAAGCGTTCAAATCCATCAACCATTTTCATTAAGTTTACTATGTTTTTGAAATTGCGGGATTGTCAAATCCAAGAACCAAGTTTCTAATCACTTTTAAATGCCACTAGTAAACTCAAATAATAGTTGCAGGAACTGGAATCCAAATTGAATGTACAGTAAAAAACTAGGACAAATCAGTCCGAATCAAGAAGCTCCACTCTGGATAAAATTGAATGAAATTTTGAATCTTGATAGCCATGTTTAGACATGAAAATTAAGTGAGATGTAAAATTGTCTAAACATGGAAATTATACAATATTTTTCAACCCAAATTACTAATATAGCAACCAAAAACCCATATACTAATACAGTAATTTTAAAACTTATGGCAACAAGCAAAAATACTTCATATTTGAACCAATTCAAATCAGATGAAACAAAAATAGCTAATCTGTAAATGAAATTAGAACTCAATGAATTTATATTAATTTACAATAGATTTAAGTTCTATCTTTTTGTTTTCAGATGATTTGATTTTGTGACATCTGAGTTGAATTCATTTAAATCTGAAGCATTTTTTCTTGTTGCCATAGGTTTTAAAATTACTGTACAATAGTTTTGAAAGCTATGGCAACAACCAAGAATACTTCAGTTTAAAAAAATGATTTCAGATTTAACAAATTCCAACTATCAGTTTAAAATATACACTCTGTTACCAGGGTTTTTTGTGTTGATGGACAAAACAGGTCAACACAGCAACAAAGTGCTCACACTCCAAACAAAAATATTCAAAATACAAACCAAAATAAATGGATTCACAAACAAAATGATGTGAGTTGACCATTAGTGTACATATGTTTACTATGTAAATCAGTGACAAAATACACCCAAACACAGTGAGTCAAAACTCAAACCAAAAACAAAACACAATAGCAACTCAATATGTAAACAAAATCACTTAATTGTTGTGTAAAATGGATTTTAATCAAGAATGATGCCAATGTATTTAAAATAAGGCGCACAATCTGAAACATAAACTTTAAAAATATTGTGTTGGGTGCTTAATTTGGCGTGAAATCTGGGAAAATAGGTGGAAATTATTTCAGATATTCTAAAATGGGCATGGTAAAACCAAAAACAACTAATTAAGAAATAAAAAATCTATAATTGGGATATTGGATGGGTAAAAATATTAATTAAATATAAATATTCAGATAAAAGCAAAAAATAAAATTAGGGAGTAACTTAATTAAAATTAATTTAGTATTTTATTAAATTCTCAAAATGGAAGGAACACAACAACAGAGTACCAATGCACCTGTTGTGCGCCGCAGTTGCAGTTGCCCCGCGGGTCAAAGAACAGAGTTAGTGCAACCCAAGTGCCTACTCAGGAAGGAAATTGGAGAGGAGAGTTCAATAGTGACTCTGCACTGACACAGCTGGTTCAAGGAGCACAAGCTGCTAGGGTGTGGAGCATCAACCCTTGGGTCTTCAAGCTGACCCAGAAGCCCACCAAGGTTGCCACTACCAAAAAAGCTAGAAACAAAGAGGTATAACTTACTTTGTATGTGTTTGACGCTGTGAACTGCCAAGAGTTGGTCCTGTCAGCCATGCTGGAGAAGGTTAGCCTGTTCTTGACACTAGCTACAAGCCTTAAGTCAGTGATGGCAACCAGGAGGAGGACAAGGAGCCTAAGTTCTACAGAACTGATGAGGGACAGCTGGTGTTAAAAAAGGTTGCAGCCTTCTACAACAAGGTACCCATGCCTTACAAGCCTGTCATCAATCAGGACCTAGTTCAATAGAGCCCACTAAGCCTGCCCAGAAGCGCATTCCTGATATCAAGCAAATCATTCTTCTCCAGCTCATGCAGGAATCTGGTGACTACAAGGCAGCTGCAGCCATTGTTGGGGTGGATCCCAAGTACGCCTCAAAGACCTTCAACAAGTTCCTCAACACGGGTTGAGTCCTTGCTGTAGATAAATCCCTGCATGTGTTTGCCATGCTCACCAAGGAGCACAAATGGGCGATCCACCAGTGGATAACCCAAGATTACCATCTTAAACTGGAAAATATACAGACTATGGTTAAATCTACTTTTGGGGTTGAGGCCTCAATTTCCTTTTACTATCATCTAGTGAAGGAAATTCGCTTTTACTGGAAAAAGCTCGGGGGTTATCACTATAATAGAAGTAATCCAACCAATGTTGAGATCCAGAAAAAATACGCTGAGGCCTAAACTGCCCTCAAAAAAAGGGGATGGTCAAATTTTACTATGTTGACAAATCAGCATTCACCTCCTCTATGTGCAATGAATATGGCTATGTCCCCAAAGGCTCAAATGACGGGGTAGCTTGGTGTGCTGTAGTCCGCGCCACAGCCTATTTAATAGTGGCTCTCCTTGATCTAAAGAGGATTGAGCTGTACCAAATGATATTGGGTTCTCACAATAGCCACCTTGGTAATTTTCTTGAGAGTTTTGGGGATTTGGGCTTGGTATTGATCCAGGTTTGTGTTAGGACAGGAAGTCAGGAGTTACGTTGTGCTGTTCTTGCCTTGTACAGGTGGATTTGGGCATGATGTATGCGTTTTAACTTGGTACAGGTGCTAATTCCTTTTATGGGTAGGTAGAATAGCTTTGATCTTAATAAAGTTCTGGGTCCTATTAAACCTGGTTTTGGCTTATGAATGTTGTGGTTAAGAACTCAGATCTTGTCCCCGGCTTGAAAGTGTTCTTGTTGTAGCAGGAATTCTTCTCTCTCAACTCTTTTCTTTTCCATGTATTCTTGGTCTTTTCTAGCATGCTGTACATCAAGGTCACTTCTGTCTGGTACCTTCTTAGGTAGAGGTAAATGTGGTCCTGCAGTAGTGCTAACAATGGCAGGCTTATGCCCATAAACAAGTTTATACAGGCTTTTGTATGTATTGTGGTTGGCTTGTGTTCTGCACACCATAAGTGCTGTTGTTAGCATTTCAACCCAGGCTCTAAGATTATTGGTAGATAACTTACTGATGTCTTATACTAGGGAGCTGTTTAGTTATTCTACTCTTTCATTTGCTTGCAGGTGATAGAGACTGGCTATGATGTGTTTTATTCAATTCTTGGCAAGATAGATATTGATTTCAATGGCTTTAAGTTCAGTTCCTCCATCTGTGATCAGGAGTTCAGGTTTGCCAAACTTAGCTATAATCTCTTTGCCAATAAATTGCCTCACAGCATTGCCTTTGTATTCTTTTGTAGATTGTGCTCCAGGCCACCTGGTTGCATAGCCAATGGCTGTTATAATGTACTTTTTGTCTTTGTTATTGCCAGGCATTAGTCCCACAATATCCAGTGACCACACTTTGAAAGGTTATGTGATTGAAACCGGTATTACTGATTTGGGATGTACCTTAGAGTAGACATACTTTTCACATGTTTTACATTTCTTGAGCACTTCTCTGTAGGTGTAGCATGTTGGGCCACCAGTAGTGTGTCTTGAGGTATTTGTGTATATTCCTTCTACAGACGTGTCCCAGATTTCTGTGGTATCAAAGGATTGTGTCAATCTTTTGTGTTGAAAGGCATTAGGTACAGTATCACCACATGGTAGTATGTGGTGTAGAGTGCCATATACATTTTGTACATATGTTTTTTCTTGAGGACTTTCTCTTGGATATTCATTGGTGTAACAGGTGGGAACCCCTCTTGGAGATTTCCCATTATTAGCATGGGCCTATTGGGGTCTTCATCAGTGCTAAGTAGGTACTTACAGTATAGCCTTGATAGGGTGTCTGCAGTAAGAATTTCTTTATTGGGTTTATATTCAATTATCATTGAATGCCTTTGTATAAGGCTCATCCATTAAGCTTGTCTTCTTGATAGATGTTGTTGAGTTTGAAGGCTATTAGTGGCTTTTGATTAGTTACCATTTTGAATATCTGTGCACCTTCTGAATAGCAACACCACTTCATTAGACAGTGGACAATAGCTACAAGTTCTTTGTCATGTATTGAATATCTCTGCTCACCATCAGACAGTTTTCTTGATTCATATGCTACAGGGAGGAAGTCCTTTTCTTCAGTTTGAATTTGGAGTACTACTTCTATTGATTAATTGGAGGTGTCAGTTTCTAGTTTGTACACTCCTTCACAGCTTGGATATTGTAAGATAGGGGCAGGGACCATGCGCTCTTTCAGTTGTTGAGAATGTTGATCTCTTAATGGTGTCCATGTGTTGTAAAATATGCAGCCTGGGTGCTGGTTTCTACAAATAGTTAGTCTACTACTTCTTTATCTTAATACTATACCTGTTGTGGTATAGTGACAGCCTGGGTAAGGACAGAAGAATATAAAGGTTTAAAGACAAAACTGGTGTTTATTATGATAGTATTGCACTTATATAGTGTGAGGCAGGGAATTGTCACCAGGGGCAGGGAGGCACAGACAGAAGGACTTCCCTAATGGAGGAGAGTGGATTTGCACAGCAGAAAGTCCCACGCAAGAGAACAACTGCTTCCATGTGGCTTTCCTTAAGGAGGTAGATATAAATAACTTTGTTGTTCTATTTATAATCCCGGGAGTAAAGCCTGTGCCTTATGCCCATTCAAAAGGCAAATCAAACACTCGTTTTAGAGGCGGTTTAAACGTCCTTATCACTAGTAAATTCAGGATACAATAGCGCAATTGTGCAATTGTTCCGTCACTTAATCCCTAGATGGACAACTTTACGTCTAATCCATTCAGGATCTGCAACACCATGCAAATTTGGTTGTCTTTCCTGTGATTGCAGATAGGGGAGCAGTCAAGGCACCCCAGTCAGGAATGAATCTTCTGACATAGGCTACTATGCCTAGGAATTTAAAAAGCTCACTCTTATTCTGTAGCACTGGCATGCTGGTTATGGCACATATCTTTTCTGGGTCTGGTTTTATTCTGTCTTAGCTGATAATATGCCTAAGAACGGGAGTTCTGACAAGAAAAAGTCACATTTTGAAGGTTTGACTAAAAGTTGGTTATTTTTGAGGGTGCAGAGGACCAGGCAGACATCTTTTTCAGTGTTCTCAGTAGTTAGGCTGTACATGATTATATTTTAAAGGTAGATGGTAGCCCTTTTCCAAGGATGTTTCTTGAAGACTTAATTCATAAAGGTTAAAAAGATGGGTCATTATTTTTCTTGTTATGCCTAGGCGCCAGATTTATCCTTTTATAACTTAATTGCATTATTCATATTCAAATTATTCAGAAAGCTTAAAATACAATAAAAAAATTCCAAAACTTTAATTGATCTTGGGCTTAAATGATTTTTTTTAAAAAATAAGGCATCAATTTTAGAATTTAAAATAGCAACTTATAGTATTACTGAAAATATCTTAAGTGCTACTACAAACTACAAACCAAAAATATTTATGATGAGTTGCATGGGAGAGTAATAGCAGCCCCAAAGCTATAAATGCTATTACCCTATTGTTGGCTCATCATAAATATTCTTAGTTTGTTTCAGAAAAAAAGGTTGTTGTTTTTGAAAGACTGATAACTCTATTTAAAATACACCCTCTAGTAAGCTGCCCTACTTCATGAACTTGCCCTAGTGCACCACTAGCATCTTCTGATATTTTTGTTTCTCTGGTATCATCACGTGATTTCAAATGATAAGTTATCTCAGAATATTCTAAGGAACTTTCAAATGTTAAAGGTGAAGTATACAACTTCCCATCTTTCATCAAATATGAAAGATTAATGCGCAGATTTATAACTTTGAGCTCTTTCCTTATAGGCCTAACTTTTCTCTCATAAATATAAAAGAATGACTTTTGAGAAATATTTGAGCCTGATAGCGCTGATTTATATAATTCTTTTCTTTTTCCTTCTTTCTCAAAACTATTTTTAATATCATTTATATTCTTAATATAAAGCTGGTTTTCTTTCTCTTTTAATGTTTTTGATATTACACCAAAGTGACCATCAACAATACTTTTTCCATGACATTCTACAAAACAATTGTATTTTATAGAACCTTTAATATATTTAGGTACCTCTTTAAATAAGTAATATAAAAGTTCATATGATCTAAAATGATTTCCATTATCAGTCCATACTTTTATATTTTTATTTTTTTAAATCTATCTAATTTAAGAATTTTTATAAAACACTCACCTGAAAATAAAGAATTGTGTGATAATATTTGAGACAAAAAATCATGATATTCATATTTAATTTTATTGTTTTCTTTAAAAACTAATGCAAACCCTAATAATGAGATTGATTTTTTTGAATAAAAACAATTATTGGTCTCCATTGGACCACCTCCAACCTTTTAGTTTTCTTTATAATCTATAACTACAATACAAGACTCATCATCTAATTCATTAATATCTTTTTCATATTCACAATTTTGATGAACATAAAAGTCTTGGTGCTGATTAATAGTCTTTAAGTCATTGTCTATAGATTCTGGTAATGGTAAGTTTTTACTTTCACATTCTTCCTTCTTTTTTTCTAGTGATTTTTTTAAATTATAAATATTGCACATATTGGTTTGTTTTTTACTTTTTATTATATTTTTATGGATTAATTTATAGTAAGTAGAAATTGAAACTGAAATTTCATTTTTTATTTTCATATTTTCATATATTTCTTTTTTTGTTTTAAGTAGAGAGTATTTAATTTCAGTTGAGTAATTACTCATCTCTTTTTCTATATCTTTATAAATTTTTTCAGGCACTTTTTTTGTAAACTGGCTTGTTTCAAAAGAATTTTCCAGCAATTTTTTAATTATTTTTTTAGTTATTTCTTTTTTTAATGAATAGTTATTATTTTTTTGGCTTTTTTTTAAGCTTACATTTTTATTTTTATTTATTTTTCTTGAGTATTCAAACTCACTTTTGGTTATATTAAACCCCATATCATTAAGCTCTTTTAAAGAGTAACTGGAAGTAACCAGAGATTGCAAGGCTGGGAGATGTTTTTGGGGAGAAATATTTAATGAGATCCTTTAAGTTTTCAATGAACTCATTGCCTTTTTGATTTTGAATAGTTGGCAGGAACTGAGCTTTCCCAAATTCAGTTTGAGTAAGGAAGTGCTTGATGAAATTATCAAGATCATCACCAGCAATAAAGAGGAATGCCTTTTTTAACATTGCAATTCTCTCTCTTTTTGTTGAAGCTCCCAAGAGAAAAAGGGTAGCATGGCAGAAGTAAATTTAACTGAGGACATGGTAGTATTTTGAATCTGTAATTAGGTCAGATCTCTGAAATGTGCCTTAATGTTGGAGTAGTTATGATCAGAATGTGGCCTTTGAATGGGGTCTTTTGGATTAGAAGCTTTGTGGTGCTTTAGCTCTTATATACCAAGCTAAATGACACCATTCTGAAAGAAATGGTGTGATAGCTTTTATTATAGTTTGAACTTGAATTTATGTTTGCAGAATTAATTAAATACCCAGTTTTCATGCACAAGTGATACATGTGAAGCAGCTAAGCATTATTATTACATCATATCCTCTTTGTAATCAATGCAAATCAATTAAATGATGTATTCAGTTATTTGTAACTCTTCTGCATATTTTTAAAATGATAAAATATTAAAGAATTACATTTAAAGAATGCTTAATTTGAGGTTCAAATCTCACTTAAACCTTAAAATCAATCTAAACAGTGTTAAAAACACCCTAACTTCAAACTATTATAAAATCCTAAAGAATTGAGCTTTTTAAATAAAATAAAATGCAAAAATAAAGTCTTAATCTTATCTTTAATTTTGTTGAATAAAAAAATCTGTTGTATATTAAAAAAGAGTATTTATTAGCTTTGAAGTGATCTACTTTATATCATTAGATATAATCATAACATAAAATCTGGATTATACTCTTTTAAATTACTTTTGCTTTAATATTGAGTATAGTATGCATATTAAAATTTTTACACCAATAGAAAGATAGAATTCTTAGCTTCATTTTTGATAGTTTACAGTGTGAAAAAATATTATTTTTTATTGAGTTATTAATGTTTTAAATATAAAATGTTAATTAGTTACTTTTTCAAAATTGAACTGTGTTATGCTGCGACTTGAGCAGCATGTGTATTAGTGTCAAAACCGCAGGCTCAACCCGCCAGCAAGGTTCCAACCAAGCAGGTTTGTGACCTGCAATCTGATTACCCGGTCACTTGAAGCCAGACTAGGAAGTCAACTTGGATTACCAAATCAATAAACATGAACAAATGATGATTTTTTACAGTGGATACCTCAATTTGGTGCTTGACTCATTAGCAGGATCAAGCCACCCCCTCTTTCATCCAGCTGTGTGATCACCAATCATGTTCCTGCTATCCATTGATTCACAATAGCTATATAATCACTATCTTGCAATAAAGATTATTATCTATCTTCTAAATATTTTCCCCGTGTAACTCTGCTAAAACAGCACAGTTACGACATTGGTAGCACAGGTAGGTTCTCCATCCTACCTTATCTTGAAAAATTCTGCCTGTTGCCCGCACACGCCACGGCCAACAAATCCTCAACAGAATCATGTCTGGTCTCCTGCCCAACTGGACGCCGTATACCCCTGGTACTAAGATACCTGATGGTTTTGTCCTCTACCAAAACACAGTGATCCCGCTACCCGCCTTCAACGCCCTGTCCGCCCAAGGGTTCTTTCAGGCACCTTCCTTGATGCCACAACCAGCTGACAAAGCCACCATGCCCGCCTATGTTGCACAAAGACTTTGCAGCGCCGCCTTGGAGCCCTTTGCAGGGGCCAACAACAACAATGCTGCCGCATGAATTCAGTCCGCCCAAAGCAAGCTGGCTCAGATGGAATGCCCACAGCAATTTTGAATTGCGGAGATTTCCATTTGCCTGACCCATGATGCTGGCACCTGGTGTGACAAGTGGCACAAAGAGCACACTGACAAGAACTGGGACACCTTCAAACAGGACTTCTTGACAATATTTGCGCTCAAGGATACAGCACTCATGATCATACGCCAAGTAAAGAACCTGACCCAGACAGGCACCGTTAAAGAACTCACCCGCGCCTACAAGGAACTCCGTCTCTGTGCCCCATCTGACATGGCCTTTGATACCCCAGCAACAAACCTCATGTACTACAATGCTCTTAAGTTGCACGTGATGAGACATGTGAACCTGGACCAGGTTACCAACCTGCAAAGCCTGTACTGTGAAGTGGAAAAAGCGGAACAAACATCCAACGCTCTACACAAGGCACAGACTGGGAAACAAGAAAGGTCCAAGGTCTTCCATCCAAGAGGGCGCTCCTCTCAACCACCTCCTGGAGGCAAAAGCAACAACAACAACCACAAACCCATGGGTTTGAATGGGAATGGGAATGGAAATAACAGCCAGTCAAATTGTACTCATTTCCATGTCACCGCCACCCAAGGTAACCAAGATGAGGGAAAAGCCCGGGGAGAGCACTAAGCAAGCCAAGCTCTCCCCACGCAACTCCTGACTTTCCCAACAATGAATACCAACCCAAGGACGTGGACCAATGCCCAATGATCCAAGTGCCCTTGTTAGACCTGGTACTGTACACCATTGCCAGACATCCCAATAAACTGATGTCTTACCCTTTCTGTTTTTGCAGTTACACAGGCTCAGCACTATTGGACTTGGGCGCAGATTGAACTTTAGTCAACAGCAGCTTTGTGAACAAATTCAAGCTGGCCACTAATCCTTTGCGGATTAAATATGTGGTCCTGGCTGATGAGCATCACATTGCCGTGACAAAGGAAACTGCCCCCTTCTCAGTCATGCTTAAGAACCTTCACTCCACCATCCAAGGTCCCGTCATTGACTTCCCTAAGTTTGACATTGTACTGGGACTAGACTGGTTACGGAGAAACAACCCTCACGTGGACTGGGTGACCTCAGTGCTGACCATCAAGCGCAAAGGTGTCAACCACCAAATTTACCCAGACTCTGTAGACCAACTCCTACAAGACCACGTCTTTGTACGCATCACAGAGACTTTGGATGAGAAGGAAAACCTGAAATCTATTGACTGGGACTCCTGTCAGTATGAAATCATACACTTCAAGGACCACCAGGACACCTCCACGCCGCAAGACCGCAACATTGTGGCCCGTCACCCAGAAATCTTTAAGGAGGCATTACCTGGGCTACCCCCTGAGAAACACATCCAACACTCTATCCAACTCAAGGGGGCGTACCCAAGGCACGTTCCATCTATCAAATAACCCCAAACAAGGACGCCCTGTGCGCCTATCTCAAGGAAGCACTGGAAAAAGGACTTATTTGCCCCTCACAGTCTCCCTTTGGGGCCGCCGGATTCTTTGTGGCCAAAAAGGACGGTACCTTATGCCTGGTCACGGCCTACTGCACCTTGAACAAAGTCACCATCAAGAATTGTTACCCCTTACCACTAATTGACGATCTCTTTGAGCCTTGGGAGGAGCCTCTGTCTTCTCCAAGATTGATCTAACCACAGGCTACAATCAGATCCACATCAAGGAGGAAGATATCCCCAAGACAGCCTTCTGCACTAAGTATGGCTCCTGTGAATGTGTGGTACTCAACTTTGGCATGACCAATGCCCCTTCCACCTTTGTAACCTTCATGAACAAAGTGTTTGCGCCACACATAGGCAAACACGCCCTAGTGTACCTGGACAATATTATTGTCTACAGCCCCTTGGTGGAACAGCACCACAAAGACCTGGAGGAAGTCTTTGCAACCCTGGCACAACACAAACTGCTGGCCAAGCCCTCTAAATGCCAGTTCTTCTGAGAGCAACTACCCTTCTTGGGACACATAGTCTCAAAGGACAGCATCAAACCCAACAGCCAGAAGATACAAGCCATCTGCAAAATGCCAACTCCCAAGGACAAGTCAGAACTACACACTTTCTTGGGAATGGTGGCCTATGTACAACACTTCATACCCAACTGCGGCGTCTTGACTGCCCCCTTGTCTGCCATAACAGGTGCCAAGTCCAAGTTTGTATGGACCCCCCAATGTGACCTCTGTTTCAGACGTCTCAAGGAAAAGCTCACGACAGCGCCCATCTTACAATACCCCAAACGAGACAGAGAATATCAGATAGAAACTGACGCTTCAGATGTGTCCATTGGGGGAGTACTGCAAATTAAGAATAGTGATGGTGATTTCCTTCCTGTAGCCTACGAGTTGCACAAGCTGACAGATGGCAAGTGTCAATAACCTATCCACGACAAAGAACTACTGGCCATTGTACACTGCCTAGCCAAATGGCGCTGTTACCTGGAACGGCAGGAAGAATTCACAGCACTAACTGATCATAAGTTGCTCATCTATTTCAAGACACAGGCAAACTTGCCACACCGCCAAGCGCAGTGGATGGAAATCCTAGAAAGGTTTAACATGCTCATCCAATATAAGCCCGGGGCCAAACTTGCTATGGCAGATGCCCTGTCCCACCTGTATGTCTGTGCTTCTAGGGGTGAATATGGGCTTGACCCAGACTGGCCTCTCCTAGTGCTCTGTACAAAAGACAAAGGGTTCTCTGCAGGTACAACCAATATCACTAAAGAAACAGTCATCAATAATGAGCACCCCTTTGGTGACGTATACAGGACTCTTCACAGAAAGATGCCGGATCACACAACCATTCCCTACATTCCCACACATTAATGAGTCAATACCATTCTTTGCTACCACAGAGATCTTGGACATACTAAGAACCAAAATCTATATGAATTCCTAAAACATAAAGCCTGGTGACCAACCTTATACTGCAATGTTCAGAAAGTACTAGAACAGTGTGAGGTCTGCAAAAAGTTTGCCAAAAGCAAAACCCCGCCTAAATCTGTACTCCCCATTCAAACCTAACTACTTTTCAAGGTATGGGCTCCGGACATTGTGGGCCCCATGCCAGGGAAACACAACAACAAAAAATACATCATCACAGCTATCAATTTTTTGACAAGGTGGCCAGTAGCCCAAGCGGTGAAAACACATACCGGTAACAACGTCCAACAATTCATTGGCAAAGAAATAATCAGTAGGTTTGGAAAGCCAGAACTCCTGATAACCAATGGGGGCAAAGAATTGGCCTCCAAAAACACCAACATGTACCTCGCCAAAAATGGGGTCAAACACACCGTCACAACACCATACCATCCACAGGCCAATGGACGCGTAGAGCAGCTTAATGGTAGCCTCATGCAAGCCTTAGCCAAACTCACCGCCAGGAGACCTGAAGACTGGTATAAGCAGCTACCAACTGCATTACTTGTGTGCCAAACCCAAGTGAACAGATCCACTGGAAAAAGCCTGTTTGAACTGGTATACGGCACACAGCCTAATATCATTCAAGCATTGACAGGACCCAAACTGGAAATTCCAAGTCAAGTCCCCCTCTCTCTGATCCTCAAGTAATAGAGGCCAACAGTAAACAAGCAGCAAAAGAAAAAGAACACTTACAAAAAACCTTTGTACCCATCCGCCAGAGACATGAAGTCAGGGACAAAGTCTGGGCCATGAATGTTGATAAAAGCAAACTACAACCCAAAATAGTAGGGCCAGCAATTATCCTAAAGGTAAACAACAATAACACTTACCTTGTGCAAGGGCTCAGGAAACGCAAGCAAGACAAGACATTACACCACAACCGCCTACAACCTTGCAAAGCGAGACAGAAACAACAAGAAACTGCCCTGCCTGCCACTGAACAACAACTGGTTCAATATGGCGCCTGGGCTCCTGAAAACCTCCCTGAAGACCTGCCTCCTGAGGAGGCCAACTTTCAGCCGGGGGGGGGTGTTGAAACCGCAGGCTTGACCCGCCAGCAAGGTTCCAACCAAGCGGGTTTGTGACCCACAATCCAATTACCCGGTCACTCAAAGCCAGACTAGGAAGTCAACTTGGTTTACCAAATCAATCAACATGAACAAATGATGATCCTTTACGGTGGATACCTCAATTTGGCGCTTGACTCATTAGCAGGATCAAGCCACCCCCTCTTCCATCCAGCCGTGTGATCACCAATCATGTTCCTGCTATCCATTGATTCACAACAGCTATATAATTACTATCTCACAATAAAGATTATTATCTATCCTGTAAATATTTTTCCCCTTGTAACTCTGCTAAAACAGCACAGCTACGACATTAGAAAATGGCCTAATCCCTAAAATAATGACCCAGATGCTTGGGGAGTTTATCATGCCAAAATTAAGGACCACACATTAAAACAATCTGTACTTAGTTCTGTCAGGGTACCAGTTCTGATCTGCCAGCTTGAAAACATTTGGGAGCTGGCAGGTTGTGGACTGGGTGGGTTGGGCCCACCAAAGGATTGGTGCTAACTCAATGAGGTAGGACATTGACTTTTCCACCCACAACCATGGAACGGCAGCAGGAATAATTGTATCTATTACTCCCATGAGAGTAATATATATGATCCCAAAAAGCTTATTGGTATGGTCCAGGGGAAGCTCAGAGGTGAAAGCAGGATTTTTTTTGAGGGTGACAGGTGGTTCCTTGTCTAATCAGTAGGCAGGAAGAAAGTTGTATTTATCTCTGAACAAGTGGGGTTTGGTAACATACTAAGGGCCTTTCCTATTGTATCTGGTTGACTCAGTAGTTATGGCCAAGGGATCCTGGGCTAGTATGTTGTTGGTGGTGTATTCCTTGTACTCAGGATCTAAGGTGTAAGAGAGAAGGGCTAGACTAACAAAGTCTGGCTCCCATCCTGGTGGGACCAACCACCAGGATGCCATCCAGTGCAAGACTGGGATAGCCTCTCAAAGGGGCCTCCCAAAGGAGACTGGATGTGAAAAAGGAGAGAAGTATGCATCCAAATCCATGACCATGGCTCCAGTAAGTAGCCATAGAGAGCAATCCCAAGTGAAAGGGGCCTCTGTATTTGACTCAGGGTTTTGGCGCAAGGGGGAAGGATTGACCAAGTCAGAAGAAGGAGTTTCAGTAGTCACAGATTCCAAAGGTGGCAACAACTCTTCAAGATGAGAAGACAACCAAGAGAAAAGCCATAGGATCCCAGTTTGACGGGAATCTGGGTGAGATGTTTAATTACATTTGTAAAATGACTAGGAATAAACTCAGAAGATTGAGAAATCAAGGAAAGTTTGCTCCAAAAGACTGGGTTTGAGGACCAAAACAAGAGGGAAATGGGAACCAGTATCCACATAACCATCTTGTACCAAGGTGACAACATGGTTCCAGTGGGTACCCTTCTTTTGCTAAGACTACTGGGCAGACAGACCAGGTGCACGGGTAAATAATAAGAAATGATCCAAATTATTACTCGGAACAATTCCCAACAGAAACGACGGGCAGGCAGGCGGGCAGTTGGGCAGGTGGTCCAGAGAAGGCGGTTGGCAGGGGAAATTAAGTTCTTGGGTAAATAACAGGGAATGGTCCAAGTTATTGTTCTCGGAAAAATTCCCAACAAAAAACGACGGGTGGACAGGCAGGCGGGCCAGAGAAAGTGGGAGGCAGGAACGACAGCGGGAGTTGGGGTAAATACCTTTATTGTTAAACAAACTTTAAAATACAAAAGATTTGCAAAGTCAGGAGTTTATTCAACAATTGGAATTGGTAAGCAAGGGACCTGACGGCCCATGCTTCCATTTTATGCAAAGGGGGGTGATAGGATGGGAGGGGTTATGAAAGGGGCTATTGGAGTGCAATCTAAAGGGGAGCCTATTAAAGAGTACTAGCCAATCTTATCTTGGTTTGAGACCCAGAAAATAGGGGCTGCGGGCCGGATGTAAGGCTCAGCCCCTTTATTGGCTAGGAGCCTTCCAAGGACTCAGGGTGCGCATTTACCCTAATGTCTTCCTCTGACGTCTCCACCGGAGAGCTCTGGAACCCAATTGTTTTGGGCCAGGGGACTCCTGGGCCGGAGGAATTAGTTACCTGGGACACCTCTGGTTGCGGGTTTTGGTACCCAATTTCCCCAGGCTGCAGATTTGACCTTTCCAACTTCATGTGGCCTGCATTTTTATGTTGGTTTGCTAATTGTTTCAGGACTGGGCGACACCAGGACAACAAGCAATCCAAACAAATTAATGTCTCTTCTGCAGTTGGAGGGGACTCCAAAGGGGAAATGAGAACTTCGTCCAGGAAGGCCAACACAAAGCGTTCATCTACTGTGTGAGCCAAGTCCTCCAGGTTTTGGAGGGGTTTTGCCTGCATGCGGGCCACCTTTTTCAATGGTCTAGGAAATACATCCCAATCTAGGGCCAAAGGTGGACCACAGAACTTTACATTATCCTTTCCTTCTTGTTGGGGATGGATGCCTCCTTGGGAATGGTCAGCCAGGGAGAAGTTTTTGTGAGCCTTAGGAATCTTTAAGGCCAATAGACCATGGGGTGCACCTAGGGATTCAGGATTCTTACAGTGAAACTCCAATACCAGCTCTTGACAATTTGCACAGTCTTTGGAGCTTACCCAGCTATTGTCATCCACTGGGTATCCTTTCCATGATACACAGTACTGGAGAGACTTCCTCACCCTACGGGAGGCTATTATTTCCTCTACCTCATATTCAGGAATTCCCTTAACCTCTGTAGGACCTGCGTTGGAAGGTAGCGGTCCTTCAAAGGGGGATAAGCAACAGGCATTGAAAGTAGTATGTATGTGGTAAGAGGGTGGGTGATCCAGCACGTAAGCCCCATTGCCCTTATCTTCTAATACCTTGAATGGACTTAACCGTTTTGGAGCAAACTTGCGGGCCGGAACTTTCATCTAAATGTTGGTAGCATCTAGCATAACAAGTGATCCTACAGGGTAGTTTGGAGCAGGACGCCTATTCCTGTCAGACGCCCTTTTGTAAGCTTGTATGGATTTGGACAAGGAGTTCTGTACCCTGATGTGAGTGGCCTTGAGGTGCTCAGCCATGTCTGCCGCGGCTGGAACATGAGCCTGCAAAGTAGGACCAATAGCAAGGGATGGGGAGAATCCAAGGGTTGCCTGAAAGGGAGAGGTACCTGTTGAGGAGTGTACTGAGTTGTTATATGCAAACTGTGCAAGAGGCAAATTGTCTGACCAAGAGTTCATTGCCGCATTTGCATAACATCTCAAGTGCTGCTCCATGGTCTGGTTAACTCTTTCTGTCTGTCCATCTGATTGTGGGTGATATGCTGTTGAGCGGCAAGGTTTGATGTTCAGTATATTCAGTAAGTCCTCCCAGAACCTGGAGGTGAACTGAGGACCTCTGTCACTAATTATCTCCTGAGGCAACCCAAAGTTGGTAAAGATGTGCTTCACAAACAAATCAGCCATTCCCAGGGAGTTAAGAGTAGTGAGACAAGGAATAAACACAGCATAATTGGTAAAACAATCTACCACAGCCATGATGGAATCATAACCATTTGATGGAGGCAATTCTACCACAAAGTCTACTGAAATGGAGGACCACAGACCTTGTGATTGTTGCAGGGGGTGTAGAAGACCATTATTTCCAGAGCAATCTGGCTTGGAACAGGCACAGGTTACACATTTCTTGATCCAAGGTGTAATCTCTTTGGTAATTCCTGGCCAGCTGTAGGTGCGTCGGATCAGGTTCAACAATTTGGATGAGCCAGGATGTCCAAACAGTGGAGAGTCGTGATGTTCTGTCAGGATATGTTCCCTCAAGGATTTAGGGACCCATACCTGGTTGTTTTGGTAAACTATCCTTTCCTTTAGAACATAAGGGCCCAATAATGGGTGTTCTGGGGAAAGTTTAGACAGTATCACCTGTCCATCTGGCAATGTGTACTGGGTGGATACAACATCATGAAGGAGAGACCCCAGCAAGACTAATGGGAACTCCAGAACCGGAACCAATAGGGCCAGAAGTCCCAGTGTGGGCAACAGAACTGACAATGTGGGAATGAGAGTGATCTGGGGATTGTCCTCAGCATTGGATGGGAACATTGATGGGTTACGGCTGAGCAGATTAGGGAGAATGTTGAGAGAGCCTGAGACAAACTCATACTTGAACTTATAAGCTGAGAGGGTCTGCATAACCCTAGCCTGACAAGGGAGCAACTTCTGGGGTTTCTGGAAATAACATAATGCCTTGTGGTCTGTACGTACTACAAACTCATGGTTGGCTCCTTGGAGATGGTGACGCCAATGGGTAATAGAGTCCACCACAGCCTGAAGTTCTTTGTCAAAGATGGCCCAGGATTGCTCATTGGATGCAAACTTCCGAGAATAGTATGCAACTGGGAGTTCATGCCCATCATGGTCCTGAAGGAGAACTGCCCCAATGGCCACATTGGAAGCATCAAAGGCCACAATAAATGGCTTGGATGTGTCAGCATGGTGAAGAACTGGTGTAGACACAAAGACCCTTTTGACAGCCTCAAACGCCTGCTGACATTGGGGTGTCCAGATAAAAGGTGCGTTTTTACCAGCCAAGGGGTGAAGAGGGGCTGCCAGCTCTGAGATAGCGGGCAAGAACTTCTTGAGGAATATGACAGTACCCAAGAAGCATTGTAACTCCTTCTGGTTCTGTGGGGTGGCCCATTCACGCAAAGCAAGGGCCTTATCAGGAGACACCACATGACCATCTTTCAGAACCAAATTCCCCAGGAAAGTGACTTGTGATTTGAAAAACTCACACTTGCTGGGTTTGATGAACAGATTTGCTTTTTGGATAGCATTAACCACAGCGACCAGATCTCAGGCATGTGTCTTGGCATTTGGTGAATGAATCAGAATATCATCAATATATGCAACTGCACAAGAGAAGCGCAAGTCTCCTAAAGCTTCCTCAATGACCCGCTGGAAGATGGTGGGTGCGTTTTTCAACCCAAATGGCATTACCTTGAATTGGAAGCAGCCACATTGGGTTTTGATAGCTGTAAGCCACTCATCTTTTTCTGCCACCCGAACCTGATTGAAGGCGTTGACAAGATCTAACTTGGAAAAGACCCTAGACTTGGCAATGGATTGGGCAATAGAGGCTTCTAGAGGAAGGGGATAACAATCTGGAACGGTCACATTGTTCAAGAGGGTGTAATCCATACAAGGGCGCAGGGTTCTGTCTGATTTTTCTGCAAACACTACTGGCAAGCTCACAGATGAAGGCTTCTTTACAATCCACCCTTTGACCAGCATGTTGTCTAGCCAGACACCTAATGCTTTGTCCTCATGCTCACTGAGTGGGTACATGGGTGCATCAATCTTTACCAGGTCTACAGTAGTCCAAAAGATCACATCATGATGCGTGTGTTGGGGGAGTGCAGTAGCAAGGGACAGATCAAATGCATCTTGGTACTGTGCCAGGATTCCTGGGATCAACACTGGGGAAGGTACCTCCAGAGAGGCTTTTAAGGACAAGCAACTCTTAGGGGGCTCTACTCCAGGTTTTAGCAAGGACAAAACACCAGAAGAACCGTCCAAGGAGAAGTGGAGCTCATTTTCAGGTCTGTCAATGTAAACCTGATACCGGCGCCACCAACCCACTCCAAGGATGACAGGAAATAGTAGATTGTCCACGGCCAAGAATCTGCTAACAAATACATGGTTACCAGTACAGTAACTAAGGGGTTTAGAAACAGGATATGCCGTAACTGGTACCTTACTTGCGCCCAACAATTCTTTAGGGCCAAGACAGGTGAGGTTCATAGATCTTGCTAAGGTGAGGTTTATTAAATTACCTGCTGTACCAGTGTCAATTAATACAGTGACTTTGGCCTTTCTGGTGCATGTATAGAAGGTTGCATTTAAAAGGAAATATGACAAATCCTCTTTATTCTGCATACTCAAGATAGAACCAGAAGGCTCTCCTGAGGCAACATCAGGGATGTTGGCAGACGCTGCAAACTCAGTGATCAACCCAGAAGTGGTGGGCCAATTAGGACACAAGACACTTATCCTGCCCTGGGACTTAGCCGGTTTCTGAGGAGCTTTGGCAGGGGGATTCTTGACCAC
The DNA here is from genome assembly GCA_014839935.2 of Entomophthora muscae. Lineage (NCBI taxonomy): Eukaryota > Fungi > Entomophthoromycota > Entomophthoromycetes > Entomophthorales > Entomophthoraceae > Entomophthora > Entomophthora muscae. Next base: position 177,435 of record QTSX02006442.1, on the reverse strand, counting down.
GGGAAAGAAGGCCATGATGCCTTGCTTGGGAGTGTAGGCAGGGAGGGCGCTCAGGCGGCGAGCAAGACCAAATGCTTTTTCCAAGGAGCCAGGAGCGGGATCCCAAGCCTCCTTTGAGGCTGAAGCAGGATCCAATGAGTGGCAGAACATGGCAACTGCTACCTCTACAGGAAGGCCAAAGGAAGCTGCTTTCACAGCAAAAGCCTCAATGTGAGATGCCAGGTCTGATGCCAACCCTTTTGATTGGAGCATCTTAAAGATAGTGGTAGACTTGGATCCCGGGGCTGCTACTGCTGCAGCCATCAAAGTAAGAAGGGAAGAGGAATACCCAACTTCCTGACTCTGGCGTAAGAGGGTTCTTACCCAAAGACGCGTGTCTTCATCTAAGGCATCCAGGAGAGCAACTTAGTGTTGAGCATCTGTGATGGGAATATCTGAGGGGGAAAGATCTACTGAAAGTTGCAGCTGGAGCTCACCCAAAGTGTCAAGGACTTTTTCCTTGACAGCTGCTGTGAGTGGGGAGGTGCATGGACTCACCAATGTTACGTTGATGGTAGAGGCAACAGATGAAGTTGTGGATGCACTCTTAGCGCGTTCTGAGGCCCATTTCTTCAAGGTGGACAGAAGGGACGCAGTGGCCAGGACAGTAAGGGTCCCAGAGATCAGGGAACCCATGCTAGCACAAATCAGAGCAAGCACAATGGAGCGCAACTAGTTGCAAAAGGCTTTAAAAGCTAAATTAATTGGCTTACCAATTATTTAAGAGAGGGGGCTAGACTAACATAGTCTGGCTCTCATCCTGGTGGGACCAACCACCAGGATGCCATCCAGTGCAAGACTGAGATAGCCGCTCAAAGGGGCCTCCCAAAGGAGACCGGATGTGAAAGGGGAGGGAAGTATGCATCCAAATCCATGACCATGGCTCCAGTAAGTAGCCATAGAGAGCAATCCCGAGTGAAAGGGGCCTCTGTATTTGACTCAGGGTTTTGGCGCAAGGGGGAAGGATTGAACAAGTCAGAAGAAGGAGTTTCAGTAGTCACAGATTCCAAAGGTGGCAACAACTCTTCAAGATGAGAAGACAACCAAGAGAAAAGCCATAGGATCCCAGTTTGACGGGAATCTGGGTGAGATGTTTAATTACATTTGTAAAATGACTAGGAATAAACTCAGAAGATTGAGAAATCAAGGAAAGTTTGCTCCAAAAGACTGGGTTTGAGGACCAAAACAAGAGGGAAATGGGAACCAGTATCCACATAATCATCTTGTACCAAGGTGACAACATGGTTCCAGTGGGTACCCTTCTTTTGCTAAGACTACTGGGCAGACAGACCAGGTGCACGGGTAAATAATAAGAAATGATCCAAATTATTACTCGGAACAATTCCCAACAGAAACGACGGGCGGGCAGGCAGTTGGGCAGGTGGTCCAGGGAAGGCGGTTGGTGGGGACAATTAAGTGCTTGGGTAAATAACAGTGAATGGTCCAAGTTATTGTTCTCGGAAAAATTCCCAACAAAAAACAACGGGCGGACGGGAAGGCGGGCCAGAGAAAGCGGGAGGTGGGAACGACAGCGGGAGTTGGGGTAAATACCTTTATTGTTAAACAAACTTTAAAATACAAAAGATTTGCAAAGTCAGGAGTTTATTCAACAATTGGAATTGGTAAGCAAGGGACCTAACAGCCCATGCTTCCATTTTATGCAAAGGGGGGTGATAGGATGGGAGGGGTTATGAAAGAGGCTATTGGAGTGCAATCTAAAGGGGAGCCTATTAAAGAGTACTAGCCAATCTTATCTTGGTTTGAGACCCAGAAAATAGGGGCCACAGGGCCGGATGTAAGGCTCAGCCCCTTTATTGGCTAGGAGCCTTCCGAGGACTCAGGGTGTGCATTTTCCCTAATGCCTTCCTCTGACGTCTCCACTGGAGAGCTCTGGAACCCAATTGTTTCGGGACAGGGGACTACTAGGCCGGAGGAATTAGCTACCTGGGACACCTCTGGTTGCAGGTTTTGGTACCCAATTTCCCCGGGCCGCAGATTTGACCTTTCCAACTTCATGTGGCCCGCATTTTTCTGTTGGTTTGATAATTATTTCAGGACCGGGCAACACCAGAACAACAAGCAATCCAACCGAATTAATGTCTCTTCTGCAGTTGGAGGGGACTCCAAAGGGGAAATGAGAACTTTGGCCGGGAAGGCCAACACAAAGCATTCATCTACTGTGTGAGCCAAGTCCTCCAGGTTTTGGAGGGGTTTTGCCTGCACGCGGGCCACCTTTTTTGATGGTCTGGGAAATACATCCCAATCTAGGACCAAAGGTAGGCCACAGAACTTTACAGAGGCGGGTCTCAGTGGAGTGGAGTCAACTGACAATGTTGGCCCCCTTCATGCCACCCGCAAAGGTTTCCAACTGAAGGTTGAGCATACGTTGTAACAGGTCTGACTGGGGCAGAGTGACACTAGTGTTGCGCTGCCCAATGCAGAGTTGGTTTTATACACTTGTAAGTACCAGCTGGTCCTAGTAGATAACATACCCTTCAGAGATGTCCCCCTTGGGGATTGGAAGGAACTTCTCTTGGTGGGAAGTAGTCATACGGCCCGTACTCCGTCCTTTCTTGGGGGGATTTTCTCTTTAGGTAGGCCGTCAACCTACCGCTGCTACCACTGTCGTGTATATACTTCTGGGAAGTATAATAAATGAGATAATGGGGGTGTGGCTGTACAAAAGTCACTGTTAATTATTTAGTGAATAAATACTCCAAGATATAAAGTTGCTCTGTTTTTGCTGTTTGTTTTATGTAGATAGGTTTGGTTGGAATTCTTCAGATAAAGATTCCTGAGAACTTAGCATCTATATTCAATAAAAGAACAGAAGGCAAGATTGGCTGAATCAATCTTGGAGACTAGGTGTCTCAAAAACAATTTAATTAACCGGGAAAATTAATTAATCAATATATGGGAATATAATTAATGAGGATTTAATTGTATTGGTTAATTGACTTGACTGTGTCAAGAAGTTTGATTAAGGTTAATCAAAAGTAAACCCCCAAATTATGGGTTAAAAGCACTGCTTTGGCAAATTTGTTAGGTTAAAAGTGCCGCCTAGTGAATTTTTCAGGCGCTGAGGCGCTGCCTGGGAAAGTTGCTGGGCTCCACGGTGGCGCCTGATTCAAGTTTAAAGCATTTTAAGGGGTTTTAAGGCAAAAAAGCATTAAATGCAAAGATAACTAAATAAAGGCAAGGATGCCTAGGGTTCCAGGTTTGATCAGCTGGTTCCCAGTTGGAACATTAATAGCTGAGTTTTGGGATGTGTATATTCCACAGGGTTTTGGTGCCGGGAGCTGGGGAAGCTCCATGCTGAGTTGGTATATTGGGATGAATAGAGCCTGGTGACTTCTTCCCATTGTAGGTTGGTTCTCATAGGTTGAGAAATATTGGCAATCTTTTAGGTAAAGATCTTGGTTCAGATAACTCAAATTTCATAGACCACGTGATATGAATCATAGGTTGATTCAGGAACTGGAGGGGTTTTCAGCCAAATATGCCCCAAATGGTATATAAGCAAAAACAGCTAATTTTAAATAAAGATATATTGTCTATTTTGACACTATCCCCTCTACTTCTTTTTAATTATCATGTCTTCTTTATTACTACTTGAAGGAGCAAAATTTGGAGTGCTTTGTGTTGAGGCCGCTGCTGCAAGAAAGAAAGTTCCTACCAGCTTGCTTGAGGAGGCTTGGGCGAGTCTGGAGGTCTCTAAGATCGCACCTGAAGAGTCTTTGATAGAAGTGAAAGCAGCTTTTGAAGAACTATACTCCAGCTATTTTTCCAGAGAAGAAACCCTGGCACAAGAAAATCAAGTTTATGCATAGAACTCCTGGAACTTGCTGTTAGGGTTTGATGAAATTTTGCAACAAGTAAAGGACAGAGCCAATCATGAAGTTGAGGCGTTGAGAAACAGAGAAGAAAAGAGTGTCAAAATTATGGCTCATTGAAGAGATGACAATAAAGTGTTGTCTCATAAAATTGCCTCCCTGGAGGCAAAGCTCCTCAAAGCTTTATCACAGGAAGGTACCGGTAACAAGAGTCAAGGGCAAGATAAAGGTAAGTTTGACTGGTTAGACCTGGATCCATCATAGGGGGAATTGAGAAGAGAATGTTACTTTATTTGATATGAATATAGGGCATTATATAGTATCATGGGAAGCCACATACTGTCCATGTATGTCATAGTAGTCATGGGGCTTATCTGAGTAGTTGTTCCTCATAAGTCACAAGGCTTGTCCAAGTTGTGTTCTGCTTAGGGCTTGGAATTTTTGATCCCTGTAATAGATGGCTGAATGATAACAGTGCCACTGACTTAATGATTAGTTGGGGAATCATTTGGCAAGTCACTCGGGGAATTAGTTTACTGAGAGGGAGTAATCATAGATGTTGCAACAAGGGTAAGATTTCTCCAGGTAGATTCCATGGTTGGTTATACTTGGTTTGTAGCTGGTGAAACCTACCCTGGGATCAAACAGGACCCCACCGATCTTTCTGGTGGGTTTGTCGGGTCTTCCCTCGGCTGGGTAAGGTGATGTATCCTTGGTTGCATAGATCATCTATCTGAATACTTCTCCATCACCCTCCAGCTTGATCCAGCTGCAGTTCCAGGATACTTCTGGGATCTGAAGGGGTGGAGAAGATGGGATGGAGAGATGGGTTGGCTGGCCATCACCCACCGTTACTCGGTTAATCGTCAGCACCGGGATAGTTTATCGTCACCGAGCAGGATATCTCCCGGTTGGGGTTCAAACATGTCCCCGTCTAGGTTTGTAGAGATGGTTCAATTTATATTCCCTTTGCCGAGTAACCATTCAACTCCAAGGTTGATGAACTTAGCTTTGGAGTAACCTTGGTTGCCGATGGGGTATGGGCTGGTCTATACGACTTCTGAAACCTTTAAGATTTGGTTGCAAGGGTTGTGGCAATAGGTGTGTTCGGGTAGCGCTTTATAAATTTATTTTGATTTGGCTAAATATTGAGGGATGGCTGGAAGTATCTTTGGTTGATGGGGATAGGATACCTTTAGATAGATGGTTAAGTTTTTGTATGAGGGATGGAAGTGTACTTAAGGAGGTATGCTAGGGTGGAGGATTAAGTTTATAGCTGGATAATTAGGTATGAGAAAGTGATTGGGGGTAGAGTAGATGCGATAGGGGGTTGTATGTGGTCTGGCCAGCAGAAGCATGGAAAGGGGTTTGTAGCCAAGGAGAGGGGGTTGAATAAATTTTATTGTAAGGGTTGTGCCTTCAGGGGAGTTGTGGAGCAAAGCAGTGGTTCGAAGGTGTTTTATTTAGGGGAGTTTTGGTTTCTATAGTAACATGCTTAGATGGCGAGTGAGTCTGTGGTTGGGTTGTCGGTGTCGGCAAGGTGCAGCTTGGTGATGACTGAGGAGAGGCACTTCTCCCACACTTGGAATCTGCTTCCCAGCAGGAGGGACTCGTCGATCTCAGCATCAAAAGCGGGGGAGGAGGCGGATGGGTTGAGGTGCTTTAGCTCGCAGCCGAAGCGTACGTCGGCAGGGAGTTCTTCAGTGGCGGTAAACGAGTTTGTAAACGAGTTTGAGCAGAAGGTTGCCATTTCTCCAGACCCATGCTGGTTGGGTGGCTATATACCCGCCTGGGTTATCGCATGGTTATACTATCGCCTGATTTGGAATGCGATTGGCTGCATCGCTTAATTATGGATGGGTCCCGGCAAGGTTATTGCGTCATGAACACACATGGTTTAGACAGTTGGGACCAATCTTATCTACCCCCGATCCCTAAATAGTCCTAGGTTGACTTGATGAGATTCGCGCGAGCTGCTTCGAACACCTTGTCATTCCTGCCCAAGAAGCCAATCGTCAAGCCCATGCTTCTTTTAAACCCGAACATAAATCCTAAACCAAACAACCCTAACTGTGATGGCTTTTAATCCAAATTCACCTCCCACTCAAGAAATCAAGCCTGCATCGAAGCAAGCGCTTGCTGATTTAAAAATAAATATCGGTTTGGATTTTATAGGCGCAAGCCCATCTCTCACGCCCCCTAATCTTTCCTATCAAGACTAGGGTGCCTATTGTCTAGGATTCCAAAACCTCCCCACTCCAAGCACCTAACCCCTTTGAAGTTATAGATGCAGGATGATTTTTCTGGAACCGAGGCCTCTGCAATGGATTAATCATACGCGCCTGAAGGCCCGCCTTGCATCCAACCATCTCGACTTGATATCCACATCCCTACAGTGAAGCTCCAAATGTAAGCCCATTAATTAAGTACATCCACCTGCTGATAAAGCACTTAGCCCTTAAACGTTGATGCTGACAAGTCTAATCGCCCCTGAAGTTCAAACTGTCCCAAAGTTCAAGCTTAATAAAATAAAAACCTCACATTAATAATCCAAATCAGACTCTAGCCATGATTAATATGAGGGTCAAGAGATATAAGTCTACCAGCTATCTTCCCTAAAAAAAACTTGGCAAGCTCACTTTTAATGGTACTTGATCTTGCATGGGCCATCATACTGGTTTAATATAAAAGCATCATGCTAAATGATTAATCATACTTCCCGGCCCAAAAGGCTAACATGGGAAAGGATTAAAATTTTCAACCATGTCTCATTTTAAAACAGTCAGAGTTTAAGTAGGTCTCTCCTATAGGGGTAACCCTTTGAATTGGCCTTTTGCTAGAGCTACCTCTTCTCAAAATTCCAACTATCCAAATATAGGGGGTTGAAAAATCCCCTGCCAGGTTTAATTACCTTTGTAAGCCTAGAGCACAAAGGCTAGCTTCAATCAGCTCTCTCTCATTATATAGCTTTAACCTGTATTTAAGGGGTGATAAAAATAGCATTGTTAATAGATGTTGTCTATTTTTACTTAGACTTAAAGCAAAATATCTTGTCAAAATAGGAATCAGGGTCAATATTATATAATAAAGTAAAGATATATCTCTTGATATAGCAGCAAAGAATAGATAGCCTTTCTGAAATATCAAATTTTTTTATTAGGCAAAGATGGGTATTGAAGGTTACCTTTAAACTAATTTTAAGGCTTACATCACTACTTTTGTGTACAATACTAGCTATAATTACCAAGAACTTTACATCTATTTAAACTGCAAATAAATGTACAACTTTATCTCTTTTGACTCAGATATGCCTGCTTAACTTGATATAGAGTCGTCAGATTGATGCACCCTTATTATTTAAAAGAACAAAGATACCCGCTTCATCTAAAAGCTCAAAAGCTTGGTCAATCTAAGCTCAGCTAAGCATGAAAATGTGACAGCTATTTAACTTTAAACTATCAAGGGTTAAAGGGAGATTATCTGGGCTAAGGTAGCATTTAACCCTGCTTTTAAAGCAATATGGTTGTACCAAAAAATTAGCATTTTTTTCCTGAAAAAGATTTTTTATCACCAACAACATTGTTTTGCTAGCTTGTAGCCAGTTTAACCCTATTATTAATATCATCTTATTTCACTATTTGTGGCCTTGTACACATTGTACACCTATTTATCTTTTAAGGCAGCTTATTTTGTTTGTGATAAATTATATTGACTGATAAAAGGATTGCATTGTTGAAAGTTAATAAAATTGCTCACGCCTTTAGCTATGTGCAGTGTTGAAATTTTTAGCCAGAGATGAAAGCTATATAATTCATACCCAATTTGGGTTAACTAATAATTGTTGACTATCACTTATTAGATTGTTGAAAGATAGATGCAATACTTAATCTCACTAAAATTGAGCCTTTGTGATGCTGTAAATTATAAAGATATGCAATTATTACTAGCATAAGAGAATAGTTGTGCAAAGTGCCTAACAAAAATATTTATACTGATATGCTGGGAGGTCAAGAGCAGAATGTGAGGTAATGAAAGCTTTCTTTGAACTGAGCTATCATTTGAAAACAGTATCAATTGTCTCTCATTTCAGAATAGAATAAAATATTCCTTAATCCAATCAGCATGCTCCTTAAAAGCGCTTAAACCTCAAAGAAAAATTGTTTTGTAGAGATGCTTAATTAGAGCCTTATTAGGATTAATCATGGTTAAGCTAATCAGAATTATGGCTGCTTCTAGAAGCAAGAGTTACATTATAAGTTGTTTGGAAAGATGCTGAAATCTGATATTTTTATCAATGAGTCGGAGTTTGCTAAGATTTTTTAGAGGGCATTACTAGCAGTATTTGATTATTTTCAAAAAAATACTATATAAAGTAGGAGGTTAAAACTAAACACGGGTGACTTTTAACTCTTATTGTATATGATTTAATAAATGTTATTTTTCAACGATCTCATGGTGGTATTTTCTGCATTGTTGTACAGTTTTGTACAAAAGATGAGTATCATGTGTCACTGTGGATAACCAAGACAGGTAATGAGTGTCATGGCCATAGTTTTCCTGGGTGTGGCTCGGCCAAAGCGCCGCCACCCAGGGAAACCAGGCCCAAAGTCCCGTCCGCTTGCGGCAATCATAGATTTAAATCTAACAATCAATCACAAGTGGGTGATGGCACAGAAAATTGGGTCCGAGTGGGGTGCAGATGCCTCACACCCAATTTTTCCTTTCTTGACCTGCTGGTCAACAAATCCTGACCTCAAAGGAGGTCAGGTAACAGCTTACAGAACCATCATTGATAGTATCTGTAAGCTGTCTAAATATTGCATTCAAGGAGGCCACCTCATCAAGATGTACCCAAAGGCTTTAAGTAACAATTGTCTCCACCAAACTACCTTAGTAGTTTGATATTTTACTCTCAATAAATATCTTGCCTCAATGATTTACTTATTTCAATATTTCCCAATCAGATTTGTAATAACCAGACTGCTAGATTCTGCTTTTTCACCTCTGCAATTTTCTGATAATCTTCTACCTCCTGCTGAAATGATTCCTGAAACCCGCGAAATTGAATGTGAGCCTATTTATGCTGCTGATTCCTTGACGTTGAGCCAAATGAAGGTCTTTTTGATGTACCTGTGCATAATCTTCTGCTGCACCTTTCCTTATTCACTCTTCAAGGGTTATCATTTACAAGTAAACACACATTGTCTCCTCCTAATTGATAATGTCATCCTAATTTGGGTGTACATTCCCCATTTAATTGATTACGACGAGCTCTCTCTCTCTCTACTTTACCCTGACAGTTTGCTAAGATTTTTTAGAGGGCATTGCTAGCAGTATTTGATTATTTTCAAAAAAATACTATATAAAGTAGGAGGTTAAAACTAAACACGGGTGGCTTTTAACTCTTATTGTATATGACTTAATAAATGTTATTTTTCAACGATCCCATGGTGGAATTTTCTGCATCGTTGTACAGTTTTGTACAAAAGATGAGTATCCTGTGCCACTGTGGATAACCAAGACAGGTAATGAGCTGAAGCTTCTAGCCTAACAAGCATTTAAAATTATAACCGTTAATAATGATATATACATTTAGCTTTAGTTAACTATCAAAGTTTGAAGCAGCTTGTATTGTAAATTTATATTTGAATGATATGGATTAAAAAAGGTGTAATATATAGATAATATTAAAAAGGTATTTTATCATATGCCTATATAGGCTTAGTAGTAGTAGTTAAAAACATGGAGGGTGAGCTCTTTGGAATATATCAGGTCCTGGTTAGGGGTTTGGGACTTTATATATGATTGCATTGAAACAATATTTTATGATTCTTTTAAGCATGAAAAATGATAGTGCAATGGTATTAAGCATAACTTTAGACAATTTAACTTATGAGTGTACAGCTATAAAGGTAGGGTTGAAGTTGGGTGAAAATATTGTCTGAAGAAAGATTTATGTACTCTATATACCAAATATCTATAGGATTACCAGTATTTTTCTTAATCGTCAACAGTTGGAGACTTTTTAATCCACACTGCTGTAAACGATGGGATATCCCGATATTTAAATCATGTCTGTATAAAACTATTGATTTGATTGGGTATGCAGCTAATCCCTTCGATCTCGTCCCAAGTAGATCCTTATTGAAGTATTGATCTGAGTTGTGAATTCAAACTCGTCCATGTTGCTGGCTTGATTGCTTTTTACATAGCTATCTATTTCTTCTTTGATTATTAATTCATATCCCTTATGCTTGCATATATTAGGATTTAAGTTATCCGTTTAGAGCTTGTAATTGTACTATTTTGTTGATAGATGCTAGCGTAGTTCGGATATTAGTCTTCACTTTGTAGATTATGATTGGATATTTATATTTATCAATAGATATATATTAACTTTGGTTTAAAGACCAGTTATGGTTATGTTTTTAAATGGTTAATTATAAGACGAAACTTATGCTCCACATTAAAGGATGGGGGAACTGAAAACCAAATTTACTTATTTCCTGTGGCCAACGAGGTTAGAGGGTGTTTCGTTGGACTGGGGATGGCTAGCCAGCACGTTTACTTGTGGAAATCTCCTACCAACCTTTGGAGCCAAGTTCACTGCTGCATCGGCGAGCGGATATTTTTATTGAAGTCTAGGCTTGATTTAAAAAACCAGCCAATAGTGACTTGGCGGCTAAAGCAGTTTGCGATTTAAAAAGTCCCCTGATCCTTGTTCCGAGCGGGTCGGGCTTGGGCCAAAGTTCCACAATGTTTTCTATCCCAGCTGGAGGGTGTGCTGCCAACTGCTCGTGGCCAGTTGACTTGTTCCTCCAACTCCTGACCAACCGCCTCTGTATTTGGAACGCGACATTCACTGATGGACAAATCAAGTCAAAGCCTGGGTTAAATGTACAATTAATTATGTCGTTGCTTGATAATTACATTAGCCTGCCATTGTTTGAATTCGACATCTGCATAACAGTTTTGGTTACATCATGTTTAATGCATTCTGTGCACCGCAATAGGGATTCGCATCCACGAGAATCGCGTCAAACCTACCTCGCATGAATCCCCCATTCGAATTCGCATATCCCTGTGGGGTGACGGACCATCTCGGTGGATGTAAATACCGCACCGACTATGAATTAGGAGCTATGAATTAGGAGCTATGAATTAGGAGCCCAGCTAGAAACTGGAACAATTCTCAACTTTCGCCACAGCGTACCAGAAGATAAACTGCAGATCCAAAAATACGTGGCATAAGTTTCTTAAATAGAACGGGTGGCCCGACCCAGCATCTAGACCTACATGGCTTAAAATAACCTCACTATTCCCCACCATCCCAATCAGATAAACCCACAATAAATATATCTATGCACTCTTACCATCAACCAAATCTGACCAATCCGTTACCGCCCTGCAAACTCAAAGCTTCGAAATCGGACTGCCCTTCAAATCAGTTCCAAGATACCTCTCGCCTTCACCCATCCAGTATAGATCATCAGGCCTAAACCCAAAAACTATGCCATCTCCTCATAACCGACCAATCAGCTGCAGGCAAGGTGATAAATTCTAGAAGCCACTCTAAAAGTTGTTACCCAAGTTCATCTGCCATGATATTCCTTAACCCATCCCAGAAACCTTGAACATCCCCAGTCTAGAACCACTCCCAGAAGCAAGCCCTAAACCCTTCCTGATGCTGGGCTTCCTAACCTTGACAATATTCGTTTAGTTTAGTGTTTATATCCAGTGGGCGTGCCCTACTCTGACATACCCCCCAGAAATCTATCAGCACCAGAAGTCTAGATCACAATGCCATTGTGAATAGGTCAAGCATATCCAAGGTGCACTATTATGAACCTCATCTTCAGAAGGAAGCTACATATCTCTGGAGTACCAGATCATCCATACAGCTACCGTCTACCTACTGATAGCTCATTAAGTATTGGTCTGGGTGATCGGTTGCTATCATGTACAGTAGTTTTTATAGCTATGGCGCTAAGTGAAATCAGCTCATCTGTAAGTAAAAGAACTCAGATGGAAACAGGATCAGCACATCTGTAAATGAAACCAATGTATCTCAGAACAGAATTTAAGTGATATCAACTCATCTGTAAGTAAAAGTAAATCAGATGAAAACAGAATCAGCACATCTGTAAACAAAATCAATGCATCTCAGAACAGAATTGAAGTGAGATCAGCTCATCTGTAAGTAAAAGTAACTCAGATGGAAACAGAATCAGCACATCTGTAAACAAAATCAATGCATCTCAGAACAGAATTTAAGTGAGATCAGCTCATCTGTAAGTAAAAATAACTCAGATGGAAACAGAATCAGTGCATCTGTAAACAAAACCAATGTATCTCAGAACAGAATCAAAGCAAACCCAACCCTATTGCTAATCAATACAAATCCAACTTTTTAACCCTCAGTTTCATCTGAGTTGATTCCACTTAAGCCAAGTTTTTCCACTCACCCCAGTAGCTCTGGAAGCTACTGTACCAATCCATCCCAAAACTTACCCCAGCCAGCCCATCAGAAGCATCTATAGCCTATAATCAGGGTTGGTTTATCACAGGGCTTGATTTAAATTCCCATTGGCTGTACCCAACTCTGATCTAAACCCCTGTGACCTTCCTGTGACAGAAATAACCAGAGAGTGTTGTCAATGTCGTAATCATGCTGTTTTAGCAGAGTTACACGGGGAAAAATATTTAGAAGATAGATAATAATCTTTATTGCGAGATAGTGACTATATAGCTATTGTGAGTCAATGGATAGTGGGAACATGATTGGTGATCACACAGCTGGATGAAAGAGGGGGTGGCTTGATCCTGATAATGAGTCAAGCGCCAAATCAAGATATCCACCGTGAAGGATCATCATCTGTCCATGTTGATAGATTTGGTAATTTGAGTTGACTTCCTAGTCTGGCTTCAGGTAATCGGATTGCGGGTCACAAACCTGCTTGGTTGGAACCTTGTTGGCGGGTTGAGCCTGTGGTTTTGACATCAAGTATATACCTCTGAGAAGTATAATAAATGAAATAAAGGGGAAAATCAAGAAAACAAAAGGGGTTATTTGATACATGTTTAGAGGATTGTATAGTATTGTGAGAAGCCACATACTGTCCATGTACGTCATGACAGCCATGGAACTTGTCCAGGAAACGTCCCTCTTAGGGCTTGAAAGGTCTGGTCCCTGTATTAGAAGGCAGTTGATAAGAGTGCCACCAGCTTGATGGTTAGCCGGTAAATTGCTCAGGGAACCACTTCTCTGAGAGAGGTTATCAAAGATGTTGCAACATCTCCCCCTGGGGTGCTGAAGGGCGGAGCCTTTGAAACTTTCTTGAGAGTTTTGGGGATCCAGGCTTGTTATCAATCCAGTTTTGCCTGGAGCCAGTGTCATAAATTGCGCTATTAATGCTATTTCTATTTGTCCTTCAAATATTGATAGTTGTGAAGATTTGACTGGTTTTGCCTTCGTGTTCGGAAATTCCTTGCCTTCCGCAAATGGGTCTAGTTCAATATCCACCCATTCCGGATTGTTGTACCTGTCTGTGGTTGATCCTGGTATGACCTTATCCCAGCGTGACCCCCTCAGCCACTCTGTCTTCCTATTGAGTGATTACTGCCTCTTGTCAACTATTTAAAGTAGAATCATTACTCCTAATAAAGACAAGTTTATCCACATTTGTGTTGGCTTTTATAATCTTCAAGCTTTTTCTGTCCTTTCTGCCAAAAGGACTTTTACATCTCGTTTTCCAGGAAATTAAGGTATGTGCCCTTAATTTTGCCCTGAAGGCTAACCCAAGGCTAGCTTTGAACCTCAAATCTTTTGTAATAAAGATTTTCCACCGTGTCCTCCAGGATATTGTCTCCTGGAGCCAAACACGACAAAATGGTGCTCACTACAGGGGCTGCAAGCCCCTCAGTTACCCTGTTCCCACGTGCATTCTCTGGTCCCTCTCCCTTTGTTTCCAAAGTACCAGATTAACCTAAAGTTGCTAGTCCCCCTCTAGAAGAAGACATCACTGATGCCCCCTCAAATCCTATGGTATTGGTTCTGTCTCCCGGGCCCTCGTGGGCCCCCTTCCTGCTTTCTCTCTCAACTATGAGCAAGCCTGTGCTGCCGCCTGCTCCTTTCTCTACTCTGGCACAGTAGCCATGCACTCTATCCCTGGCCTCCGTCCTGGGTACGCCTCCAAAGACCTGTACTCCTTCCTTTTGGACTTTTGTCTTCCCCCCTGTGTTGATGGAATCCATGGATACTATTGGTGTATTAGTTAACCAGTTAATCCAACCTGCCCTAGTTCACCACCAACTTGCCTTGGGATCCCAGAATCAACTGCTAGATGCAGTAGCCTCCACTGTCTCAAATAATCACACTCAAAATATGGTCTACCAAGAATGGTCACATAGTCTCTTTGCTTGTATTTCTGACAACCAGCGCAACTTGTTGGCGTCACAGAAGTATTTAACCACCTCCCTGAATTCCCTTTGTTCCTCGCTCCCTGGATACATAAAAGATCAACTATGCAAATTGGATGAACATCAGGCAGCCTGGCGTGAGCAAATTGAGGCTTTTCTGCTTAACCATTGGCAGGATTTTGAGACTCTGGTTAGTGAACTCAATCAATTCAGGGAGCATGTCAACTTGCAACTCTAATTGATAGTAGCTCATGTCAATACTTGGGGCCGCCACCTGCAGTATCAATATGGTCTAGATAAGGCTGCAATAGGCAATACTTTATACCAAGTACAAACTTATGTGGATGATTGGGTGGCCTCCATTGAGGTGACTCCTCCCGCTCTTCCTGTTGGGACCCCTTCTGATTTTGAAGCCAAAGTATGGGAGGCCATCACCAAGCTCAAGGCTACCACTAGACGCCAAGCTTCTGTGCAGCCTCCCCCTCCAGTCAAACCTATGCCTGATCCTCGTATTGCCTCCCTCACTGATCAGGTGGCTACCCTACAAGGTGAAATCAAGTACTTAAGACAGTGCCTCTCTAATTCTGAAGGTTCATCATCTGAATATGAAGACAAAGACAAAGGTGAAGTCGTTAATACTCCCACTCATGACAATCATGGTTGTTGCCCTGGCTTAGAAGGTCAACCCCAGGTCTACTGTGCGTGTGCTCTAGATCAGCTTGCTGAAGTGACAAATGATGTAGCTGATAGGCAAGACGCGTTGGAAAGAGAGGTCCAAAACCTCTCCCGCTTTACAGAGACTCTAAATGGACAAGTTGCCCCCTTGGTCACTCAGGCCACCTCCCTGGCTACCCGTGTCAATGGGATTGCTGGAACCTTGGCAGTACAACAAATCAAGATTGCTGAATTTGGGACTGCTGCCACAACTGCCCGAGACATTAGTGGGCAGAATAGCTCTACCTTTGACACTTTAGAGGAAAGCCTTCAACTTCTCTGGGCTAGACAACCTACTTCTGAATCTGAGTTTGAGGGCAACCCTCATATCAATGTCCTCAACCCTGGTGAAAACAGTCAGTCCTTGTCCTTGTCCATTGACCCAAATTATAAGCCAACCTTCAAGCAGATATTTGATCCCAAGACTCCAACCATTAATGCTTTTCTGACCATTTACAAAACTGCAATGCGTAGGGCTACTGACAAACTCAAGAAGGAACACATCCTTACCTGCCTCCATCCCACTTTCCAGGAAGTTATGGTCCCCAAGCTCCCTTCTATTGTCACCTGGGAGGATATGAAGCGCCTTCTTATTGAAGAGTTTGGAGGAGACCTCAGTTTAGAAGTCAAGAAAGATGCATTTATGCATATTGCTTTCAAACCCAAGGAGACCCTGGCTGAGTTCGCAGATTGTTTCTACTTTGAAGGCTAGCAGTTAATTACTAGTCAACAGTTAACCCCCAAGAAGCCTAAACGGATTGTTCAAATGCTTTGAAGGTGAACCAGCTTCTATGTCTACAATTTAAGGCACACAAGGCTTCACTCACTTCCATGAAGAGTATTAAGATGCTCTTACAAGACATGCATTTGACACATGGAGGTACAGTGGTGCGTGAGAACAAGGCCAATAATGCTGGGACCACCTCTCATATGCCGCACATTATGACTCTGGGTACTAGCAGACAGGCTAAGAGACAGGGCTGTCATAACTGTGGCCAGATTGGGCACCACTTGCGCACTTGCACTAATCCTTGAGTGGAAGGTTGCGACCCCAAGGAGCAGGCAGGAAAAGAGAGATCAGCTTAGAAACAGAGACACTCTCTGCTGACCAATCTCCCCTGTCTCCCCCCTGATCCTCTGTCTAATGAGGAAGCTCCCTCTTCCTCTGGCCCAACTATCCTTCATCTGTTTCACAACCTCTCCAATTAAGCAGAGCCTGACAACTCTGATAGCAAAGATTCTGATAGTTATGGCTACTCCATCCTGGCTGTTCCAGAAACTATCCCCGTACCCTACAAGCTTTGCTCTGGGAAGACCACCACCACTTCCCAGGTACCTCCCAGTGAAGCTAAGTCCATGGTGGCTTGTCCTTACCTAGCTCAAGCCCATTGACCTCCTGTCTTGGTTGGCTCCTCTGAGGAAGCAGCCAAGTTAGCCAAAGCTCTTTTCCACAACATAACCGTATCTCTTCCACTACATACTGTGTATAAGGAAATCCCTGCATTACAGTGTATGCTGGCCAAATGGGAAAAGGAGCTAGAGGCTGAGCAAGATGTGTTGGCAGTCTTGCCTCCCTCTGGGAAAAATACAACCCGCGTGGAGATATCAATCCAAAAGGTCAAAATCAAGGCCATCTTGGACACGGGTTCCCCTGTCAACATGGTATCTTCCAAGCTAATTAAGAAACTTAAGTTGGCCCCTGACCTCAACTACAAACAGTTGTATGGCACAGCTGGCATGTCCCAAACTTGAGCCATTGGTGCCTACTACACTCTACCCATGAGGTTTGGGAAACTCCTTATTGCCTCCCCTGCTGTGGTCCTAGAGAACAAAAGCTATGACCTCTTGGTTGGTACTCAGTTCCTCTGCAAATATAACAGAATTGTAAACTTACGAGATGGATACCTTTTGCTCTTAGGATATTAAGTTCCTTTGATATTTGAGGAACCCCCACGCCTTCCAGGAAAACGTCTAAAAACTTGTGTGCTTGAGTAACCTATGGGTATCTTCTCACTCAAGTATAGGACTCACTCCTCCAACATGCGTACCCCTCCTCCTTCCTGCCCTGCAGAAGAAGGGTTACCTCTGCTAGCGCCAGCCGCTATCACCATCCCCCAGGCTCTCAAGTGGTGATTGACTCCCAGATTTCCTATGAGCTGCCTGAAAATTCCTTCTTGGAGCTTTACTCACCTGCATCTTTAAGTTGTACCAAGCCCTGCCTATGTCCTGGGATTTTAGACTGAACCCACAAAGAGCCCGTACAATTACTGCTTGCTAACCTGACAGCTCTGCCCATGCAAGTAGCCAGAGGCCAGATTGTGGGTCATGGTTATGTACTTGGAGCAGAACAAGTATCTTCCCTCTACCCCTTCTGAACTATCATTGATTTCAACCTACCTGAAGATGATCCACAAGTTCTCTCCTTGTTCACTGCTGCTGATTTCCCCCAACTGTCTACTGTTCAACAAAAGGACATGTTGGACCTGCTCAATCAGTTGAGTGACATCTTTGCCTCTAGACCTACAGACTATGGCCTTGCTAAAGGAGTCATCCATAAGATTGATACTGGGGATGTGCCCCCTTTTTGTGCTAAACCATATTGCCGTAGTAGGGTGGAAGATGCCCAGGTGTCTAAAGAACTCAAGCAACTTCTGGACGCTGGGTTACTGGCTCCTTCTCAAAGCCCTTGGGCTTCCATGTTACTGATCCTCAAGAAGAAAGATGGGGGACACCACATTTTAATGGATTATTGTCGCCTGAACTCTCTCACTAAGAAAGATTCATACCCCTTGCCCAGAATCAACGATGCTCTCAGACGGCTGGGTGGTTCCAAATTTTTCTCTGCCATGGATCTGGCTTTGGGGTACTGGCAGGTTGATTTATCAGCTGAAGATCAAGAAAAGGCTGCACTCATCACATCAGAGGGCCTCTTTGAATCCACTTGTATGCCCCAGGGATTATGCAATGCCCCTGCCACATTTCAGCAAGCTATAGACTCTATCTTACGAGACCTAAAACTCTCTTGTGTCCTCGTGTATCTTGATGATATCACTGTATTCAGCGCTACCTTTAATGACCACTTGGAGCATCTCAAGGCTGTCTTCATTTAGATCCGTGAGGCTGGCCTGAAACTCAAACCCTACAAATGCTCCTTCTTCAAGGAACATCTTGAGTTTCTAGGACATGAAGTCACTCAGACTGGAATCCGCCCCATGAATAACAAGGTAGAAGCCATTGACAAGACACTACCTCCCACAAATCTTCAAGAGGTACAAGTATTCCTTGGTATGATGGGCTATTACCAACAATTCATCCCTGACTTTGCTGAGTTGAGTGAACCCCTCTTCAATTGCTTTGCAACGTCCCCTTTGAGTGGAATGACAGCCAACAACAAGCATTTGAAGCACTGAAGGCCAAGCTCAAGGAGGCTCCTATCTTAGTCTATCCTGATTATGATATTGAGTTCATCTTGTATTCCAACACTAGTGGAGTAGCTGTAGGTGCTATCCTTTCCCAACTTGACAATGAAGGAGTAGATTGACCTGTGGCCTACTCCTCAAGAGTCCTTAATAAGCACAAAAAGAACCACAGTGTCACCAAGAAGGAATGTTTGGCAGTACTGCATGCTGTGAAACAGTTTTGGCATTACATCTATGGAACCCACTTCATGGTAGTCACCAATCACTCCTCTCTCAAGTGATTACAACAACTAAAAGAACCTGAAGGTTGGCTCACGTATTGGGCTCTACGTCTGCAAGGGTGTGATTTCACAGTGGTACACTGCCCTGGGGCCCAACACCAGAATGCTGATGGCCTGTCAAGGATGCCCATCCTGCCCATCCATCCCGCTGATTGACTATACAAGCTAATAGGATATCCTGACTCTTGGACCACTGAGCCCAAAGATATCCGCCTGGCTCTTCAGACCCTATCCAAGGACACCATAATTTGTGATAGACAACTTTTCAAGAAGGTTGACAATGCCTACCTACCTTACGTTTGCCCTAGTATGAGGATAACCATCATCCTACAATCTCACCTTGATACTGGTCATGGAGGCTTAGCCAAGACTCATGACTGGTTGTGCAAAAACTTCTACTTGGAAAACATGCGCCTCTTGATCCCTGATGTCCTTGCCTCCTGCCATTCCTGTCAACTCCAACGTCCTTGTCCTTCCTAACACCAGTTCCAACTCATCCCTTCAAAACATGCCTTCCATACAGTGAGTATTGACGCTGTTGGGCCCTTCCCCCGGTCTTGGTCAGGATGTCGGTTTATTTTGGTTGCTATAGACCACTTTAGCAAATGGGTTGAAGCCAGAGCAACAAAAGATATAACGCCTAGGACCATGGCTACTTTCTTGCTGCAAGACATCTTCTACCAACATGGCTGCCCTCAAGTCCTGCTCTCAGACAATGGTACAAAATTTTAATGCTTGCCTCATCACCTCTATTGTTGAAGCTATTGGGACTCACCAATTGTTCTCTGCGCCATATAATCCCTCCACCAATGGAACTTTCAAACAAGCAAACTCCACTCTAGTATCCATCATGAGAAAACTCACGCTCTCTGACGCTGCCAATTGGGACATGTTCCTCCCTGCTGCCATCTTTGCCTACCGTCTTAGTAGACACCAGGTGACTGGTCAATCCCCTTTTGTCATGCTCTATGGACGTGAGGCCACTACCCCCTCAATCTTGGGACCGCCTCTGATTGAGTATGATACATCTGCAAATCCTGAGACCCATGTGAAAGACCTAACCAACCGTATCATTGACATACAGGCAACCACCTACTCCACTGCTTATAAGGTTAAGGCTTTGGAGCTCTCTCCATCCAA
Organism: Entomophthora muscae; assembly: GCA_014839935.2. NCBI lineage: Eukaryota > Fungi > Entomophthoromycota > Entomophthoromycetes > Entomophthorales > Entomophthoraceae > Entomophthora > Entomophthora muscae. The sequence continues at coordinate 157,590 of QTSX02006442.1, read as the reverse complement.
TGCTGCTAGAGCCCCCCTCCCCAAATACCAAGTGGGCAATCTAGTTCTCTACTACCAGAATTGTACAGGTGGTAGAGCCCACAAGCTGGATTCCCTCTGGGTTGGGCCCTGTGAGGTTACCTTCAAGAAGGGCTTTGAGTACACTGTGAAGCTACTATTGTCTGGCTGTCCCTTTGCCCGCGTCCACTCCAAATTCCTTCACAAGTTCAACTCCCTCTGTCCAATCTTGAGGGGGGAGGTGTCATAAATTGCGCTATTAATGCTATTTTGATTTGTCCTTCAAATATTGATAGTTGCAAAGATTTGACTGGTTTCGCCTTCAAGTTTGGAAATTCCTTGCCTTCTGCAAATGAGTCTGGTTCAATATCCACCCATTACAGATTGTTGTACCTGTCTGTGGTTGATCCTGATATGACCTCATCCCAGCGTGACCCCCTCAGCCACTCTGTCTTCCTATTGAGTGATCACTGCCTCTTGTCAACTATTTAAAGTAGAATCATTACTCCTAATAAAAACAAGTTTATCCACATTTGTGTTGGCTTTTATAATCTTCAAGCTTTTCCTGTCCTTTCTGCAAAAAAGGGCTTTTACATCTTGTTTTCCAGGAAATTAAGGTATGTGCCCTTAATTTTGCCCTGAAGGCTAACCCAAGGCTAGCTTTGAACCTCAAATCTTTTGTAATAAAGATTTCCCGCCGTGTCCTCCAGGATGTTGTCCCCTGGAGCCAAACACAACAGCCAGGTAGCTGCAAGTTGTATTGTGGGGCCCTTGCACAGGTGTATTTGGTCATGATACATGTGTTTTAGCTTGTATGGACGCTGATTCCTTTGATGGGTAGGTATCATTAGCTTTGGCCTCCATGACAGTTCCAGGTTCTCTTAACCCCAATTTCAGCTTATGCATGTTGTGGTTAACAACCCAGATCTTGTCCCTGACTTTTAAGCGTTCTTGTTGTAGTGGGATTGCTTCTTTCTCAACCCTTTCTTTTTCCTTGTCCTCTTGGTCTTTCCTGGCGCTGTAAAGTTCTGTGGCCCGTCATTAGCCCTGAACAGGGATATATTTCCCTGACCATCAAACAAGACGGGCCGCGTGCAGGCAAAACCTCTTTGAAACCTGGAAGACCTGGCCCATACAGTGGACAAGCATTTTTTACTGGCCTTCACGGCTGAAACCCCTTTCCCTTCTCTGGAGTTCCCTAACTGTGGAGGAGACTTTGATCCAGATGGATTGTTTGCTTTCCTGGTGTTTTCCTGGTTTGAAACAATTGGTGGGCCACCAAAAAAAAACGTGGGCCACATTGTACAAGATGTGGCTAACCTGCGGCCCGGAAAAATTGGGTATAAAATTCTACAATCAACGCAATTCAAGTCAAGCAATTCCTCTGGCCCAGGAGTCCCTTAGCCCAAAGTTATTGGGTTTGTTTGCACTCCAGTTGGGACGTCAGAGGAAGGTATTAGGGTTAATGTGCACCTTGAGTCCCTGGAATGCACTCAGCCCACCGGGTGACTGCACCTTACACCCAGTTTGGCTGCTCCTATTCTCTTGGGCCCAGACCATGGGAAGATTAAGCAGTCACTTTTAACCAGACCCCCTTTAGATTGCATTCTAATAACCCCTCTTTAAAACTCCTGGCACTTTCATCCCCCTTATGCATATAATGGAAGCATGGGCCATCAGGTCCCTTGCTTACCAATTCCAACTATCAAATAAAACTCCTGACTTTGCAAATATCTTTTTCTTTTGAAGTTTTATTCAATGAAAAAGGTTATTATCCTGACTCCCACCGCTGTTGTCCCTCCCGCTTTCTTCTGGTCTGCTTGCCTGATTGCCTGCCTGCCTTGCTGGCCGCCTGCCTGTGTTTTTTTGTTGAGATTTGATCTGAGAGGATCCAAACTTGGCCTGAGCTCTTGATATTGCCCCAGCACCCATGGACCGTCTGCCTGGAAGTTTTGGTGAACCCCTTATATGTAACCATGTTGCCTCCTTTGTATAAGGTAGTCATGGTGACATTGATACCCATTTTTCTATTGTTTTGGACCACTAGCCCAGGTATTTGGAACAAACTTTCCCTGGTCCTCAAACTTCTGTTCCTATTCCAGGTCTGCTTTCCAATGCCTCCTGTTGGTTCACCCAGGTCCCCACCATCCTAACTGCACTTGTCTAGTTGCCTTGATCTGGTCCTTATCCTGAGGGGTTTTCATTCTCTCCGGGATCAGGAACTAATAAACCCCCTTCCTCTGCTTTGCACAACCCTCACCCCCCAACAGTCTCAGATCTCTCCCTCCCCTTTTGCACCAAGTTCCCACAATGCATCTGGATATCCCTCTCACCCGGGATTGCTCTCTATGGTTGCTCACTGGTGCTTTGGGTATGGCCCTGGATGCCTATTTCCCTCACTTTTCTCAGCCAGTCTCCTTTGGGAGGCCCCTTTGAGCGGCCATCCCAGTCTTGCCCTGGATAGAATCCTGGAGGTTGGTCCCACCTGGATGAAGCCTGACTTTGTTGGTCTAGCCCCCTCTCTTACAGGTGGGCTGCATGTCAGGATCATTGTCATCTGGTACTTTCTTAGTTAGAGGTAATTGATGCCCTAAATTGTTACTGGCAATGGTGGGTTTATGCCAGTAGACTGGTTCATATGGGCGCTTGCCTGTAGTTTGATTGACCCAAGTTTGAAATACTGTCAGGAAGCCAGTCATAGGTAGAGGCATTGGGCAGCTTGGGGTGAGGTGCAGCCAAGCCAGCGGGTAGGGCCCACCATAGAATGGGTGCTAACTTGATAATATAAGATACAGATCACCCGAGTAAGGACCAAGGTCTGGAGTTGGGGACCACAGAATCCACCAATCCTGTCAAGGTAATATAGAGTACTCCAAACAGTTGGGTAGAGGTGGTCTTGGCTGCAACAGTAGGCTCTAGTGGGCGGTATGGTCTTGGGGTTAATGGCAGAGTCATGGGAACAAAATACGCTGGTAGGTAGTTGTACTTGTCTTTGAACAATAAGGGTGGTATCTCAACTCTCTTTCCTTTGCGTCTAATGTATTTGGTACTTCTAGTCCTTGCCAAAGGGTTGGCAATGAGGATGGTTTCCAAGTTGTACTCTGAATAGGCTGGGTTGGGGGATATTCAGTAAAGTGCACAGGTCCAAAGGGGGCTCCCGGGGGACAGTATGATGTCTGAGGCAATTTTGCAGATTGGTCTTGGGAGGGGGCGGCGGCCTGGTAGTCTACTTGACTGGAATTAAGATGGAAGATCACTAAGACTAGATAGGGTAAGATTTGCTCAAACCAAAGGCTCATAAAACTTTATTATCAAAAACGACAATGTGGTCTTCACCATACTGCCAGGGTTTTTATACCATGGGACTTTGCTTCTTCAGTTTTTGCAGGCTTCAGGTTTGCAGGCAAGGCACTGGCGGGCGTGGATCTTGGCTTAGAGTCTTGAGGATGGGAGATCCAGGTAGCGCCTGCTCTGGTGAATAGAAGTGACAATGCTTTGTTCCGCCGCCACTGTTCACTATGTCACCTGAGTAGTTCAATTGCACTACCCTCTCTGGACAAAATTCTGGCAGTTGATGGTGGTCATTGGCAGAGTTAAAAATAGGTTTTGTTTTAACCTTCTTAAGGAAAGCTGCAACCTCTGCATAGGTTTGGTTCTTTGGTGGCTCAAGGTTGGTATCAATCTGATGATCCTTTGGGGAATTGTCCTTGGGAGACTGGCAGGTCTTGGAGTAACTTGTTAACTTGGGTATGCAATTTAGCAAGTTGTTGGGTTCCTGTCCACTTTGTGTGACTCAAGTAGTCTTTGGAGGATCAGGGTTTGATTCCAGGGCTTCCAGCGTTGATTACAAAGCTCCAGTATTGGCTCTTGGCAGGTTGGCAGTAGGCTCTTCCTTGACCTCTGTTAGCCAGGTTACATTTCCTTTGTTGGTATGGGTCTTCATTGGCACCAGTTTGGCAGCAGACTGGCAACTATTTGGGGAATCCTCCATAGTAGGGCGGTGGGTTGTGGAGTAATTTACCGGTTTGAGCCTGTGACTTAACAGATTGGCAGGTCCTGGACTATCCTGGAGGGTTTGATCCTCCTTCTGGGAACTGGGGCTCAACTCTTGGGTTTTCAATACAAGTATTGAAATATCATTCATGACACATACCATTAGAGCTGTTGGAAGTGTGCCAGCCCAAAGATGTGGGTTGTCAGCAGACAGCTTGCTGAGCGCCTCTACTATGGGATTGTTCAGTATCCCCACTCTCTCATTTGCTTATGGGTGATAAGGGCTGGTAAGTGTGTGCTCTATTCCATTCTTAGCGAGGTAGACATTGGTATTAATGGCAGTGAGTTCCATCCCTCTATCTGTAGTTAGGAATTCAGGGTTTCCTGAGCTTGGCTGTGATCTGTTTGCCAATAAACTTTCTCCCAACATTCCCTTGGTGTTCTTTTGTGGCTTGTGCTACGGGCCACCTAGTTGCATAGTTGATGGCTGCAAAAGTGCACCTTTTGCCTTTGTCATTGCCGGGCATGGGTCCTGCAGTTTCTGGTGCTTATACCTTGAGCAGTTGGGTAATTGCCGCTGGTGTCACTGATTTGGGGGTGTGTGGTGATCCACATGTGTGTTGTTTTGAAGGCAAGGGTTGATTTGGATTCAAATAAAGACAATATGCTGAAGATTGACAATGTGTGGTTAACTGGTGACGCTGTAAACTAGTAGGTAACATAGAGCTACTAGGGGTAAGTAGGGTGAGTCTAGTAGGTAACATGGACTACTAGGGTAAGTAAGGCCTGGCTGGTAGGTAACATGGGACTACCAGAGGCAGATGTTGCCTCCACCCAGCAGAAGGAATTGGCTTCTTTGGGCTATAGTGCTTCACCCTGCAGGGAACTGTGGCTGCAGAAGGGTGAAGACCAAAATAGAAAGCAGGGAACTTTGTCTGTCTGGGGGGAGTAGGTTTTGGACCCCTGGCAGGTAACGCGGGCTGCCAGGGAGGGGAAGAGCTTTGAGGGCTCTACATACCCTAATACACTTACAAGAGGTCTGTGAGCAAGCACCCTACCTAACAGACTGGTAGGGTGTCCTTGTTTATGCCCCTATGGGAGCTTTGGGGGAACCCAAGGTGAGTATTGGAGGGCATAGATTTGCTCAGATGTGTCACCAAGGTGGTTTGCTTAGGAAGCAAGCTGAAAACTTGGTGTGATCAGGCCTCTGGGAAGTGGAGCTGATTACTCTGCAACTAAAATCCCAGACTTAATCACCTGGGTGAGTAAAGACAACTCATAGACATTGATCTATGGTTGAATGGCCTAAGTGGGTTACCACTTGCGAGGGCCCAGTCAAACGCCAGTTCAATGTAGACTCATGCCTGGGTCAACAAGTTCTGGTAATGGGGACTGAGATAAAGAACCAAGGTGGTTCACAGAATTAACAGAGAAGACTAGAAGGAGGGACTGTTTGTTCACAGTGAAGGCTAGTTGATGGATTGTTAATTCATATTGAATTGTGGGAACCAATATGGTTCAGTGTGTAGAAGGAACAAATGAAGTTCCTAGTGTGGAACTGGTTAAGGATAAGCAGAAGGACAAGAAGACAGGATGAAGAACTAGCAGATCATGGTGTAGGATGGCCAAAGGACCAGAAGTTGGTGCTGAAGAACTGAAGAGCTTAGAGGATGACCTAGCTGGACTGAATACAGAGGCTGGAAGAGCTGATTTTAGTGTCTTTTGAGAGGAAAATAGATGAAAAGAAGCAGTTGAATAATAATTAAATACTGCCTGATTATGATTAAAAAAGGATTAAAAATCATAAAAAGAAAAAGAAAGAGGAGGAAAAAAACATACAGTTTGTTAGAACAATATATTATTTTAGGAAAAAGAATTAAAGAGGAAATGAGCCAGAAAGAAGCTGGAAAAAGAACGGAGAAACTGTAAGGGCAAAAGAGCAAATTTTGCCAAGAACAACTAGTAGAGGCAAAAGAACAAGCATCAAGCAGGTTCAAAGTTGCAAAACGTTGAGAGAAACACAGAGAAATGTTGAAAAATCAAGGGGTCAAAATTTGCCTAAGTAGAACATATGTGGAAGTGCTCAAGATTTGCCGGGGAAACATGACAGGAATTACGGCAAAACCGTTTGAAAAACACAGCAGTTGTTTACCTGGAGCAAGACAGCCTTGGGTTTGAACCAGGGTCAAGGATGGGTCATCCAGGGAAACCTTTTGGCAAAACCGTTGAATCAAGGCGTGTGATTGGCTGCAAGCTAGAGTCTATTTGATCAGTGTTTTAAGGGTTTTAACTTAAGAGTTAAAGCCTAAAAAATGAGGAGCAGAAGCAGAAAATTTGGGGCTTTCATTGGCTGAAGTAAGTTTAAAGGTTTAATATATTATAGAAGGAGAAAAACAGGATAGTTTAAGCTTTGAAGAACCAGAGTTCTAAGAGAGTTTTTTGGTCTGAAACAAGGGGCTATAAAAGGGGTATCTATCTGAGACTCTTCAGGGACTGGATCAAGTGGATTACAAAGGCCACAAAAGCTACAGAAGGAGCCAAAGTCCAAGAATAGGAAGCCAGAGCTGGAATAGACTGCAGGAGCCCAAGATCAGAACACAGGAGCCCAAGACCAAGGAGCAGGAGCCCAAGACCAAGTACAAGGAGTCCAAGAGATTGCTAAAGGACTCCAAGTATTGGCACAAACCCCTCATTATTCCCTATCCTAAGGCCATATATCAGAAGGTTTCTAAGGGGATCTTCCTTCTGACTGTGAATAAAGCGCCTATTGCAACCCCTATCCAAATTTCTTGCGTTAAGAAAGGATATAAGTTCTATGAGTCAATTACCCCACATTTTCTATCCTAGACCAGGGGACAAGGAATCCTATTGCCTAGAGTGCAGGAAGTTTGCCTCTAGTAAGTCTTCCCAGGAGGAGTGGGAAAAGGAGACTAGGCATCTGGAAATGACAAATAGAGGAAGAGAGTTTATTGGGAGAGAGTTTGCAAGACTATTACAGGATTGGTATCAGCCTACAGAAGGGCTGGCACCTGCTGAAGTACAAGTGTATGGTGGAGACGCTTGCCTAGTAATTGGGAAGGTACTGGAAGAGTTTTCTCTTATGCAGGCCAAGTATAAGCTCCTAACCAACCATTCACCACTGTTGGAGAATAACGACTCCTCCAAGCCGGTCCCTGGCTATGACCCAGGACACACTTTGGGGACTGGTGACCAGGAACCCCGCAGGGTGCCTTGGAGCAGGCATACTTTTCAAATGCTTTGCATTTCTTGAGCACTTCCGTGATGGCATAGCATGTTGGGCCACCAGTAGCAAGTCTTGAAGTATTTGTGAAGATTCCTTCTAACAGTGTGTCCCAGATCTCTGTGGTATCAAAGGACTTTGTCAATCTTTTGTGTTGGTGGGACGCATGGTACAGTATCACTGCTTGGTAATATGTGGTGTAGAGTACCATATACGTTTTTGAACAGGTGTTTTCTCTTAAGCACTTTCTCTTGGATGTCAATTGGCGTACCAGGAAGAAGCCCTCTGCGAGATTTCACATTATTTACATGGGCCAATTAGGGTCTCCATCAGTGCAGATTAGGTTCTTACAGGTTAGCCTTGATAAAGTGTCTGAATTAAGCATTTACTTGCCTGGTTTATATTCAATTATAATTGAATACCTTTGTATGAGGTTCATCTATTCAGCTTGTTGTCTAGGTAGGTGTTGTTGCGTTTTAAAGAATATCAGTGGTTAATGGTCAGCTATTATTTTGAATATCTTTGCATCTTCTGGATAACAACGCCACTTCATTAAGCAGTGGACAATGGCTATCAGTCCCGTGTCATGTATTAGGTATCTTTGTTCACCTTTGGACAGTTCTCTTGACTCATACACCACAGAGAGGAAATTCTTTTCTGCAGTTTATATTCTAAGTACTCCCTCTATTGCATAGTTTTAGGCATCTGTCTCCAGTTTGTAGACCCTCTCACAGCTGGGGCACTGTAGGATGAGTATGGTAACCATTTGTTCTTTCAGCTTCTGGGAATGCTGCTCTCTCAGTGGCATCCACACAAATTTTGTTGTTTTACTGGTGATTGCAGACAGGGGGCACTTGGGCCCCCCAATCAGTGACAAATCTTCTGACATACAGAGTCACTCCAAGAATTTTCTGAGTTCACTCTTGTCCTGTGGCACTGGCATGTCTGTGATAGTCCTTACCTTTTCTGGGTCAGGTTTAATCCCAGCTTTACTAATGATGTGTCCTAGGAACAGGATTTTGGTTGAGAAGAATTCAAATTTGGATGGTTTGGCTACTAGCTGATTGTCTTGGAGGGTGTTGTGTATCATACAAATTTCCTCTCTGTGTTGTTATTTTGTAAGACTATAGATGATCATATCATCTAGGTAGACTATGGTTCTTTTCCTAATGTGGTCCTGGAACACTTTGTTCATGAAGGTCAAAAAGGTACTGGGGGCGTTTGTCATACCAAAGTTAATAACTACACATTCAAATGACCTTTATTTGGCTTTGCATGCTGTCTTTGGAATATATTCAGGCTTAACACAGATTTGATGGTATCTTGCACCTAAGTCAATCTTTGTGAAGAACTGTGACTCTCCTAAAGCATCAAAGAGGTTGTCAATCAGGAGCAGGGAATACATGTTCTTAATTTTATCTTCATAAGCGCTCTGTAGTAAGTGATAAGGAACAACCCTCCATCTTTCTTAGCCACAAAGAAGACTGCTGCATCAAAGAGGGACTTAGAAGGTCATATTAGCCCTTTTTCCTGGTCCTAATTCAGTTATTCTTTCAACGTGACATCCTCTTGAGGTGTTAGACAGTAGATAAGACAGTCCTTAGGTATGCTCCCTTTTAGGTCAATCTCACACTGGATGCCTCTGTTGAGTGGTAAACCCAGCAGTTTCTCCTGGAATACTGAGGGGAATTATTGGACAAGTTGTTGATGTATTGAGTCTTGTTAAAGTAAGACTCCCACATTTTTGAAATGGATGATTTCATATGTACAGGTGTTCCATTCCATTTCACTGGTATTTTCTTCTTCTTCCATTTTGGTAATCTTTACAAATGCATTATCTCTCATGAGGGCGTCAAGGTGAGTTAGGTACATATGATGATGTACTTCATTTTGTTGTATGGTGAGGGTAGTGCTATCCCAGTCAATGTGAGGGTTTGTCTTTCTCATCCAATATAAGCCAAGCACTATGCTGTACTTATTTATTAGAATGATGAGGCCACCAATGGTGGTTTTTAAATCCCCTATCTGTGCCCAGAAAGGTTTTGCCTCCTTACTGACTGGGGTGCTTCTGTTATCTACCATGATAACTCTTTTGATGTTGCTCCAGGTTTTAGGTACTTTCATGAGGTTGCTGAATTTCTTTTTAACAAGGAATACATATTCTCCAGTGTTAAATAGTGCTGTGCCTTGATATCTGGAAAAACAAAAAGGACAAGTGTGAAGTTAATTTTCTGTTTGGGCGGCAAACAGTATGGGATTGCTGAAGGGTACTTGGATCATGGTGATTGAATCCATGTCTTGGTCCCTGTACAAGTCAGTTAAGTGGGGGAGGGTGTCTTTCCTTGACACTCCCCTGAGCTTTTCTCTCCTTGATGGTGTCATCAGTGCTTGCTTGATTCACTTGAGCGGTATGATTCCTTTTTTGAGGATAGGTATTATTAGCTTGGTTATTTTGAGTGTTAGGTCAAGGGTACTTCTTTGCTGTGGGAATTTCCTTTTGTTTTTTGTTACCTGCAGGACATCAGTTTTCTATGTGGTGCATTTTCCTTCTAATAACATCCTGAAGGTTCTTGCAGCCTGTCATGTTGAACTGACAACTAATGTGTGTGGGAGACTATAGAAGTCTAAACATGGTCCAGCCTCATCAAATTTGATGGTATTGGTATCTCAATAATGTATGTATTTATATTCTAAAATGTAGTCCTCAATAGTTCCTGTCATTTTAAAGGTTCTGAGTTCTGTCATGATCATGTTGTCATAATTCTTTATGACAAATGTTTCCAAGAAGGCTTTCTTGAACATATCCCAGTCTTCTTTATGGTTGAGGTGTTGTTTGAACCAGTTTCTCACAAAGCAGGAGGTTTAATTGGTAACTTGTAAAGTCATTTCACTTTCCTAGAGTCTTCAGGGATAGCCAACTTGTGTGAACTTGTTTTGTGTCCTTTGAATCCAGAGGTTGGCATTTTCACAGTGTAGTCCTGAGAACGTCCCAATTTCTTCTGAGCAGAGGCGCTGGAATACAATGTTGGGTATTTCAGGAATGTACTAGATTATAGGTGGGTTCAGGACTGCTTGTGTGCTGAGATGGTTGTACTGTCTGATTGTTTACAAGGATATTGTTGAATAAAGTATATCCTGTTAGGATTTCTTGACCTTCCTTATATCTTCTCCAGCCAGTGGGAAGTGCTATCTGCTGGATTCTTTCTTTAGAAGATTTTTCAATGAAGCTGTGTAGATGTAAATAACCTGCCTGTGCTACCACTGTTGAGTATATACTTCTAAGAAGTATATAAAAAATAAAGGGGGAGATTGAGAAGATAATGATACTTTATTGGTATGAGTTTAGAGTATTATATAATATCATGAAAAGCCAAATACTGTCCAGATATGTCATGATAGTCATGGGGATTATCCAAGTAATTGTTTTATTTAGGATTCAAATTGTTTGATCCTCATAATAGATGGGCACTTGATAAGAGTACCATCAACCTAATGGTTAGTTGGGGAATCACTAGAAGAATTACTTCCCTGAGAGGGAATAATTGTAGATGTTACAACACTATGCTTCAAAGCACACTGGGGTAAAAGAGATCCAAGCTTCTGTCTGCTGTTTAAATCCAGAAACCATCCTTACCATTTCCCAATTTGGGACCAAGCTGGAAAGTGTTGGTGTCAGCTTTAAATCTAACCTGTTAAGACTTCAGGTAGATATGTTCCAGGGGTATCCCAAAAAATCCATGTATGTTTAATTCTTTACTAGGTGTTGTGAATCACAATTTTCATATACTTTCAATTTCACCTTTAGAAGCATCACATTTTGATTGTGAAGTACATAAGTTCTTGTTTGCTCAAAAAATTGAAATCAGCCTAAAAAAGATTATGATATCATTTGCTTTCCATCTGGTGACTTGATTGATCCTTGACCCACTTATGAGAGTAGCCAGTAATTTATCTGCCCTTCTACAGCTTTGTGGTATCTATTTACCAAATAAGAACTGTTCTAATTCCTAAAATAAAATCAGCTTCTATTCACATACTTTCCCTGGTATTTTTGTTGCACTTTGGCCCCTCTCTCCAGTTACATTCAGGAGAGATTCTGGTTAGCTATCATCCCCAGGGCCAGAAGTTCAATCCCTTATTCATCCCTGAAGCCTGTTGTGAGCCCAAATTTTCAATTACTATAGATTGGACTTACAGATAGTTTGGTTCAAGATGAACGGTGCAATATGGAAGGATTTTGCCTCAAATCAAAATGTTCAGTTTGCCTGAGTTTGGATCAAGATCAATTGGTGAGTCACTGTGGGGTTCTTGTCCACCAGGTCCCAAAGTGTGTCCTGGGTCATAGCCAGGGAACGGCTAGGAGGAGTTTTCATTCTCTAGTAAGAGATAATATATCTCAGAAATATGTATAGGGGTTGAAATGGGCTTTTATTCACTCTCAGAAGGAAGATCCCCTTAGAAATCTTCTGGTATATGCCCGGGGGTCAGGGAAACAATATGGGTTTGCCAATACTTGGAGCCCTCTAACAATATCTTGGACTACTTGTACTTGGACTTGAGCTCCTGCACCTTGGTCCTGGACTCCTGCTCCTGAGACTTGGACTCCTGTAATTTAGCCCTGGGCTCCAGACCTTTGATCCAGTTCCATATCTCCAGCTCCAGCTTCTTTATCTTGGGCTCCTACAGCTTTATCTAAGTCTCCAGCTCTCTGTGTAGCTCTAGTGGCCTTTTTAATCCAATTTATCAGTCCAACCAAGCTCCTGCTTGTGATCAAAAGGCTTCCAAAACCCTTTGGTAGAACCCAAAAAGGCCCTGTAACTTTCCAGCTAGCCTCCTTCTTATAGTGTCCTTTTACCAATGGTTCCACCTTAAAAATGGCTTTCTTCAAAAGCCTAAATCATTGCCACTCAATTTTTTCCTATAATAACTTAAGCTTACATACTTACTTTCTCAAAAGCTTAAAGTATGAACTCACTGTTTTCTTGCTTATAATTTAAGCTTTTGGCTTTCAACCAATCATATTTATCAGGAAATCTTCTAGAACTCAACCAATAAATGCAGAGCGCAAAACTAGATCATTTCTGAAGTTCCACTGCAATCCAACTAAGAAATCAATTTCCACCACTCAAACCGCTCAAAAAATCAACTCTTTGTGATCCAAAGCATTAACCAGTTCACTTTTCTAGCACAAGTCTTCCCTGCATTCAAAATTAACCAATTTAAATAGTAGAACACTATTTAAATTGTTCTTTTTGGTCCTCTTCAACGGTTCCCCATATATTTACTAATATAGTAAAATCCAAGGAAAACATCCCATCAAAACAACTCAATTAGGCAAAAACTTGGCTCATTTCTCTGGACCACCAGTCCTTCTGCTCTTTCTACTTCAGCTAGTCCTGCTCCATGATCTTCTGGATCTTCAGCTAGTTGATCAGTCATTCCTTTCTAGGCCATCAGCTAGCCCTTTTCAGTCCATCAACCAGTCCTTTCTAGGCCATCAGCTGGTCCTCACTATGAGCCACCTAGGTTCCAACTGCACCATGAACCATCTTGGTTCCAACTGCACTATGAGCCATCTTAGTTTCAACTTCACTATGAACCATCTTGGTTCCAATTCTCACTATGAAACTCCAGTCCCTCAACTAGTCTTAACTGCAATCATACAGTCTCTCTTACTAGTCTTCACTGTTGATCCTACCATGAGCCCTGTGGTTCCATTGTCAGTCCCTGTTACCAATACCTGTGACTCAGGCAATAAGTCTGCAAGGCTACTGGCGTTTGACTGGGCTCTTGCAAGTATCCTCCACTTAGGCCATTCAACCACAGACAATCCTTATGTCTGTGAAGTTGTCTTTACTCACTCAAGTGGTTAAGTTTGAGCTTTCAGGTACAAAGTAACCAACTTTAATTCCCAGAGGCCTGATCATACCAAGTTCTACAGCTTTTCCCCCAAGAAATTGCCTTGGTAACACCCCTGAGCATATCCATGCCCCCCAATGGTAGCTTTAGGACCTCCCTAAAGCCCCCAATGAAACATAGACAAGGACATCCTATCAGTCTGTTAGGTAAGGTGCTTGCTCACAGACTTCATGTAAGCGCACAAGGGCATGTAGAGCTATCTTAGCCCTTCCCTTCCCTGGCAGCCCATTTTACCTGCCAGGGTCACATCATCAATCAGCCCTGGTAGCCTGTGTTACCCGCCAGGGTGATCCACTCCCCACCCCTAGCAGCCATCATTCCCTGCTGAGTGAGAACAGCTAACCAGCCCCTAGTAGCAAAGTTCCCTGCTGGGCTGGTTCATCATTTGCCTCTAGTAGTTCTTTGTTACCTACTAGGTAGGCCTTACCTTCCCCTATTAGCTAATGTTTCCTACTAGGCCTCTACCTGTCAAAATCCACTAGACTTTCTCTTGGCCAACATTAGCCCTGCTTGCAAAACCACCCAACATGTGGACTGTCACAGTCACCCTTGTCTCTACCAGCCTTATGCCACATTGGTGTCTCCATTAATTATACAAAGATCAATTACCTTTGTATTTAAGGGAATTTATCTTTCCAAATAAATCTAATTTTATCTTTATTCTGCCTTTTCAATCCGTTTAAGCTTCAGGCTCCCTCTTTCTGCTGTCCAGGAAGACTCATATTTTAAATCATCCCAAAACAGCGCAAAAAAACTGAACTAAAAGTCTTTTGTTATAAAGACTTCCCACCAAGTTCTCTCCTATTTCAACATAGAAGCGCACAACTCAGCAAAAATGATGCTCACTACAGGGGCACTTGCCCTTCTCTCACACCATACACCAATAACTTTATTGGCATTGCTTGTCCTCTGTCATCTTAATTCACCTCACCTACCATAACCAGTTCACCCCTCAAAGAGGACATCATTGATGTACCTTCAATACCTAAAGCCATCAAGATATCCTCAAGACCTCAAGTGTCTCATCTCTTCCTTGGTGCCCCCTCACTTGAACAGACCTGAAATGCCACACTTGAACTAGCTAGAAGAAATGCCATCATTGCTGAAATTCTCCCTGGTGTAGCAATTACTGAAAATGCCTGAGCTACTTCTCATGTTGGTGGATGGTAAATATGTTTGTCAACATGTGGGTGATCTACGGGCTGTAGGAGATTGGATGCATCAATTCATACATCACACTCTGGTCCACCATAAACTGGAATTAAGATTGCACTTTATCAGCTCAACAAGATGACTGCTACTTCCAGAAATAACTACAATCATTTTGTGGCCTTTTAATATTGGGCACATGACCTGTTGCCGTTACTTTCTGAGGATCAAAGGTATTCAAAGGTGATACAATAACACCTTCAAAACACCACCATTCCCCTGTGTGCTTCACTTTCTATTTATGTGAAAAAGCACTTCTAATCCTACAAAGAGATATTTGTCCCTTTTTGTACCTCAGTGGAGGATAGTATCATAACTGTGCTGTTTTAGCAGAGTTATAAGGGAGGAAATATTTAGAAACTAGATAATATTCTTTATTGAAAGATAATGACTATATAGTTATTGTGAATTGTGGATAAAAGGAACATAATGGCGTTGATCACACTGTGGGATGTTGAAAGAAGTGGCTTGATCCTTGTAATGAGTCAAGCGCCAAAACAAGTTACCCACTGGGAGTGATCAGCTTATGTTCATGTTATTGTATTTGGAAATCCAAATTGTCTTCCTAACTTGGATTTGGATGAATGGATAATTGGATTACAGGTCACAACCTGCTTACTCAGAACCTTGCTGGCGGGTCAAGCCTGCTGTTTTGACACCCCCCGGCTGAAGGTTGGCCTCCTCTGGGGGAAGGTTGTTAGAGAAGTTGTTGGGAGCCTGGGCGCCATACTGGACTAACTGTTGTTTGGTGGCAAGTAGCACAGTCTCTTGTTGCTTTTGTCTTGCCTTGCAAGGCCTGAGGGTATTATGGTGGAGGACTTCGCCTTGTTTTTGTCTCCTGAGTCCTTGCACAAGGTAAGTGTTGTTTTTTTTTACCTTAAGGATGATGGCAGGGCCAACTTTTTCTGGCTGTAGTTTACTTTTGTTGGTATTCATGACCCAGATCTTGTTGCCAACCTCAAGTCTGTCTTTGATGGGGACAAAGGTCTCTTGTAGACGCTTTTCTTCCTTTTCTGATTGTCAGAAATTGTGCCATTAATGATATTTTGATATGGCCTTCAAATAATGATAAATGCAAAGATTTTACTGGTTTTGCTTTCAAGTTTGGGAATTTCTTGCCTTCTGTAAATGGGTCTGTACTAATATCTACCCATTCCAGAATACCATAACTTCTCTTGTTTGATCCTGGTATGACCTCACCCCAACGTGACCCCCTTGGCCACTCTGTCTATCTAATGAGTGATCACTTTCCCTTGTCTACTATTTAAGTAGAATTATTTCTCTTAATAAAGACAAGTTTATCCACCTTTGTGTTGACTTTAATATTATTCAAGATTTTTACTTTCCTTTTTGCCAAAAGAAAGTCCTCATCTTGTATTCCAGGAAATTAAGGTGTGTGCCCTTAATTTTTCCCTGAAGGCTAACCCAAGGCTAGCTTCAAACCTCAAATCTTTTGTTATAAAGATTTCCTGCTGTGTCCTCCTGGATGTTGTCCCCAGGAGCCAAACATGACACTGATTGGTTGCTATTGGCCTGTATGACCTGGGGATCTAAGTGGGGGGGACTTGCTTGGCATCTACAGCTTGGGTCCTAATAGCGCCTGAAGGATATTAGGTTGTGTTCCATAAACTAGCTCAAAGGGGCTTTTACCAGTGGATCTATTCACACGGGTCCGGCATACAAGCAATGCAGTTGGTAGCTTCTTGTACCAGTCCTCAGGTCTCCCGGCGGTGAGCTTGGCCAAAGCTTGCATGAGGCTGCCATTCAGCCGCTCCACACGTTCATTGGCCTGAGGGTGATAAGGTGTTGTCACCGTGTGCTGGACCCCATTCTTGGTGAGGTATATGTTGGTATTTTTAGAGGTTAATTATTTGCCTCTGTCAGTTATCAGGAGTTCTGGTTTGCAAAACTTACTGATGATTTCTTTTCCTATGAAGTGCCGTACGTTATTGCCTGTATGTGTTTTTAACTGCTTGTGCCACTGGCCATTGTGTGGCAAAGTATATTGCAGTAATGATGTACTTATTGTCATTATGTTTCCTGGGAATAGGGCTCACAATATCCAGGGCCCACAACTTGAAATGTAGTTGTGTACAAATGGGTAATAATGATTTAGGCGGAGTCTCACTCTTTGCAAATTTTTCACATACTTTGCACTGATCCAATACTTCATGAACATCCTGATATAAGGTCGGCCACCAGGCTTTGTGTTTAAGGAATTCATAAAGGTTACAGCTCTTTGTGTGGCCCAGGTCTCTGTGGTAACGTAAGATTGTATTGACTTGCTGATGTGTGGGAATGTATGAGATAGTTGTTCTGTCAGACAATTTTTGGTGTAGGGTTCCATATACATTGGCAAATAGGTGCTTATTCTTAATGACGGTTTCTTTTGTTATATCTGTAGTACCAGGGGGGGAAACCTTTGTCCTTTGTACAAAGCACCAGGAGAGGCCAGTCTGGGTTGATCCCATTCTCACCCCTTGTGGCCCTTATGTATAGGTGTGAAAGCGCATCAGCCATGGCAAGCTCTGGGCCAGGCTTATATTGTATGAGCATGTTGAACCTCTCCAGAAGCTCCATCCAGCAGGCTTGTTGGCAGGATAGGTTTGCTTGGGTTTTAAAGTAGATGAGTGATTTGTGGTCTGTCAGGGCTGTGAATTTTTCTTGTCATTCTAGATAGCAACACCATTTAACTAGGCAGTGCACAATTTCCAGCAACTATTTTTCATATATAGGGTATCAGCACTTGCCATCTGTCAATTTTTGTGATTCATGCCACGGGTAGAAAGTCACCATTGTTGTTTTTGATCTGTAGTACCCCTCCAACAGATGCATCAGAGGCGTCTGTCTTCATTTGGTATTCTCCATCATGTTTGGGGTACTGAAGGATAGGTGCTGTTGTGAGTTTCTCTTTAAGACGTATGAAGAAAAGGTCACGTTGGGGGATCCATACAAACTTGGATTTGGCGTCAGTTATGGCAGACAGAGGTGCAGTCAGGACATCACAGTTGGGTATAAATTGTCATACATAGGCAACCATTCTCAGGAAAGTGCGGAGTTCTGGCTTTTCTTTGGGCGGTGGCATTTTTCAAATGGCATGGATTTTCTTGATGTCAGGTTTAATGCTGTCTTTTGAAACTGTGTGTCCCAGGAAGGGTAGTTGCTTGTAGAAGAATTGGCACTTGGAGGGCTTGGCTAGCAGCTTATGTTGTGCTAGGGTGGCAAAGATGACCTCTAGGTCCTTGTGAGGTTGTTCTATTGAAGGACTGTAGACAATGAAGTTGTCCAGGTATCCCAGGGCATGCTTGCTAATGTGGGGAGAAAACACCTTGTTTATGAAGGTCACAAAGGTTGATGGGGTGTTTGTTATACAAAAATTGAGCTATAGACACTTGTACAAACTGTATTTAGTGTGGAAGGCTGTTTTGGGAATGTCTTCTTCCATGATACAGATTTGATTATAGCCTGCAGTTAGGTCAATCTTGGAGAAGACCATAGCGCTACCCAAGGCATCAAAGAGTTTGTTAATGAGTGGTAGTGGGTAACAATTCTTGATAGTAACTTTTTTTAGAGCTCAGTAGTCTGTGACTAAGCGTAGGGTAACATCTTTCTTTACTATGAAGAATACAGCATCACCAAAAGGGGACTGTGAGGGGCAGATAAGTCCTTTCTCTAATGCCTCCTTGAGTTAAGCACATAGGGTGTTGTCCTCATTTGGGGTGAGACAATAGATGAGTTGCACCTTAGGTATTGCTCCTTTGAGTTGGATGGAGTGTTGGATGTGTTTCTCTGGGGGCAACCTGGGTAGAGCCTCTTTGAGGATCTCTGGATGCCAGGCTACAATTTCACAATCCTGAGGTGTAGTGGTGTCCTAGTGGTCTTTAAAATGTATAATATTGTACTGGCAAGAATCCCAGTCAATTGCCTTGAGAGTCTTCTTTTTGTCCAAGGTCTCTGTGATACATACAAAGACATAGTTGCATAGGAGTTGGTCTACTGAGTCAGGGTAGATCTGGTGGTTGACACCTTCACGTTTGATGGTCAGTACAGAGGTTGCCCAGTTCACATGGGGATTGTTTTTTGTAGCCAGTCTAATCCCAGTATAATGTCAAACTTGGGAAAGTCAATGATGGGACCTTGAAAGGTGGAATGTAGGTTCTCTAGCATGACAGAGAAGGGAGCAGTTTCCCGTATCACAGCAATATGATTTTCATCAGCTAAAACCATGTTTTTAATCCGCAAAGAATTAGTGGCTAAATTGAACTTATCTATAAAGCTGCTGTTGACCAGGGTTCAATCTGCGCCTGAGTCCAGGAGTGCTGAGCCCATTTAACTGCAAAAGCAGAAAGGGTAAAACATCAGTTTATTTGGGTGTCTGACAATGTTGTACAACACCAGGTCTTCTGAGGGTACTTGTGTCACAAGTGACAAACTTCTATTGACCATGTTTACTGGAAAACCTCCACTACAGGATTCAAACCCTGATACCCTGCGGGCTGCCAGCCCACAGATTCTTGGGCTTGAACCAGAGCAGGATTTGACTTCAGAAAATCCTCTAAAGCTTGATGAGTCAAAATTGCCTACATCAACACCCCTACATTAAAGGTTTCTCTTAATTCAACCAATCAACAAGAGGAACTAGCCATAGACCCTGAAATAACTCAAGCCACCACAGAAGGGGAAACAAAGAAACTTCTTATATAACACAGGCTGCGCAGAGATGACCAACCCCTCAACCTGACAAGAAAATTTGAGTATTTTCAGTTTGAACCAGCCAATAAAATAACTCCCGCAATGGATGCCACCAAGGACTGGAAAACCCTGGTAGACAGTAACACCCGGGCCAAAGGAATTTGTAAAAGTTTACCCATGACAGATGGGCATACTTATACCCTGGACCGCCAGGAAGTTGCTCATTGCCATTCTTGCAATAAAGTGACATGAACCTTTGGTTCAACCAGGTTATTCCATATTTGATATTAGTTCTATTTTATTTATAATCTACCTCCTGCAGCTCCACACCTCACACCCATTAACCCCATGAAACCGCGGACCAGCTGCCTGAACTTTATTGTCCGCCAGGAGCTCCCTTTGGCCCAATAAATTTCACTTAGTACCCACCTAACCCTGAGTATTTGAAGTTCACCCTAGAGGAAATCCTAATCTACAACCCTGAGGCTAGAACCAGAGAGACAGAGATCATTTAAAGAGAGGGTACCAAGATCACCTGACCTTTTCTGCTATTCTGCAACAAGTACACCTACCTGCCCGCATATTTGGTTCCAATGAAACCACCTCTCACTCTGTGGCCCAACTGCCTGCAAGAATCTGTTGCAGCCAATGAATCCACTTCCACTCATATATTTGGAGTGATGTACATCACTCTCATTGGTTTGATTGATTCTATGGTACCTGCAAGCAGACCTTGGGCCCTCCTGGTTAAATCATTATCTTATATTGTAAAGTTAGCACCAATCTTGTGGTGGGCCCTCCCAGCCGGGCCCGCAGGCCACCTGCAAGTTCCCAAGAAACCCCCACAAGCTGGATCCCTGGTAACTTGAATCATTGGGCATTGATCCACGTCCTTGGGTTGGTATTTATTGTTGGGAAAGTCAGGAATAGTCTGGGAAGAGCTTGGCTTACTTAGTGCTATCCCCAGGCTTTTTCCTTGTCTTGATTATCTTGAGTGGCAGTGACGCAAAAATGGGTTTGGTTTGATTGGCTGTTGTTCCTGTTCCTGTGTCCATTTGAACCTGCAGGTTTGTGGTTTTCTCTGCTGTCATTGTTCCCAGGGGGTGGTTTGTTGGAAGTCCCAGCTGGGTGAGAATCTTTGGGGCGCTCTTTTTTTCCTGTTTGTGCCTTGTGGAGAGTGTTAGACGCTTGTTATGCTTTCTCTGCCTTGCAATATAGACTTTGCAAGTTGGTTACTTGATCCAGGTTTATATGTCTCATTACATGCAACTTGAGTGTGTCATAGTACATGAGATGAGTGGCTGGAGTTCAAAGGCCATATCAGAGGGGGCACATAGTCAGGCATGGCATTCTCATCAGTTGGACAAGGCATAGTGGGGGAAGCCTGGAAGAACCCTTGTGCAGACATGGTGTTGAAGGCAGAGAACGGGATCACCATGTTCTGATACAGGACAAAGCCATTGGGTATTTCAGTACCAGGTGTGTACAGAGTCCAGTCCATCAGGAGGCCAGACATGATTCTATCAAGGATTTGTTGACTGCAGCGGGTACGGGCAACATGCGGATTTTGGGGGATAAAGTAGGATGGAAAATTTACCTGTGCTACTAATGTTGTAACTGTGCTATTTTAGCAGGGTTACAAGGGGGAAATATTTAGAAACTAGATAATATTTTTTATTGAGAGATAATGATTATATAGTTATTGTGAATTGTGGATAACAGGAGCATGATAGTGTTGATCACACTATGGAATATTGAAGGGGGTGGCTTGATGCTTGTAATGAGTCAAGCGCCAAAACAAGTTACCCACTGGGAGTGATCAGCTTCTGTTCATGTTATTGTACTTGGAAATCCAAGGTGTCTTCCTAACTTGTCTTCAGGTGAATGGATAATTGAATCACAGGTCACAAACCTGCTTACTCAGAACCTTGCTGGCGGGTCAAGCCTGCTGTTTTGACACTTGTTTGGCCACACAAGATACTGTAATGATGAAGTTGATCAAACAACTTAACAATTTTAGATAATATTTCAATCAAAAGCTCACCCTTTTGGAGAATTTCATCTCGTTGTCTTTTTCTGATGCTCAAGTCTTGTACATTACTATGCAGGAGGATTGGTTTTCTTCCCTGAAAGAGCTAAAACCTATGTGGACACTCAGTTTAAACCTTTGCCTGAAGTGCTGCCCACTCCTCCTATTGGAGAGACAGACACTGAACTGAAAAATGTATGGGATGCCATCTAAGAACTCAAGGCAGCCACTAGACAGCAAGCTGCTCAAGAATCATAAACCCCTCCTCTGCTACTCCTGGCCCACAGCCAGCCATACTAACCAATAAAGTTGAAGAACTGAGGGATGAGTTGGAAAAGATGAGTGCTTCTAGAGTGGCTACCAACTCTTCATCTCCTCATGATGAAGAGGATGGGTGTTACCCTGGGCTTGAGAGACACCCCAAAATCTTCTGCACTGTTGCTTTAGACAATCAAGCTCAGGAAATCAGATAGCTTGGTGAGAATCACAATGGACTAGATAATGATCTTCAAGAGATGTGTGAAATCACTCAGTATATGAAAACTCTATTCACTTCTATCCTGACCCAAATGCAGGAGGTACCCCCACAATTGGATGTGATTTGAACCACTGCAACTGTGCAATAAATTGACCTGGGTAACACTTCTCAAATGACTATGGCTGCTGTTGAAATAGCACCTGAGTTGCTGCTTCCCTCACTACATTAGAGGAACTTTTGAGCAATTTTGGGCACAAAAAACTCCTGTTGAAAGGGAAGCCAAGTTTACTGGTGAAATACACGTGCTCAACAGTAACTATCAAGATGGCTCAGGTGGCAAAACCTCCAATGGTATCAATTCCAACTATAAGACGGCTTTCAAGCAAGTGTTTTATCCTAAAATCTCCACCATTGCTTCATTTTTGGTCATCTATGAGACTGCCATGAGATGTGCTCCTGATTAAAAGAAGCAGGAACATATCCCCACCCGTCTTCATCCCATCTTTCAAGGATTGATAATATCTGAACTTACCAATATAACCTCTTGGGCACAAATGAAATAGATGTTAATTGACAAGTTTGGTGATGACCTGAGCCTGGAGGTTAAGAAAGATGCTTAAATGCACATTATCTTTAATACTAAGAAATTTTTTTCTGAATCTATCAATTTCTTTTATATTGAGGTGCAAAAGCATATCACTAGTCAACAGCTATCTATCAAAGAAGCCTGTCATGCTTGTACCAATGCCCTCAAGATCAACCAGCTGATGTGTCTTCCTTTCAAAGCACATAAGCCAATATTGAACTTCATGAAGAGGATTAAGACTATCCTGAAATATACACACTTGACCCAAACAAATCATGATTTTAGGGAGAGCTGAGCCACCTCTAGCAGAGACAATTGTAACCCTCAAATCATGAAATTAGACATTAATGGATCCTCTAAACAACAAGGATGCTATAACTATGGGATAGTGGGTCACCACTCTTGGGTGGGCACTAATCCCAAGGTAGAAGGGGCTAATTTCAGAAGTCAATTGAGAAAATACCATTCAACTTAGAGGCAGAGAAACTCTCTGTTGACAAAACTCCCCTGTCTCCTAAAATTGCCACACTTATCAGCCTCCCTTATTACTTTCTGTCTCAGAGACACCATCCATCTTACACCTCTTTCATGACATCTCCATAAATTTAAATCTGAAGAGTCTGAAGAGTAAAAACCTGATGGGAATGAATAATCTGTGCTGGGGGTCTCTGACTCTATCACAGTCCCCCAAAAATTGAGATCAGGAAAGAATATACTCACGCCAAAGTCTACACCTAATTCATCTTCTAGAAATTTAGTAGCTTGTCCCTACCTGGCATAAGCTCAGCGGGCCCCTGTGCTATTAGACTCCTCCACTGAGGCTGCAGAACTTTCATGAGCTATCTTTCAAAAATTTCAGGTGTCCCTGACTATTAAAGTGGTTTACAAGGAGATACCTGCCCTTTGCTGGTCCCTGGAAAAGTGTGAGGAAGAGTTTGCCACGTCCCAAGAGCTCTTAGCTATCCTGCCTCCCTTTGGTTTTTATATCACAAGGGTAGAAGTAGCTGTGCATAAATTCAGGATTAGGACTATATTGAATAATGGGTCTTCATTTAACATAGTCTCTTGTAAACTCATGAAGAAACTTAAGCTTGCCCCTGACTTGACATACAACCATTCTTATTTACTGCTTAACTGTCTACTACCTGCACCATTGGAGCTTATTCTTCACTGCCTCTCTGGTTTGTGAAACTTCTCTTTTTCTTTTCCGCTGTGGTACTAGAGAACAAGAGCTATGACCTACTTATTGAAACTCAGTTCTTACAAGATTACAACAGTATAATCAATCTTAAGGAAGGATTTCTCTCCTTGTTGAACTATACCATTCCACTCATCATTGAGGAACCTGCTCAACTTCCTTGTAACTGCTTGAAGACGTGTGTGCTCAAATACCTCACAGGATTATTATCCCTCAAATTTTGAATGAACTCTGCTGATTTGAGGTCTCCTCCAACATCATGCTCTGCTGCCAAAGTAGAACTCCTACTTGTGCTCAAAGCCTTCACTTTTCCTCCAAGATCTCAAGTATTAGTAGACTTGCATATTTCCTGTGAATTACCAGCTAAAATGTTCATGAAGCTATATGCTCCTTACTCCCTAGGGCGGAATCAGCCTTGACTTTGCCCAAGGATCTTAGATGCAACTCATAAAAAGCCTGTGCAGTTGTTGCTTGCCAATCTCACAATATCCCTATACATGCCATCAAAATACAAGTACTTGGGCATGGACGTCTACTCAGCGCAGCTGCTGTCTACTCCTTGCACCCCTTTGGAACCTTTACTAATTTGGCGCTACCTGAAGAGAATCCCCCTGTCTTATCTTTATTTTCTTCTAAGGATTTCCTTCAACTCACTTATCATCAACAGACAGGGATTCTCTATATATTAGATCATTTCTCTGACATCTTTGCTGAAGTTCCTAATGACTATGAGCTAGCCAAAGAGGACATCTACCAGATTGATACTGGAGGCACTCCCCCTTTCTGCACTAAACCCTATTGATGTAGTTGAGTGTAAGATGCACAAGTGTCCAAAGAGTTGAAGCAAATCTTGGATGCTGGGCTACTAGCTTCTTCTCAAAGTCTGTGGGTGTTCTAATTGCTAATCTCTAAAAAGAAGGATGATGATCATAGAATTTTGATAGACTACTGTTGCCTAAACTATCTCACAAAAAAAGACTCATACCCTTTACCCATAACTGAGGATACCCTTTGCCAACTAGTAGAGTCTAAGTTATTCTCAGCAATAGATTTGGTGTCTGGATATTGGCAATTTGATCTATTACCTGCTTATAGATAAAATGCTGCACTGATTACCTCTGAAGGGCTGTTTGAGCCTACTTGCATGCCTCAAGTATTATGCAATGCCCACAGCAACCTTTCAAAAATCCATTAATTCCATCATTAAAGACCTGAATTTATCCTGTGTGTTAGTGTATTTGAATGTCATTAAAATCTTCAGCTCCACTTTCACTGATCACCTGGATTATCTGAAGGCCGTCTTCACCAAGATTTGGGAGACTGGTCTTAAGTTGAAACCCTCCAAGTGATTCTTCTTCAATAAATAATTAGAGTTCTTAGGTTATGAAGTCACACAGACAGGCATTTGCCCCATAACCAACAAAGTTGAGCCAATTGACAATATGCTAACCCTACCAACCTGAGAGATGTTCAGATGTTTCTTGGCATGATGGGTTACTACTTTCAGTTTATCCATGACCTCACTGAGCTCAGTGAACTCCTGTACAATTACTTTGAGGGGTCCCCTTTATATGGGCTAAGAGTCAGCAACAGAACTTTGAGGCTTTGAAACAAAAGCTCAAAGAGGCTACTATCCTAGTCTACCCCAACTACAACACAGAGTTTATTGTATACATTGATATGGATAGGGTAACTGTAGGCGCCATTCTGGATCAACTGGATAATAAAGGGGTGGATCACACCCATAGCTTACTCTTTGTGTGTTTTAAATAAGCACAATTAAATAAAGTGTTACCAAAAATTAGTTTTTAGCAGTGTTACATACAGTTAAACAATTCTGACACTACATATATGGCACTCACTTCATAGGGGTCATTGATCACTTGTCCCTTTGTTGGCTCCAGCAGTTAAAAGAACCTGAAGGATAACTAGCGCCTGGGACTTATGTCTACAAGGCTAACACTTCACAGTAGTCTACTGCCCATGTTTTTAACATCATAACACTTACAGACTGCTGCACATGCCTATTCTGACTATTTATCCTGCAGAATCTGATTGTCTGCATGAGCTTATTGGGTATCCCTCTTCCTGGGATGTGGAAACCAAAGAGACTTGGTCTCAGCTTTCGGAGTATGTGATTTGGTAGGTTCAGTTACAGAAAAGTGGGTATCAATTCCTTGTATGCAGACTAAGGACGTCAATACACAATTTTAACTAAAAATATACCTTAAGCTTATACTAGGTAGATCAAAACACAGTCTTCACTATCTAAACAAAGATAAAACCTTAAGATAAGGAATGCATAAATAAAACAATAGTAAGATATTTATTTTTTGATAAGAAATTATCATTTTATAGGATTGTTATCACATGGGTTAATTGACCCAATAATACTAAGTAAAAGGGGTTATATTGGGCAGCTTGGGGTTTGATCCAAATCAACCCCAAGGCTGTACTGGCCTATGATATTGGGAGTTACTGGATAATTTCCTAAAGGAGTCTCACCCAATGCTCCATCACAGAGTAATCATTATTGTATTATTTCTGCTCTCAACCTTATCCTAAGGTGAGTGTAATGCCAGCCTCATTGAAGGACTGCTATTGTAGAATTCTTCCTGAAAGCCAGTCCATTCATCCCATTTTCTATAGATAGGAAACAACTCTATTGAAGAGTATAATAAAAAGGTATATGAAAATACAAAAGGGGTTTAGGGATTTAACTCCAGCCAATTTAGTCAGAACTGGGCTAAACTATATATTAACCTTCATTGTAGATATGATTTTCTGAGTTAGCACCTAAAAATGCATTGCTGGCCTAGCTTCCAGCTCCTATGGAGCACTTGGGATTTTTGAGGTTGTGGCGCTGCACCGCTGGATTGCCCAAGAGTGAATAATTTCTTTGGATTGAGTTAAGAGCAAAATGGCTTATAGATTTTGTGTCAAGGGAAAATATTCTGATTGAGGGAGTAGTTTAGCCTTGATGCCACCAAATATCATTGGAATTATTTGGGTCTACTGATGGCTTGGCAAGGCTAGAGATGTATTGGATGATAAAAAATTGTATAGTAGTTGAGCCAAGCACCATAGTGTTCTGATTATAATAATCTTTTGCCACTAGAATAAGGGTTGATGGCTGGATTATCAAGTCAAAAAGCTAGGAATTTCACACTTGGGTTGCACTGCAAAACCTTTCTGTATGTACTCATATTTGGGACAATCAGCTGTTCAAGGAGATTGGAGACTTATATCTGCCTTACACATGTCCTAGCCTCAGAGTCTTCATGGTATTGCAATCACATTTAGACAATAATCATGGGGGAATCGCTAAAATACATGATTGCTTGAACAAACATTAATATTAGTAAAATGTATGAGTACTAATCCCTGGTGTATTGGCTCCCTGTCATGGGTTTCAATTTCAACAAGCTTGTCCAACCCAGCACAAATTCAAGCTTTTTCTACCTGAACATGCTTTCATACAGTTAGTGTTGTTGTAACTGTGCTGTTTTAGCAGAGTTACAAGGGGGAAAATATTTGGGAACTAGATGATATTTTTTATTGAGAGATAATGATTATATAGCTATTGTGAATTGTGGATAGATGGAACAGGATAGCATTGATCACACCGTGGGATGGTGAAGGGGGTGGCTTGATCCTGGTAATGATTCAAGCGCCAAAACAAGGTATCCACCCTAAGGGACCATCATTTGTTCATGTTGTTGGATTTGGAAATTCAAGTCAACTTCATAGTTTGACTTCAAGTGACTGGATAATTAGATTGCAGGTCACAAACCTTCTTACTTGTAACCTTGCTGGCAGGTTGAGCCTGCTGTTTTGACAGTTTTGACATAGTGGGACCCCTTACATGTTCCTGTTCTAGCTTTTGGTTCATTCTGATTGTCATTGACCACTTCAGCAAGTGGGTGGAATCCCAAGCTACCAAAGAAATTACTGTATAGACCACTGCTCAGTTTCTGTTGCAATGTGTGTTCTATTATCACAATGCCCTTAAGTCCTACACTCTGAAAATGAAACAAACTTCAATGCTAGACTTAGTATATTTATTTTTGATTCTATGAATACCCGTTAACCTTTCTCTGCCCCTTATAATCCTGCTAAAATTGGATAGTTTCACCTTCATGTTGCAACTGTACCAATTATAGTTCAGTATTTGAATCAGGGAAGACAACAGTTCAATAGAAGTAACAAGAATGAATAGAATAAGATATTGTTTATTGTAGAATATTGTGATTAATATACTATATGGGGAAAGCCACAAGGCCACAAGGGGGTGGCATAGTGGGAAGTTCCATGTAAGGTTTGAAGCCAAGGAATAACCTGTGCAGGGATCAGCAGGTCAAATTGGTAGTGCTCCTAATTAGGAGAAAGTGCCCGCAGTTTGATATTGCCATCAGATTGATTCATGCTGTTAGATACGTCAAGGGGCAACTCATTGAGCGCCCCCTGTGTATTGTAAAATATGTTGGCAGGCAAGTATGGAAACTTGGTTGCAACACCCCCCTGCCCTCTGTTTGTCGTCAGACACCAGGATCAGAGTCTGCCAAAGATCTGGGAAGGTCTGCACAAACAACCTTTGTGTGTGGATGGCACAGCAGGGGCGCAAGCAATTGTGGCAAAGCAAATTTGGTATTTCCTTGGGCATCTTCAAGTTGATAGGTGTGATTGTCATAGACTGCAGCTATCTTGAAGGGCCCCAGGTGGTTAGGTTCCAGTTTGACTGAATTGGGGTTAAGGGTGTATACAGGATCACCTAGAGTGTATCTGGCTTCAAGGTGCTTTATCCTACCTTCAATTTGTTTGTGTTTAATTTCTTGGGCTTTGGCACGCCATTGGCTTAGGGATAGAGTTGTCAACAGGGGGGTTTTCTGGGAACTGTAGACCGTAACTTCCCTTGTTCAACTCCCGTAGACTTTCAGGTGTTCCAAAGGCTAGGGCGCTAGGGCTGAACCCAGTGCCTCTGTTAATTCTTACTTTTAAGATAAGTAGGGCGTGGGCAGGTGTTCAGTCCACATGGTGTTGGTATGCTTCTGTGAAAGCTTGGCAATCAGTTGGACCAGTGAGCCATTCAAAGCTATAAGCGTCCATTGGCTTGTGGATGGTAGGGAGTGGTGACTATACATTGGGGCGCGTTCTTAGCACAGTATGCCTTCATGACATGCCCAACAAGTTTGGGGCTGCCATCTGTGATGAGGCGTTTGCGTCACCCAAAGCAGGCCACAATTTCCTTGCCAATAAAGCAGGTAATAGTGGTGGCGGTGTGGTTGGTTGTTGCCCAGGCCACTGGCCAGCAAGTGAAGTAATTGATGGCAGTGATAATATACTTCTTTCCCAGTCTGTCTTTGGGGAGTGGCCCCACAATGTTGAGGGCCCACTGCACAAAGGGTTCCATGGATTTAATGGGCAGGACAGACTTGGGGGGTGCAGGTTTGGACGTGTTCTTTTCACACAACACACATGTTTCAAGGAGGTCCAAGATGTCTTGGCGCATATGCGGCCACCAAACCTTATGTTTCATGATTTTGAAGAGGTTTTGTCCTCTGAATTGACCCAAGGTGCGGTGATAATGCAATATTGTGTTGCCTTGTTGTGTGGTGGGAATGTAGGGCGTCTTTTCACCTGTCTCTGCTCAGCAGCAGACGTTGCCAGCATTGATGGTGAACTGAATTTTGTTGTCCTTTAGCTTGGAGATGGTTACCAAGTTGAGGCCTTTATAACAAGTTGCTTCAGGACAGAGGTAAAGCATTGGCTAATCTGGATCCAAGCCATTGTCCCTGGTGACAGACGCTACGTAGAACTGTGTGAGAGAGTCAGCTGTGACAAGTTCCTTCCCAGGCTTGTACTCAATGCACAACTGGTAGGGGATAGACGCTTGACCCAGCCTGCTTGGTGGCGTGTCAAGTGGGACTGTGTGTTGAAGTACTGAAGCAACTTGTGATCTGTCAGGAAGCAGGGTGGAAAGGTAGCCCTTTCCAGGTAACAACACTGTTTCTCAACGCAGTGCACAATTGCTAATAATTCTTTATCATGAATGGGATAATATTGTTCTGAGTTGGTAAGCTTCCTGGACTCATATGCCACGGGGAGGAAGGCGGCATTGTCAGTTTCTACCTGTAACACACCCACTACGGCCCTGTCAAAGGCATCAGTCTCAAGTTTGTATTGGCAGTTAGAATTGAGAAACTGTAATATAGGTGCAGCTGTAAATCTTTGCTTCAACGTCTCAAAGGCTTGATCCCTGATAGGGGTCCAATGGAAGCGCTGTTTAGTGTTTAGGAGCTCAGTGAGGGGTGGATTTAGTTCCCCACAATTGGGAATGAACTTGCGCACGTAGGCAAGCATGCCTAATAATGTATGCACCTTGCTCACATTGGTGGGCAGTGGCATACTAGTGATTGCCTTGATTTTGGCAGGGTCAGGCTTTATTCCTTGGGAAGAGATGGTGTGCCCAAGGAACAATAGCTCTGACTTAAGGAATTTGCATTTGGAAGGAATAGCTTTTAACTGGTTTTTCCAAAGGGTGTCAAGGACAGCACAGAGGTGTTGGGGGTGCGTGGTTTGATCTTGACTGAAGACAATAATGTTGTCAAGGTACACAACAACACATTTCCTAAGCAAATCCTCAAATGCTTTGTTCATCAACATGACAAAAGTAGAAGGTACGTCAGTCATTTGGAAGTTCATGACCTGACACTCAAACAACTTGTAGCGTATGCGGAAGGCAGTTTTTGCCTCATCCCCTGGTGCAATGCGGAACTGGTTGTACCCTGCGGTGAGATTGATCTTGCTAAAGACTTTTGCACCCACAAGCGTGTCAAACAGGTCATCAATCACCAGCAGGGGATACTATTTTTTAATAGTCACCTCATTTAAGGTGCGGTAGTCTGTGACCAGGCAAAGGAACCTGTCCTTCTTGGCTACAAAGAAGACAGCAGCCCTGTATGGGGAGAGCTAGGGGTGGATGAAGCCCTTGTTGAGTGCGTCCACAAGGTGCTGGCAGAGGGTCTCATCTTCTTTTGGTGTAAGACAATATAGGGGACGTGCCTTAGGGAGCAACCCTTGTAGTTGTACAGCATGCTGGATCTCCCGGGGAGGAGAAAGTTGGTCCAGTGTTTCACTGAAAACGTCATTATACTCCTTGAGGAGTGCAGCAAGTGCTAGTGGAGGTGAAGTGGTCAAGGGAGGGGCCGCAGATGGTTCAGTGCAGATAACTTTGACTGAGCATTGATTAAAGTCTAGTTTCCCCCCTTGAAATCACACAAGCCTGTCTCTATTATTCTGAAAAACACGGTATTGTGACGTAACTTGCACATTTCAACAGGATGTATCTGGAAACCCACCCCATTTCTATTGAGGGTGATAACAGATGTATCCCAGTTGATGTAGGGACAATTGTGACAAAGCCAGTCAAGGCCAGCAATTACGTTGTGGCTGAGCCCTGCCATGATTGGCCAAGAGAGCTTAACCTGGATGTTCCCCATTCTCACAGAGAAGGGTACTGTCTCATGGTTAATTGCCACTCTACAGGAATCAGCCACTTGTACTGCCTTGAATCTGCTTAGCACACAGTCTAATTGTTGAGAATCAGCAAATACCTGGTCAACCATAGTGTGGTTGGCCCTGGTATCTACCAATAGTTTGTGGTTGTTCTCACATTAAAGGAAGGGATAAGCCAATTGGGATACTTTATTTGGATACTGACTCTCTTGGAGAATGGGGTTGTTGCTGTGAACTTGGAAGACATCAAGGGGTTCAACTTTGTGTACACTGTAGTTGGAGGGATTCTTTGCAATGAGAGATTGAGAGTGAGGGTCAAGTGGGGTTGTAGGACCTCTTGTAGCTACAATCCCCAGGCTTTTCCCAGGTCCTCAATTTGTGCTAGCTGGAGTTCCCCCTTGCGGGGGCATTTAATCCCATTATCCTGCTGACAGGGCTGGCGGCAGCCTACTTGGTTGTGGGTGCTACCAGGTGTTGCACAAGGTTGAGATAGAGCATCACTTGTACAGTAGAAGCCCATCAAAGCCTTATTGTTGGCCTCCACAATGGCCTTGTAACAGTCATTGATGGAGGTGCAGCAACCTACAGGGACCCACTTACAGATATGGGGCTTGAGCCCATTGACTATCAAGGTAAGAATCATGGCATTTCCATCAGTCAAGGCTTCTGGGGCGGCGGCATGAGCTTGTTGCCAAGCGTCAAGGTATTCAGAGACAGACCCAGTCTGTTTAATGGCCAGGAGGGGAGTTCCCACCATAATAGGAAAGAAGGTTTTGCTATAGCAGGACTTTGCAGCGTCCCTGAACAACACCCAAGTGACATCAATTTCTTGGCTGGCCCAGTTGGTGAATCACACAGCGGCGGGCCCCATAAGGCACCCAGACGCTATGGAAACCCACATGGGCTTGGGAACCTGACAGATACAGAGGCAGGTCTTGGTGGAGTGAAGCCAACTGACAATGTTGGCTCCTTTGACCCCAACTGCAAAGGATTCCAGCTGGAGGTTGAGCATGTGTTGCAAAAATTCTGACTGGGGCAGGGTGACACTGGCGTCACACTGTCCAAGGCGGAGTCAATTATACACACTCATAAGAACCAGTTGATCTTGGTAAATGACGTACCTGTTGGGGATGACCCCCTTGGGGATTGACAGGAAGATCTTTGATGGGGAGTAGCCATACAGCCCGTAATCCGTCCTTTATTGGGGGAATTTTTCTTTTAGGTAGGTTTTGAACCTACTTCTGCTACCACTGTTGCAACTGAACCAATTAGAATTCACTATTTGATTGGGGAAGACAACAGTCTAATAGAAATGACAATAATGATTAGAATAATGTATTTTTTATTGTAGAATATTGTGACTAATATACTATATGGGGAAAGCCACAAGGCCACAAGGGGGTGGCATTGTGGGAAGTTCCATGTAAGGTTTGGAGCCAAGGAATAACTTGTGTGGGGATCAGCAGGTCAAATTGGTAGCACTCCTAATTAGGAGAAAGTGCTCATAGTTTGATATTGCCATCAGATTGATTCATGTTGTTAGATATGTCAAGGGACAACTCATTGAGTGCACTGTGTATTGTAAGATACATCAGCAGGCAAGTCTGGAAACTTGGTTGCAACAAAAGTTCCAGCTCCACACTAGTATCAATCATGTACAAGTTAACTCACTCATATGCCTTCAATTGGGATCACTACATCACTGCTGCATTGTTCCCCTATTGTCTGAGAAAGCATTGAACTACTGGCTTCTCCCCTTTTATTATTCTTTATGATAAGGATGCCACTGTTGTATTCTTGCACAATGTAGCAAGAAGGAGAGAACTTTAAAATATATTGATCCAGCTCTTCAAAAGAACTGAAATATTGGCCAATCTGGAGAAGACAACTGCTATTGTTTACTATCATTAAAACAATGGTTGTGACCTAAACAAAGAATATAATAGACTAATATTTGGTGTTGGTGAATATCTTTTAAGTTGAGATCAGATCACTTACAATTCAAAAGGATCTGTAAGGATTGGAAATCCTTCCATCTTAAATCTATTAATTGGGAATATTGGTAAATCACATCATTCTTGGTTATTAGATCATTTTTTTATGAGTTCAATACAATTTCTCTACCTTATAATACTCAAATCTTATATTGTACACTTGGTTTGATTGAAATTAAGCTTGTAAACATATTTTAATTTTAAAAAATCTTCTGCACATCAAGGTCCTGGATCTAATACCTTCCAAAATTGTGCTTCACTTGGGGAATTAAACCTGGAACCTTTGGACCGTTTGAAACCACCTAAAATTAATAAAGAATTAGTTAAACTCAAGAACATAATCTTACTGTTGAGTTCAAATGCAAAAGCAGGCTCTTTAAAGCCTCTGGAAGCTATACAGCCAACAGAGTTGAAAACTATCCACAAAATCAACTACCTAATCAATCAGAATCAGTTAGAAAAAACAACCAATGACAAATGTTGTGAATGCAGCTATTCACAGTATTTTAATTTTGCCTTTGGTGGGCCATTTTGAGGACAAATCTCTTGCTTTTGCTTTTGCTACTCAAAATGAGTTGATGACCAATTCAGTAAATACAATTGTTTAGTTTCCTGATCCCTGCGCAACTCACTTGCCCCACTAATGCTGGTGGCAAGTGATTCTACTGTCATGGTAGTGTTTTGTGGTATTCTCAACCACTATATATTACATTTCCTTGTTCCCCAAAAAATTAAGTTCTATTCACATTTTTATCTTTGTGTCTTCTCTACTTCTGCGCCTCTCTCTAGCCACAACTAGTAGAGATTATTCTTCCAGGGCTGCAAGGTAAACACATTTGCCTTCCCTGTCATCTAACTGAAACTTAGTACAAATCTAATCCTAAAGTTAGGATTTCCTGTTGTGTGTCTGTACTGCTCCTCAGAACACAACAAAAATGGTGCTCACTACAGGGGCTGTAAGCCCCTTGGTTGTCCCCTTTGCATCCACGTTTTCAGACCTTTGCCTCTGCCTATACAAGAGCCGACTTCACCTGAAATAACCAGTCCTCCTATTGAAGAGGACATTGCCAAACAACCTATTACCCCCACAATACTGAACCTTGGAAATGGTCCCCGCCTAGTTGCTTACCCTATGGGTACCCCTGACTTAGATCAAGTAATGTCAGTAGCCCTTGGGATAGCCCATGAAGGAGCATCCCTTGCCTTCAGTTGCAGTTCAGTCAGGCTGAATACTACAAATTAATTGTGGCTCCTCAATTTCCACAACATCTCCTCTCAGCGGCTGGCTCTGTTGAACATCTATTGTCCTCCTTTGTGCAGCCTGCCTTGTCCCACCATCAAATGGTGTTGGGGCTCTACGTCCAAGAAATCTTGTCTCTGCAAGCAGCAGTTATTTATTACTGGGACCAGTTTGCTGCATACCAACAGTGGATTCATTCTCTGTTTTCATTAGTATCTGACAATCAACACAACTCTGTCACCTCCCAGGCCCGTTTGATTAATTCTATTGAACAAATGCACCAGTCTATCCCCAAATACGTGAGAGAACGTCTAACAAAGTTTCACCAGCTAGAATAACCCTGGAAATTTCAGGTGGATTCCACCTTAAATGCTTATCTCACTGACTTCAAGTGACTTGTGCAACAGCTCAATGCCTTCAGTACATATTCCTTTGAGAAGCTACAGCAGGTAGCAGACTTTGCTGCTAGCAGCCTTAATGAACTCAGTACTGCATTTGAGCAAAAAAGAGCGGCCACCGCTGCTGCCATAGCCAAACTCCAGAGTCAAGTAAATGAGCTATCTACGCCCAAGCCAGATGTTCCGCACTCTCCCCCTTCTGATGACTTGGTGGATAGGGAGCAGAGAATATGGGACGCCATTCAAGAACTACGTTTGACTACTTGCAGTCAGGAACGTCCTGCTGAGGCGCCTCAACCTGACCCCCAGGTTCTTGAACTGACTACCCAATTAGCAGAGCTACAGCAAGAACATACTGCCCTACGTGAAATGATGGCAACTGCTGCTAGTCCAGTTGGGGTTGTCAATGAAGATGGCTGCTGCCCTGGTTTATCTGGAGCACCTTGAATCCAATGCGCTAGGGAATTAATTGCCCTAGCTAACAAGGTAGATCAATTGAAGCGGGACCACACTGAGCTGGATAGAGACGTACAAGAAATGAATGAAGTAATCAAATCTGTAACAATAGATTTGCCCCTTGCCTCTCAGTGGGGCCATCCCTTACTTCACGTCTGGCTGAACTCTCCACAATAGTGACCACCCAAGGTCAACGCTTAGATATTGCTATACAATAGACAGCTCAAGCTGTCAATACTGGGGCCCCTGCTGTTGAGACTCTCAACACCCTTGAAGAAAGTGTTTGCCAGCTATGGGCTAGACAACCCCCTCGGAATCTGAGGCAGAGAGTTCCCCACGTATCAATGTACTTGATAGCAACAATGGTGGTCCAACTCCTGAGGCACATTTTAAGCCTACCTTTAAGCAAGTCTTTGACCCCAGAACCTCGACCATTGCAGCTTTCCTAACTATCTATGAAACTGCCATGCAGAGAGCATCAGATGACGTCAAAAAGGAACACATTCTGACCTGTCTACAGCCAACCTGCCAAGAGGTAGTTGTGCCAGAACTACCCTCCATCAAGATGTGGGAAGATATGAAGCAGCTTCTGATTGATATGTTTGGTGATGAACTTAGCCTGGAAGTAAAGAATGATGCCTTCATGCATATTGCTTTTAAGCCTAAAGAGACACTAGCCAAGTTTTCAGACAGATTCTACATAGAAGGACAGCAACTGATTACAATCAGACAGTTGACAGCCCATGAAGCCTACATGGCTTGCGCTCAAGCCCTCAAGGTTAACCAACTTCTGTGCCTTCACTTCAAAGCCCATAAGGCTATGCTCTCTTCTATGAAGAGCATAATGACATTGTTGCAAGATATGCACCTTACCCACTCTGGTGCCATTGTTAGGGAAGGTCAAGCTACTTCTAACTCTGTTTCATTTTCCCGTGGTCCTCACATTCTTACTATGAATTCACAGAATCCTCCTTGACGCCAAGGTTGCCACAACTGTGGTCAGATAGTTCATCATTCTCAAGTCTGCACCAATCCGCGGGTTGAAGGAGCTGATCCAAAGGAACAGTCCGGAAAAGAACAGTCAACCTAGAGGCAGAGACGCTCTTGGTTGACAATTCTTCCCTATCTCTTCCAATCCCTCCCTCTCTGGCTGAATCTGAGCCTGCTGGTAATGAGGCTCCTCCTATCCTCCTCTTGTTCCACAATATCTCTGACAACTCTGGCCTGGATGGCTCTGATATTAAAAACACTGATGCATATGGATACTCTGTTCTGGCCATTCCCAAAACCATTACAGTTCCCTATAAGTTACACTCAGGAAAGACTATAACTACCGCTAAGCCTTTGCCTGAGGCCAAAGAGATTGTCTTGCGCCCTTACCTCAATCAGGACAAGAGGTCCCCTGTGATAGGGGAGTTGTCAGAAGAAGCTGCTGAGGTTGCTGGTGCTGTCATTAAGAATGTATCTGTTTTTCTCCCCCTCTAGACTGTTTATAAGGAGTTCCTGGGATTAAGATGTATGATTGAGAAGTGGGATAAGGAACTAGCAGAGGCTCAAGATATCCTGGTTGTCCTTCCCCCTTTGGTTGCACTACCTCTCAAGTAGAGATATCCATTCAAAAAATGAAGATTAAGACTGTTCTAGATACTGGCTCACCAGTCAACATTGTATCCTCAAGGCTTGTGAAGAAACTCAAACTTGCCCCTGACCTTAATTATCACCAGTTGTATGGCACGGCTGGACTATCTATGACCCGCGCCATAGGGGCATACTCTGCTCTACCCATGCGGTTTGTCAAGCTTCTCCTAGCTGCGCCAGCAGTTGTCCTGGAGAATGAGAGTTACAATCTCCTAGTTGGCACCCAGTTCCTTAGGGAATATAATGGGATAATCAACTTAAAAGATGGTTACCTCTCTATTCTTGGATACAAAGTCCCTCTGATCTTTGAAGAGCCAGTTAAAGTTCTGGGGAAACGCCTCAAGACTTGTGCCTTGGAAAATCCCACTGGGGGTTTCAACCTCAAGTATTGCACTCACTCTTCAAACATGAAGTGTCCACCTATGGCTTGTCCTACATCTGAAGGGATCCCTCTCCTAGCCACGTCTTCTGTCACCATCCCCCCTGGCTTCCAGGCTATCTTAGACTCCCAGATATCATATGAACTACCTGAACAGACCTTCTTGGAGTTGTACTCTCCCCCCTTGTTAGGACGCAAAGAACCTTATCTCTGTCCTGGGATCCTAGATGTCTCCCATAAGGACCCTGTTCAGTTGTTGGTAGCCAACCTGACTGCTCTCTCCATGACTGTGTCTAGGGGGCAGGTTGTCAGATATGGCAAGTTGTTGGGCGCTCCTGACGTCCTGTCTCTTCATCCCTTTGGTATGTTTCATGATTTTAACCTACCAGAGGATGAGCTGCAAGTCTTATCTTTGTTCACTGCACAAGACTTCCCACAACTTTCCCCAGTTTGACAGAAAAAGGTGTTAGATTTACTAGACCAATTTTCTGATTACTTTGCTAAGTACAGTACCAATTATGGGTTAGCCAAAGGTGTTATCCATCAGATAGACACTGGCAACGCTCCCCCCTTCTGTGCTAAACCATATTGCCGCAGTTGTGTGGAAGACGCCCAAGTATCTAAAGAGCTCAAACAACTGCTAGATGCTGGGCTGCTGGGCCTTCCCAAAGTCCTTGGGCTTTCCCACTACTCATCTTAAAGAAGAAGGATGGGGGTCATTGTATGGTGATTTACTATTACCAATTGAACTCTTTGACCAAGAAGGACTCATACCCCTTGCCATGTATTGATGATGCTCTCCAGCAATTTGGAAGCTCTAAGTTCTTCTCTGCCATGGATCTGGCGTCTGGATACTGGCAAGTTGACCTATCCCCCAAGGATCATCAAAAAGCCGCGCTCATTACTTCTGAAGGGCTTTTTGAGCCTACTTGCATGCCACAGGGACTTTGCAACGCCCCGGCCCCCTTCCAAAGGGCCATGGACTCCATCTGTTGTGACTTGAAATTGTTGTGCGTCCTAGTATACTTAGATGATATAACAGTTTTCAGCGCTACCTTCACCAATCACCTGGCTCATCTCAAAGAGGTGTTCATAAAGATTTGAGAAGCTGGCCTCAAACTGAAGCCTTCCAAGTGCACCTTCTTCAAAGAACGTCTTAAGTTCTTGGGCCACAAAGTAACCCAGACAGGGATTTGCCCAATGACTAAGAAGATTGAAGCCTCCAAAAAATGCTTACACCCACCAACTTGCAAGAAGTACAAGTCTTCCTGGGGATGATGGGCTACTACAGACAGTTTATCACTGACTTCCAATACTAGTGAACCTTTAGTCCAGCTATTATGTAATGTTCCTTTTGAATGGACCGCCAGTCAGCAGCAAGCCTTTGAGACCCTTAAACAAAAACTCAAAGAGGCACCAATCCTAGTTATCCTGACTATGATAAGGAGTTCATCCTGTACACCAATGCTAGCAATCTAGCTATTGGAGCCATTCTGGCCCAACTGGACAATGAGGGTGTAGACTATCCTGTGGCTTACACTTCCTGCGTGCTAAACAAGCATGAGAAGAACTATAGTGTCACAGAGAAGGAGTACCTTGTCGTGTTGCATGTAGTCAAGCAATTTTGTCATTAAATATACGGCACCCACTTCACAGTTGTCACTGACCACGCTTCTCTTAAATGATTACAGCAGTTTAAGGAATCTGAAGGGTGCCTAGCTAGATGGGCTCTACGTCTGCAGGGATACAACTTCATGGTTCTCCATTGCCCTGGAATTCAACATCAGCACGCTGATGGGCTCTCCAGAATGCTTATTCTTGCTTTGCATCCTGCAGAGGCTGACCAATTATACAAACTAACTGGGTATCCTTCTTCTTGGGAAAGTGAGACAGAAGAGGTACAACTGGCCTTGTCCAAGCTATCAAAAGATACCCTTATATGCAACAATCAGCTCTTCAAAAAGGTACAAGACCAGTATCTGCCTTATGTACGGCCCAGTCTTTGCCTCTTGTTGGTGTCACAAGCCCATAAAGAAACTGGGCATGGAGGCATTGCCAAGACCTTTGAATGGCTTCAAAAAAACTACTTTTGGGAGAACCTTTGCCTTCTGATCCCAGAAGTCATTGCTAACTGCCACAACTGCCAGCTACAGAGGCCTTGAGCTGCTGCCCACGAGTTCAAATTAATTTCCCCTCAACATGCATTTCACACTGTTAGCATTGCCGCGGTAGGTCCTCTTCCCCACTCTTGTTCTGGGTGTTGCTTTATTCTGGTTGCTATTAATCACTTTAGCAAGTGGAAAGAGGCTTGCCCTACAAATTACATCACGTCTAAGACAACTGCTGCCTTCCTGTTGCAAGACGTTTTCTACCGCCATGGCTGTCCTCAAGTGTTGCTCTCCAATAATGGGACTAATTTTAAAACCAAGCTAGTAACCTCTGTTGTCAAAGCTTTGGGATTGCACAAATCCTTCTCTGTCCCCTATATTCCTTCCACTAATGAGGCAGTTGAACGTGCTAACTCTACACTGATCTTAATCATGAGAAAGCTCACCTACTCAGATGCTGCCAACTGGGACTTGTACTTACCTGCCGCCCTCTTCGCATACCGCCTTAGCAAACATTGTGTCACTGGGTACTCCCCCTTTGCTATGCTGTATGGGCAAGAGTCTACTACCCTATTGCTCTTGGGGCCCCCTGCTTACCTCAGATAAGACCATGAATCCTGACAACCACATCAAGGATTTAGTCAGCCGTATAATCAATATTCAAGCCACTGCCTACACTTCTGCATATAAGACTAAGATGCTTGAGCTCTCTCCCAACAATGCTGGACGCTCCCCCCTGCCTGAGTTCAATGTTGATGACAATGTCCTTTACTACCAACACAGAGTAGGTGGTTGCTCAAACAAGTTGGACTCTCTGTGGATTGACCCTCTAGAAGTAACCTTTAAGCAAGGGTCTGAATACACTGTAAAGCTCCTGGCTAGTGGCCGTCCTTTTGCTCAAGTGCAAACAAAGTTCCTTTGTAAATACCACCCCCTAAGGCCAATCTAGAGGAGGGCAATGTCATGAATGCAGCTATTCACAGTATTTCAATTTTGCCTTTGGTGGGCCATTTTGAGGACAAATCTCTTGCTTTTGCTTTCACTACTTGAAATGAGTTGATGACTGATTCAGGAAATACAATTGTTCAGTTTCCTGATCCCTGTGCAACTCACTCGCCCCACTAATGCTGGTGGTAAGTGATCCTACTGTCCTGGTAGTGTTTTGTGGTATTCTCAACCACTATATATTACATTTCCTTATTCATCAATAAAATTAAGCTCTACTCACATTTTTATCTTTGTGTCTTCTGTACTTCCGCGCCTCTCTCTAGCCACAACTAGTAGAGATTATTCTTCCAGGGCCGCAAGGTAAACACATTTGCCTTCCCTGTCATCTAACTGAGACTTAGTACAAATCCAATCCTAAGGTTAGAATTTCCTGTTGTGTGTCTGTGCCGCGACTCAGAACACGACAACAAATCCCCAGCAGAAATGAGTACCCAAAAATCAGGCAACTATCAGAGCAGCCAACCACAATACAGAAGAAAAGCCAATCACATCATAAGCTTGGACTAACCACCAGATCTTATTTCACAACTTACCTCTTCTTAATCAGATAGCAGGTTTGGCTGCTGCTAGCTGCATCCTGCAAGCTTGCTGGCAGCAATCAAACCAAAATGACTAAGCAGGAAGTAAATTAATGGTAACCCATTCACCCCAAGTTCCACCACACATTATTACACATCCCCAAGCCAAACTTCCCAGTATTTAGTAAGAGCCATTGGGAATTTACCCAGTGATCTAACAACTTAAATTCCTGAATCAATAAATTTGGACTCCTATATTCTTTAATTGCTAAATTAGTAGTTTCTAAATTTAAATTCAGATAGATTAGAAGCAGAAACTCCTTCTGCTTCTCTTATGCCTATCCTTCTGGTATCCTGTTGCAGAATTTTGCCAGTTTAATTTCAATATATGGGTCAAGGATACCACCAAGACTTCAGCTTGGGATTACCTTTGCACCAAGCATCAGATTCTGCCTACTTGTGATAAGGCAACACCTCCTATTTTGCCTCATCCTTTGCCTCCTCCTGTTATCTGTCCTGTAGTACCTTTTTATGTCTTGACTTACATGTGGTATACTATGATTTGAAGCATTTTGTTCCTTTTTTGGGTTTTTATAAATTGTGGGGCTATTTGGTAAATACATTAAAGAGTTGGAATTCCTGTAGGATCATCCTTGGTGGGTTTTCATCACACTGCTTTTTTACATTACTTAGGCTCCCTCCTACCTCAGGAGTGGATTCCTGACAGATTACACTCAAAAGTACTTTACTTAGAGCAAGATAATGATAAATTTATTGATAATAAAAATGTTAGGGATTTATACTCTTAAGAAGCTTATGTGATCTCAAAGGATACCTTGATGTATCCACACTATTCTCTGCATCTTAAATAGGAGGTTTTGACACCTTTAAAGAATTGAGTACATTTGTATTGCCTGATAGTGGAGCTCATTTCACAGGACTAGCTTTGTTTTGCAACATCTACAGTTACTCCCTCTTAGGGAATTAATTCTCTGGGTGACTTGCTGAATGATTTCCCAGCTAATTGTTAAGTTGATGACACTACTATCAGCCGGCTATATATTACAGGGATCAAATTTTTTTAATTCTAAGCAGAACACAACTTGGACAAGCCTTGTGACTTGAGAGGAACAATCACTTGGATACGCCCCATGGCTACCATGACGTACATGGACAGTATGTGGCTTCCTATGAAACTATATATTATCCTATATCCATATCCAATAAAGTATTATTCTCTTCTTAATTTCCCTTTTATCTCGTTTATTATACTTCTAAGAAGTATATATTTGACAGTGGTAGCACAGGTAGATTATCCACACCTATGCAACTTAAAGAAAAAATTCCTCTCAAGAAAATAATCCAGCAGATTGCACTCCCCACAGGCTGGAGATACTAAAAAAGGACAGGACGTCCCTACAGGTTTTGTTGTCTTAAACAATGTCTTTTTACCTACCAAACAGTATAATCTCCATTACACTTGTGACATTCTGAACCCACCTCCAACTCTAATCCCGCAGACAACTGAAATACTGTAAATTCAGAACCTGAACGTAAAAATGCAGGATTGTCAAATTCTTGGTCCAAATTTTGAATCACTTTTGCAGGCAACTCAGCTGAGTGATAATTAAAATATTTAATAAAAGTGACCATTTAATTTGACTATTTTGATTTATTTAAATTGGCAAATTTTGAATCTCTTGAGCAGATAACTCAACTAACAAAAGACAAAACTCAGCAAACAAATGCGGGATACATGAATCAGAAATGCGGGATTCTTATGTACAATTTGAGATTTCCTGTATATCAAACAAATCATAGACATCACGTGAAAATTAACAAATATGAAATTGCAGGATTGTCAAATCCAAGAACTAAGTTTCAAATCATAATTGCAATGAATTTGAAATAAATATAATTTATGGGTGTCTCAAAAAGGATGCCAAAGGATCTAGAGTGAATTTGTGCAAATTCTTTTAGGAATCAAAGGCATTCTCAAAAATCACCCTATTCCATTTTAGGTTGGCTAAAATTTAGATTGTAATATTCACAAAATTGACATATATAATAATAAAATTGACTAAAATATACATTCCTCTTCTTGAGTTTAAAATTATAATAATTTTTTATTCTTCTTCTTTCAACAACAACAAAGTCAACAAGCTGTTCCCTGGCCTTGAAAAAATTATGCAGGGCTACACTGGGTCTCTTAACAATGAAGCCTCTGTCTATGGCCACTCCCAACCTGCAGGCCCCTCCGCAAGCACTACCCAGGAGTGTGTTCTTTCTCCTGTGTCCTCAATCATTGCCCTGTTTGCCCTACACACACAGGCAGCTGCTAACCCAAGTTCCTTATCAGCAATGGAATCCAGAACCAGCTATTTTAGCCATGGGGTCACCCAGAGAGCCCAGAACCCCAAAACAGCCAATCAGATGGCATCAACCAGTTCCCAAGATGGACATGTCCCTCCCCCATCTAATCAGCCTGCAAGACTCAGAAGAAAATTGACCACTATGGACATTGTTC
Organism: Entomophthora muscae; assembly: GCA_014839935.2. Taxonomy (NCBI): domain Eukaryota; kingdom Fungi; phylum Entomophthoromycota; class Entomophthoromycetes; order Entomophthorales; family Entomophthoraceae; genus Entomophthora; species Entomophthora muscae. The sequence goes on along the minus strand of QTSX02006442.1, from coordinate 114,467 downwards.
TTGAAATAGTTGAAAAGCAAGGGAAGCTTATGTCCCTCAGGGAAATTGTGGCCGCAATGGGTTTTGCAAAGTCAACTGTGACTGCAACCCTTTGAGCCTACGCCAACTGTGCCCCCCACCAAGAAGACCCCAACTGGTGCCCATACCTCAACCAAAGGTGATACAGCCCATCCCCTTATGATGGCCATTATGGAATGTGACCCGCAGATGCCCCTGGTCCAGGTATGTCTCCAGTTGGGACTCCACAGCATATTCACCAACAAAAGAATGGTGAATTCATGGATTCACAGAGTTGTGGTTGCTGCTAAAATCTTGTCCAATCAAGTTCTCAGTGGCCCCATTTTGGTGGATACCAACCCCTACAATTCAACAATTATTAATTTTATCAAAGGAAGGGCAATGAGGGCCCGTAATGACGTAATATTCCTGTTATATGCTAAGATCTTGGCCAGTATCCAAGACTTTGGAGAGAAGCGCATCTAATCTGACATGTACAAGTGCGGCCCAATCTTGTATTGTTTTATCAGGGTTTTATTGGCAGTTTCCCCATTGGGTGTCAATTATTACTTGACAATATTGAACACCGCAGATGGGTATGCCTACCAGACAGAGCTCAAGGCCATGCTGGAGGAGTGGGCCACACAAAACACTGTGCACACAGTTGTATTGAGTGCAGAGATGGAGCAGTGGGAATGGGCAACCCAAAAAACAGGGCTGCAGGGTATACCTGCTGGTCCTACCCCATCAACTATGCCAACATGAATCTTGCAGATGTATGTCTTTACAATTTTGGTTCTGCCCTTGGCGCTTGAAGCCTGCCACCTACAACAAACTATGCACCCATATTGATAAGGGGTATGAACTTTTCTCTTCCGCGTCTGTGAGATTAGGCTGATTGACCACATATGATCAGGTTAATCATAGCACGCAGATCTTAATCAGTTACACGCCGTATTATCACTGGTCATCATTATATTAATAGATATGGCAGTTATACGCCGTGTAATTGCTAGTTTATTATAATAGATGTAACAATTATATGCAGTATTATCATTTGGTCATCACTCAATCAAGTGTAGTTATTATACGCTGTGTATTTGTTAGTTTATTATAATAGATGTAACAATTATAAGCTGTATTATCACTGATTGTCCCAATGTGATGTTATTATACGCCGTATATTGCTTGCTTTATTATAATTGATGTAACTATTACACGCTGTATAAACGTTAGCCAATATAGTGAATATCATTGATTACACAGCGTGTAATCACTAAATCATCAATTGTATATCACCTATTCTACCCTACTGGATGTTGTATCAACTCAGCTCAACACAGCCTGATGGACTTATATGTTCATATCAAACAAGTGATATACAAATGGCTAAGAAATACCGTGTTCAGATCAGTATTACACAGTGTATAATTAGGTTCCTTATTGGTTTGGGTCAGTATTACACAACGGATAATCCTTTGAGTCACTAATGGATCAAGTCTGCTATTATACAGTGTATAATCCCTAATTTGACTTGTTGCATTAATAAGCAGAAGGTTTGCCAACCAGAAAAGGATCACTGATTAAACCCTGCAAATGGAATACCAGAATTCTACCTTCCAATGTAGGAGGGCTGAACAGGGACAATTTCTAAGCACCAACTAAATATGGTGTAGTTTCCCAGCGCAATAATAGGCGTGTAAGATACAGCCAATTGATAAATGACATTAGTCTAGCTCAAGAAGAGTGTAGGCTGTAGCTGAAGTGCCATGGACGCCTGCTAAGGCCAGTAGCATATCACGTGCCAAGGACAGCCAATCAGGATGGGTGTAGCCAGCAAAGATAGACCTATTGCAAAGGTAGCCACTGAGAACTGTCTGAAAGGACAAGAACAAGGGTTGTTGCAGTATATATTGATATGGACACCTGAAAGGATTACAACAAGTTCATAGTTACACCTGGATAGATTGCAGCCGCTGGCTAGATTGTACTCCAGTATCAATAAATGCAATTATATTCAAAGTTCTATTCTATTGTAGTCTGTAGTGCTCTTACATATTTAGGTAGAGTACATTGGCAAGGCTAACATCTATCTGTAGCTTTGAACATATCAGCAATATCACAAGTTGCTCAACATTGGTGCTCACTCAAAATTAAGCCTCTGCCAATGCCCCAGGAAACTGCCCCTGCCTGCCAGGAATTGTCCCTGGCACCGCCTCCGCCTAGCTTTATCAACAAGCATGGGCACGAGATGGAAACGTCAGACAGTGAGTGTGCTCCTGTCTTTTCTGTGAGCAACCCCGTGGTTGTTCACCCCCCCCCCACAACCGTCCCTTTGGTTGTGGCCCTGTTGCCCTCTGTTCCCAAGGGTCCCGCCTTGGTTGGCTCATACAATTGCACACAGATTGTTGAGCTGGCCAAAACCTTACTTTGTGGATTCTGCCTCCGTCCCTCAGATTGCCCAGACCAGAATCTGAGCATATTCTTCCACTACCAGGACCAGGAATCTTGCTGGCAACTTTACTGGCTCTATTGTAATGCTTTTTTCCAAGCTCTCCAGGAACGCCTTGCTAGTGGTGATCACGCCGTAGAGTACCTTGCTGGCTTTGTCCAGCCTTCAGTAAAACAACTCCAACTTGTTGCCACCTAACAGAACCTCAAACTTTCATCCCTTTCTTGACGCTCTCCTCTCCTGCCGCCACAACTGGGCTGAACAATGGGCCACGGCCAACGCCTCCTTTTCAGAGATGTGTGCCATGGTCCTGGCTAATCAGTCCATGGGGGAAATGCACATGCTCAGATTGATGAACTGATTGACATATTGAACACAAAGTTCATAATCATGGTCTATGAAGCAATGGATGCACGTGAAGCCTCTCTAGCATGGCTGCAGGACGTCCACAAGTTCTGTGCCAAGTCAGACAAATTCAGTGTAAGAATGGCAGACGACATAACCACTTTGGATCAAAACATTATTGCCCTAGACAGAGAAGTAGAGCAGTTGGGCTCACGTCTCCACCAATTCAAAAAGTACGTTCTGGACAACTTTCAGAGACTGGAAGCTAGAGTTGACAAGCAAGCAAAGGCGTCCCAATCATCTACACCAAAGCCGCTACCCTGCCCATACAGTGCAAAGATTTGTACACTTGAGACCAGAATAGCAACATTAGAGAGCACAATCCAAGGATACAAAGAGGAGTTCTCCAGAGCACATGAGACTATCATGGCACTACAAATGAAACAGCTGACACTGAGAGACACCATTTCATGCCTTTCTAAAACAACGCAACCGTAGAGTCTGAGCTCCGTCAGAAAAACCAGCAGATGGTAAACAACAATGTCCACAATTGCCTGGCTAGGATGGAAGCCCAGATGCAGCTACTGGCAACAAAAGGCTGCAACTGCATCTCAAGCAGCCATCAGACTTCATCTTCAACGCGTACGGATTGCTATGAAGATGCTGCTGATATCTCTGAGGAGGAAGGGGAATCACCAAACAGGGGGATTCCCAAGGTCTTCACAACCCTTCCTTCAAGAAAACCCTTCACGCCAAAGGCAAGCCTAGGGCTATGCGTAGTTATACGGCGGATAGGCAATCAACCGCCTCCCCCTGCCAACCTCCCAAGACTACAGCTGTGAACAAACGGTTCAAAACCTTGAACCTTCCTAAATTTGACAAACAAGGGAACGTGCATTCCTTCCTAAGACTGTTTGAGATGGCCATGAGAGGCGCCACCAACCACCAAAAGGCAACCATGCTCATCACCACACTGGATGCAACCAGCGTCAATCTAGTAATGCCACGTCTACCTGCAACCAACTGGACGTATCAAGAGGCTAGGCAGGCAGTGTTGGAAGATTTTGGTGGTGAGGACATCCTCTTCACCAGGAAGTCTGGGTTTGGTGCAATAAAGTCCTCTCCTGGTGAAACCCTACAGGAATTTGCAGAACAATTCTATCATGATGTGCTGGTGCTTCTTGGCTTTGGTACAGTCTCCACCTTTGATATCCGCGCTGAAATTAAGCAGGCCACTCACCTGTACAAAGAGCTCCACAGAGCAATGGCTCCCGCCTACGCCAAAGGCAAAGACGTGTTGGAAATTGTTAACTGCCTCCAAAGTCATGCTGAGACGTTTGGTCCTCCCAACTGCCCCGAGTCCAAACAGCCTAAGCCAGCCTACGAGAAACCACGCTTTCAGAAGGAGGGCTCCACTAAGCCCTCTACACATCCTCCTGACGTGAAGGGCCCCTACTGCATCTCCTGCAACACTGCCAGGCGCTGGAAATCAAAGTGCCCATCCAACGCCAAGAAGGTGCATGTGGTAAAAGCCCACCCCGCTGGCACAACTGAGGGAAAAGCAAAGGCAGAGTAGAAGAGGGAAATTCTACCTCTGCAAAATCCCTCAACATTCCCATCAAACCTGGCCCCAAAGACCCATATCCCAAAAGGCTGAATGAAGACGCAATCCACATGGTTGTAGCCAACAACCTCTATGCTGTGACAACACGGTCCCAAAGTAAAGTCAAGCAAGAAGAGGCCGCCCTGGCTGAAGTCTCAAAGCCATATGCAGCCCAGCTACAGGATGCCAGGGAAAAAATTTGCTCACCATGTTCCAATGACACCCCAAACCTAAAGTTGATCCAAGTAGCTTTTCTCCTGGAGGAGCTTAAGTCCGCATACCCCAATGTCTGCAAGAGTTTGCTCCAAACCTTGGAGAGTGACAAGGAGAATGGGATACACACATTAAAAAGTCTCAATGACTCTTATATTGATTGTACCTACATTGACATATTGGTTAACAAACATTGCATTTGAGCCATAGTGGATAGTGGTGCTTTGTTTAACATCATCTCCACTAAGATGGTGAAAAAATTGGGTATAGCCCCAGATGTTGACTACAGATCACCCTTTGGTACAGCTGGCAAGGAAACCACGTACTCTGTGGGAGCATACAGTGCACTACCTATGCAATTTGGCTCTATTGTGGTATCTGCTCCAGCAGTTGTACTGCCAAACAACACCTATGATTTCCTAATAGGCACCTCCTTCTTGGTAAAATATGGAGCCATGACACAATGGGGTCTTGCCACCTTTGAAATCCTTGGGCAGACCCTACCCTTGTTCTTCAGTAAGGAAGGTCAAGACACCACGCCTAAACCCTGCAAATTTGTCAACCCGGCCTACGCCAACAGAATTGTCCCTGTAGAATACAAACTTGTCAGGAAACATAGGTGTAAACCTCCTACACATATTCTGGAACATAAGGGTGTTCTGCTGAGGACCAGGTCCGCTTTTTCCCTGGAGCCTGGACACCAGAAGATTGCAGAGACTGGGTTGTCTGTGGTTGTCCCTGAAGGGCTATATAGAGAAGTTGTTGAACCCTGGGGCCATTCTCACTTTGAACTGTGCATTGCTCCAGGCATTGTCACCCCTGGCCAACAGGAGATACATGTCCTCTTGGCTAACCTCACAAAGAAAACGCTTTCTATCAAGAAAGATCAAGTAGTAGGCTTCTTACACTTCTACCCTGCGGAGGAACTATCTGAGGTTAAGGGATTTGGTACATTTGAGGAAATGGGTATACCAGACAAACCTGGACCAGCAGTCCACCTGACTACCCCCTAGCTGACCTTTCCTCCCTTGGCCCTGAGGAGCAAGCTCAGGCATCTTTGCTGTTTGAGAAGTACCACTTGATCTTTGCAGAAAGCAATCACAATCTGGGTTGTGCTGAAGGAGTAACCCATCACATTGATACAGGAACTACTCCTCCAATCTGCATGCGCCCTATACAACAATTCAAAGCTAACAAAGAAGTTGTCTCAGAAGAAGTCAGCAAACTGCTAAAACAGGGCATGCTGATCCCGTCCAAAAGCCCTTGGGCATCTCCTATTCTGATTGTCAAGAAGAAAGATGGCTCCAACCAAGTTGTCATTGATTATCAACGCCTCAAAAAGGTCACCAAGAAGGACTCGTATCCCTTACCTTGCATAGACAACGCATTGGACCGCCTCAGGGGTGCCAAGTACTTCTCTGCTATGGACCTTATATTGGGCTATTGGCAGATCAAGCTACCTCCCAAAAAACAAGAAAACGCGCCATCAAAACCTCACATGGATTATTTCAACCAACGAGGATGCCGCAAGGGCTGTGCAACGCCCCTGCAACCTTCCAGCAAGCAATGGACACCATCCTAGGTGATCTTAAACTCTCCTGTGCCCTAGTGTACTTGGACAACATCAATGTCTTCTCTAGGACTTTCATGGAACATCTAGCTCATTTTGAAGAGGTCTTCAAGAGGCTAGCTGCTGCCAATCTTAAGATAAAGCTGCGCAAATGCCAGTTCTTCAAAGATCAGCTGGAATACCTGGGCTTTGTTATAGACAGTCACGGTCTACGGCCCCAGCCCACAAAAACCAAAGCCATATCTAAGATGAAGCGCCCTGAGTTAAAGCATGACATACAGGTATTCTTGGGTATGGTTGGTTACTATTGACAGTCCATCCCCCGCTTTGCAACTATTGGGGAACCTCTCTTCCACCTGCTGAAAACAGGAGTTGACTTTGTATAGAGTGAAGAATTCCAAGGAGCCTTCAACAAGCTACGCTTGGCCTTGTCAAGCAGCCCTGTTCTGATGTACCCAGACTTTGAAAGACCATTTGTGATCCATACCAACGCCTTGCTTACCGCAGTTGGGGCTGTACTATCCCAACTTGACAACAAAGGACTCAAACACCCTGTAGCCTATGCCAGTAGGACACTAAACGTCCACAAACGCAACTATACAGTAACAGAGCGCAAATGCCTGGCAGTCATCTACGCATGCAAACAGTTTTGGGTCTACATCCATGGTGTACAGTTCACAGTGGTCACAGATCATGCATCCCTAGCTTGGCTCCAGAGCCTCAAGGAACCAGAAGGCCAACTGGCTTGATGGGCATTGAAACTACAGGCCCTGGACTACGAGATCCTTCACTGCCCTGGCAGCAAGCACCAGAACGCAGACTGCCTTTTCTGCTTACCCACTGTGGCCCTGGTGAGCTCATTAGCGGATCAGTTGTACCAGAAGATGATGACTGGGAAGTTTAGTGACAAACCTGAGAAAGTACAGCATATTCTACAGGACCTTCAGAAGGATACAGCACTATGCAATGGCATACTGTACAAGCTAGTGAATGGTAAGGAACACATATTCCCTCCTCCCTCCAAAAGGACTAGCATTGTTACAGCCGCTCATAAAGCGACGGGTCATGGCGCCTTTTGGAAGACCAAAGAGATCCTGTCTTGCACCTACTTTTGGGAGGCAATGAATTTTGACATTCAGGAGACAATTGACTGCTGCATTGAGTGCCAAGGGAATAAGCCACTACGCAAAAGCACAACCTACCAAATGGTGCAACCCCATTTTTCTTGGCATACTGTATCAATGGACGTAGTGGGATCACTCACATGTAGCGGCCCTGGCTTTTGTTATGTGAAAGTGGCTATAGATCACCTAACTAAGTGGGTGGAAGCCCGGCCTCACAGGAAAGTAGACGCCCCTTCCACTGTAAAATTTGTCTTGGATGCCATTATACTTTTCCATGGCTGTCCCCAGTTCCTACTCTCAGATAACAGGACCAATTTTACGGCCTCCGTAATATTGAGGGTGAACAATCTCATGGGAGTCCGCAGAGTACTCTCCACTCCCTATCACCCTGAAACCAATGGGATGGTGGAACGTGTCAATGGTACCCTAACCCAGATCCTCCAGAAATTGGCTTCATCATGTACATCCTCTTGGGAAACATACTTAGGAGCAGCAGTGTTTGTGTACAACATTTTGCTACATTCCACCACGGGTGTGTCCCCTTTTCAGCTGATGTATGGTCAACATCCTGCCATTCCGCCTGTCCTATACTCAGCCACAGGCAACCCTGGGCAGCTTTCCTACAATCAGTACCTAGGACAACTGGCCAACACCCTCATCAAATTGCAGGCATCTGCTTTTAGCAACACAGCTATCAAGACCCAAGCCATATTTGAAAGAGACTCCGCTAGTAGGGCCCCATTGCCCTCTTTTGAGGTAGGGGAGGGGTTGCATACTGCAACACTAGAGGAGCGGGTAGAACCCACAAACTAGACAAACTATGGGTAGGTCCTTTTGAGATCATAGAGAAGACCTCACCTGATGCCTACACCATCAAGGATAAGGATAGTGGATGCATATTCAACCGCGTACATGCAAAGTTCCTTTGCCCATTCCGCACCCCAAAGGAAGGGCTTAATTAAACACTATCTGTACTTACCATAAAACATAACATAAGTAATATAGGCACATCATATGATTCATGATAGGGAATATATAAAAATATATAAAAATATAAAAAAGATATAAAATATAAAAATAAAATATAAAAAGTGCACTATATAGAAAGAGGACTTAGTCCTATGAATGTTTATTGGTGAGCATCTTCTTCAGGCTCCTCAGGAACATTGTGGGTGGTGGCCTCCACATAGTCACCAAAAGCGTGGGTGGCCACCACCTGGTAGAAAACAATAACGTTTTTTAACCACATGCATCGCGCTTCAGGGGACAGCTTTCCCAGTGCATAATGGGTGCACTCAAGGCCAGCTCCCCCCTGAAAGGCAACCCAGCCCACACTTGATGGGGAAGCACGCTCCCAACACCAGGCACTCCACTATAAACCCTTTGGAGGGGTAATCAGCCAGAAGACCCTGTTGACGGCAAAGCACTTCACATCAATAGAACTCCAAGATGGCCTGCATCTGGGCCAAAGAACCCCAAGGAAGCAAAGGCTTTGGCACTAGAAAAAGATTCTCCACCAAAGCCATATAAAGGAGATACTGGGCGGGATCCTCAGTCTCCAGCTTCTCCAAGGTTAGGTTGATGGCTGCCGCCAGTCAATTGTGCTGATTATCAGTACGTCAAAGACCCCACTGACGGGTAGAATTGGGACTGGGCCCCAAAGCACGGGACCAGACCTGCACTACCGCACGGTTGAAGTTGATCACCTGTGTGTACTTGGCATACAATACCACATTGGAGCAAGGTGGCTCCACTAGGACCCCCTCAAGAGGCCAGGCCAGCTCGCAAAGGGCCACAGAACAAACAGCAGGAGGGTGGTATTGCTCAGAGTGGTGAAGACAGGAGTGGATGTATAACCCTGGCCACAAGACAGAAGGACAAAAAGGAGCTCACTCAGAAGTTCATAGCCCTAAAAAAGGCTATTAACCTCAAAGTCTTCATGGTCTGGGTCGTACGTGAGGACCACAGATTCCAACAAAGCCGGATCTGGAGTATAAGGCACAGCAGGTGTGCAGGGAACAACGGCCCTGGCCTGCCAGACCTCCGGGTCCACAGGGGTAGCCCAATTGGCTCTTCCAACCACCAAAGGAGGACAATCCCCCTGCTTGGTTTCTTGCTCCAGGATCAGGCTAACCAGGCGCTGAAAAGGATTGGTCACCATGGTGGTGGCCAAGGACAACTCCGAGCAAGTGTCATTATTGTGAGCCCGTAACAAACGCCAACCGTAGAATTGGAGACAGTGTGCCTCCTTACTCTGGCAATTGAACTCCTGACAACACTCTGCAGACATAGTCACCAGGAACTCCTGGTACTCCTCCTTGGTGCTAAGACAAGAAGATGCTGTTGAGAAAGCCATATGCCTGATTCTCCTCTTACCCTCCCTATTTATGGTCAAGAGGGGGGAAATGTGATATTAGGCTGATTGACCACATATGATCAGGTTAATCATTGCATGCAGATCTTAATCAGTTACACGCCGTATTATCACTGGTCATCATTATATTAATAGATATGGCAGTTATACGCCATGTAATTGCTAGTTTATTATAATAGATGTAACAATTATATGCAGTATTATCATTTGGTCATCACTCAATCAAGTGTAGTTATTATACGCTGTGTATTTGTTAGTTTATTATAATAGATGTAACAATTATACGCCGTATTATCACTGATTGTCCCAATGTGATGTGATTATACACTGTATATTGCTTGCTTTATTTTAATTGATGCAACTATTATATGCCGTATAAACGTTAGCCAATATAGTGAAAATCATTGATTACACAGCGTGTAATCACTAAATCATCAATTGTATATCACCTATTCTACCCTACTGGATGTTGTATCAACTCAGCTCAACACAGCCTGATGGACTTATATGTTCATATCAAACAAGTGATATGCAAATGGCTAAGAAATACCGTGTTCAGATCAGTATTACACAGTGTATAATTGGGTTCCTTATTGGTTTGGGTCAGTATTACACAACGGATAATCCTTTGAGTCACTAATGGATCAAGTCTGCTATTATACAGTGTATAATCCCTAATTTGACTTGTTGCATTAATAAGCAGAAGGTTTGCCAACCAGAAAAGGATCACTGATTAAACCCTGCAAATGGAATACCAGAATTCTACCTTCCAATGTAGGAGGGCTGAACAGGGACAATTTCTAAGCACCAACTAAATATGGCGTAGTTTCCCAGCGCAATAATAGGCGTGTAAGATACAGCCAATTGATAAATGACAGTAGTCTAGCTCAAGAAGAGTGTAGGCTGTAGCTGAAGTGCCATGGACGCCTGCTAAGGCCAATAGCATATCATGTGCCAAGGACAGCCAATCAGGATGGGCATAGCCAGCAAAGATAGACCTATTGCAAAGGTAGCCACTGAGAACTGTCTGAAAGGACAAGAACAAGGGTTGTTGCAGTATATATTGATATAGAAACATGAAAGGATGACAACAAGTTCATAGTTACACCTGGATAGATTGCAGCCGCTGGCTAGATTGTACTCCAGTATCAATAAACGTAATTATATTCAAAGTTCTATTCTATTGTAGTCTGTAGTGCTCTTACATATTTAGGTAGAGTACATTGGCAAGGCTAACATCTATCTGTAGCTTTGAACATATCAGCAATATCACAAGTTGCTCAACAGCGTCTGTCCAGGACTTATTTGATCTCATCATCTTCTATGCAAGTGATAGTGATAAGTCCAGAAAAGACCCCCGTCTCTCCCATTGCCAGTCCATCCATTTTGTCAAGCCAGTATATGTGACGGAAGAAGAATTCAAGCAATTGAAGCAAACCGCTCTTGCTGCCCCTTCCCAGTCAAAAAACCCTGCCTCCCCAACCCCCCATCAAGCCACCTGCCTTCCAACTCTGACTCTCAAGCCACCACCCATTCCCTTCCCACTATCTCTGATGCTGCCCCTTTCACAGGCGCAGATGAAGGCAATGTCTATTCCGCCCATTCCCTTCCATTCCTGTCCTTTGATTAGTAAATAAATCTTTTCTTTGTGATAACTTATTAAAATTGATATCTCTCTTTTAATTAATAATTAATAATATTTTCTTTATACATTATCAACATTTCCCATAATTAATACAATGTTGTACATTTTACAAATAGCTTAAAATTATGAGCATACATATTTTTCATCATCATTAATAAATTAAAGACAATAAATGTAAATATATCATTAAAATATTGCAATTAGACGTCAACTCTTGATATTTTTATATTATGTCCGTAACTCAATGCATTTTGTTTAATAAAATCCATTGTAGACTTGGCATTTTCCATTATAATTTAATGAAATGGAATGTGTTTATATTAGGGCCATTAACGCTTAGTACAAATATTGAAAAATAGTGCTTTTACAGCCTGTATATTTACCTATTGGTAATAATTCTATAAACTTTTCAGTCAGATTTTACAAGGTAATAATAATGTAATGTGTTAATAGATTACTGTTTATTAACTCACAAAATCTGACTGAAAAGTTTATATAATTATTACCAATAGGTAAATATATAGGCTGTAAAATGCACTAATTTTCAATATTTGTACTAAGCGTTAATGGCCCTAATATAAACACAATCCATTTCATTAAATTATAATGGAAAAGCCAAGACTAAAATGGATTTTATTAAATAAAATGCATTGATTTATGGACATAATATAAAAATATCAAGAGTTGATGTCTAATATTAATATTTTAATGATATATTTATATTTATTGTCTTTAATTTATTAATGATGATGAAAAATATGTATGGGCTGAATATAGTACTATAAAAACCAGTTTTTTGATGGAATTTGATTAATATGTCAATAATCTATAACTTAATCAACAAATTAGAAGCAAACCTTCAAAAGGTTGTTGAGATAAAAAGAAATATCAGAGAAATAGTGACAGGGAAGCTGGGTAACAAGGGCCAGTCACTGATACAGTCAAAAGAAGATGCCCTGGATAAGTTGGGAAATATTATAGATGAAAAGAATAAAGAAAAATTACTTAATCTACAGGGAACTATTTTATCAAGTCTTGAATTCAACAACGCGGCCTACTATTTGTGGGAGTTCTGGCAGGGGGCCAAAGAAAACAATAAGAAGATAAAACTAATTGAAGGAACAGAAATTCAAAAGGAAATTAACACCAACAAAGAGTAAACCAACTAAATGGAAACATATGAAAAATGAAACAGAAGCAAGAAGCAGAAGCGCATCAAGAAATACAGAAGCTTTATCAAATGAAAATCAAGAGGAAGCACAAGTTGCAAGAAGAATAAGGAAAAATTAAGCCTAAGAAAATTAATGAAGAGCATCCAACACTCATGAAGTCTGCTGATATGGCGCCTGTGGCTTAGGGGGCCACAGGGGAAACAATCAGTAAGTCTTTTTATGTTTAACTTATATTTATTTTAGTCATTACCAGGGATGGGGATGAGGTCACAGAAGTGGCAGCTTTTACGCCAAGTTGGTTTTATGGGGGCTACCAGTCACTGGTGGCCCCTATAAAACAAATAAATAAAAATCAAATAAATAAAATAGTTCAACAGAATATGAATAATTTTTTAATAGTGAAGCTCAAGATAGGGAATATCAACCACCTGCGGGGTGCTTACCATGGATAAGGGAGGTCTATGAACTAGGATCAACAATTAAAATCAAAGAAATGAATGAAATTTGCGGGGATATAAAACTGAACTTTGATGAATACATATATGAAAGCGTTCAAAGGTTCCCCTTCACAAATATCAATGAATACAAAAAAAATTAATAAAAACTGACTTTTAAATTAGAAATTAATATTTAAAATCTGCAATATTTAATGAAATTTTTAAAGCTCTATCAAACAAAGTTGGGGATGCAGTTCTTGTGAATAATCTTAAGCCTTTATTGATATTGTTTGCCAAGGCCTGGGGGGCTGATACAAGTTAGGCGCCCCCCAGAACCCTCTTCAAGTTCAACCAAACGTCCTTTATCAATAGGTTAGTAAAAACGTTCAAAAAACTGTGCATGTTCTCAGAAAAATATATCTTGCAAAGGATCCACGTTGTGGTGTACCTGGGAATCCTGCTCCATTGCATACTGAAAGCCAACGTGAAAAAAATAGAAGATGTACCTATACAGATCAACATATGCCGCGTAGCCCTAGACCGCCAGAAAACACCTCGGGGTACAGGACAGTCAAGCATGTCCTCTATGATTCATTTGCATTGGCAACTCTATATGGGTACTATGTGCCCCCCCAAAAAACCTGCTAGTGGATTCCCTCACCTGTTTGCCTTTTATACAACGGTCGGCCACTACCGGGGTGTTGAGCGCCACCCCTCTAGCAATTGGCGCCAGAGTCATCCACCACATACAGAAGAGTATGTGGTCCCAATTATATGCATTAGCTGAAATTTTAATTTTGGGGTATAATTCTCCGGAATAAACACATTCCCCTTGCAATTTACATTCCCCCAATAAATCATTTTCCCTTGCAACTTAAAATTTTTATTTTATTTTTTTATTTTATTTTATTTTAAATATTAAAATTTTAATACTAAATACTTCACTATTAAAATTTTACTGATAAAATTTTAATTTTGAAATATCTAATAAAAAATTTAATATTAAAATATTCACTGTTAAAATCTTTAATATTGACATATTTAATGTCAAATATTTTGATATTGAATAAAACACAATTTAATAAAATTGTATATTTCAATTATTTAAACTTAAATATTTAACTTTTAAGATTTATAATTAATATTTTAATTTTAATATTTTAATTTTTATTTTAAATTTTGGTGTGTAAATTATAATATTAATATATCTAAGTATATTAAAAGACTTTAGTTATAGTTGCCAATACGTCAAATAAAAAAGAATTAAAAATGTTTTTATTTACTACTTGTCGAGTACAGGTCCATTATCACAAAAATAAACATGGAGAATTGAATTTATCTGCATCATGCGGCCCGCTCCACTATTGTTCTAAACAAATGATTGTTTACAACTCAAATTACCTTCCCTTGTAATATGATTTGATACACATATTCAATATAATTGAACTGTGTCCTAAGTACAAATTAATAAGTATTATATAAAAATCATTGGTTGCCGTATCATGTGGCTATAGTGGCACTGATTTAATAAGAATCAGATAATGACCTACAAGGTCCAATTTTTGGCGTAAAAAAGCCAAAGTACCATCAATGATTAACAATTATTTAAATAAAAAATTATATTTCTATCTTTTTTAATTTATTTATTTAGTAGTGCAATAGTCAATAAAGTATTCAGTGCATTATAATAAAAATATATTCTTCATACCTAGTATAGTTAATTTTACTTATCTTTTCTATGTATTCTTATATGTCTATAATACAATCACACGTCAAATTATTATATATGAATAATAATTTTTGAGACCTAATAAAAACAAAATAAATAAAAATAAAAACAAAGTATACCAGAGAGCCCATTTACCTGATTGGCTCAGAGGCCAGGGCTTTAGGGAGTGTCAGGATTTCTGGATATTGACCAATTAACAGTTTTAACAAAATAACGCTGGCCAGCAGTTAATTGCTCTTGGGAAGGGTTTCAACAAAATAATGTGGGCTGCGGGTTGTGGAATCAGTGATCAAATCATATCCTGGCATCAACCTACTTGTGCATTACAATTAATTAATGGTATATGCAATTACTGCTCATTAATTAATCCACCTTAAACCACCACCTCAAACATGCTTCCCATAATAATTACTATTCTAAAACTTTAAATGAATCCTAGAACAAGAGGGCCTTCATATGAACCGTCATCTGCATAATATCTAGAAGAGTCCAACATGGACTGGGCTGTCAGGCCGACCACTCTAAGATAAAAGGCTTTGAGCCTAGTGTATTAGAGTAGCTCTGATTAAGTGAACAATTATCTCTGTGAACTAGTAGTCAACCGCTGGCTAGCTAGCCCTGGAAGTGGCCCAGGTAGACAGAAAGGATACCAATCTGTGGAATATATCAATTTAGCCTTCTGTTAAAGCCACCCCTAAAAGGCTGGGCCTACTGCTGCCGTGTTGCCCTAATGCTACCTCAGTCTCCTTTAGCGTCGTGAGCTAACTTGGATAAAACGCAGGCAGGCAGACCGCCTTAAAGCCAGTCCATTAGAATAAAAGACTGATGAATTCTTAACAACTTGATGATTGATCCAAGTCTTATTTCCTCAATGTGATCCTCTTTTTAGATTTTATTAGTGGAGAGAAAAAGATGATGCTGCCGTCATACAGTATAATTATGTATAGCAAAATATAGAGACAACTATGAACCTATATCCAGAAGTAGGAAGAACCGTCCCAAATCCTTTGGGCCTTGGGCCCTGTCAGACTTGCTACTTCTGATGGCAACAAAATATCCCGGGCCAAAGGTTACTCCAAAGTCACAGGTTCTCTGTATTTTTTATGTTAGACGACTTAGGATATCAGCTGGTGGATGATAAAATACTATGGTCTGCAATTTTCTGACAGAGAGGAAGGATTCTGAGTGCTTGTAAAAAGCTGCCACCACATTGGGTGGCATTGCAAATTGGCTGACCTCAAGAATATTGAATAGGTCCTTGGTGTCCTGAGGAAGGCCTTGTTTCACCTTATTCTTGATCCAACCAAACACCTCCTCAATTGGATTCAGGAATGGGGAATTTGGCGCAAGGAAGAGAAGTCTCATTGGACAATCAGCAAGGCAGTGGCTGGAGGAGTGGCTATTCTTGTTGATGGGGGGAACTTGGACATAACCAGATCCACTTTGTGGAGCCTGATATTATCAAGCACAACAACATTGGTTGTGCTGCTGTAATTTATCCAAAGATACTAATTGACAACTCGGAGAAAATCAAGAAAGGTCCTGCTGTTATGGGAGCCTTTAATCATCTGGTATTGATCCACCCCGCAAGGACCAAGAAGCGCAATCATTGAATAGGTCTAGGAACAGACAGCTGCACAATGGGCTAGCCGTCCTTGGACCCCTTCTCAATCCACCCATGCCTGGACCTGAGTGAGGAGGAAAACAATAATTTGTTGATGTAGAAGAACTAGACATTCCCAGTCTCCTTTAGTGCCAGATATGTCTCGGCATAAATATGTCAATCCTCAATGATCTTTTCACTGTTTCTGTTGTACAGAGAAACTCCAAGCACCTTCCAAGAGAAGCCCAAATCAACCATTGTTTTTTAAACAAGGGTTTTAGAAACAGAAAGCCCAATTTCTGTGGTGAGCATTTATTGGACAGCAAGCATGTCCAGGTGGCAATCCCTGACTACCCACTGCTTGATTGCGTCAATGTGCACAGGCTGAAAGAGTTTTGGCCGCCGCTTAGCCTTGGTGGATTTGGCAATTTGCCTGGTATTTCCATACTTGGTGTTGATGTTGGCAATGTACCTGGCCATGACACCAAATTGGGACGCAATATCCCAAACTGCCATTCCCCTATTCAAGCAGTTAAGGAGAGCTTCACGCTCACTATCTGTCAACCAATGCCAGCCCTTGGCAGATACCACGGCATCCTGGCTACCAGGCTCAACACAGGGGACAGGGACCTTTGTGTAAAAGGTGGGATCACGCTTGGTTGCGCTGGCGCTGTCAATGGTGGAATAGATCACAGGCACAGATGGCTCAACAGTGGCTGCCAATGGCTTGTAGGTGGTGTCAAAGACGCAGGGGCAGGAAGTGGCAACTCTTGGGTCAAGAGTGCGGGGCCAGGTGATAACTGGGTACACAGTGGAGGTGTAAGTAACCTCAGTGTTCCTGGTGACCCTGGTGTAGGAGACTTTGGTAGCAGGCCTTGAGAGTGGCTTCTGCCTGGGATTCAATCTGGTTGATTGGGCCTGGGATGCGGGAGGTGGTTGGCTGACAATGACATCTTGGGAGGCCTGTGTATTGGCATGACTCCCTTCAAGTTGGGTTCTGGGTCTGTTCTTGGACCCTCTGGGACGCCCTCGTGGATGGGCTGCCCTACAGGCTGGTGCAGGAGCGGGTTGAAAATGTGAATGACAGTCCATAAAAATAAAATAAAAATATATATTAGATTAAATATGTATTTATTTAGAGTTATTGGTTTAGTTGTGGGTAGTTGTTTTCTCTTGATATAGCCTTGAATAGTATCAGAGTTTCTATATCTGTGATTTGAAGTGAATAATATTGTATACTTTCTGGGTTTGGATGATTTTAAAGTTTAATAACTTTTTATGTCTAATTATGGTTATCAAGATTGAATTTTTCATTTGATTTTAGTTGTGGTGGAGCTTCTTGATTTGGGTTGGTGTTTCCTAGTGTGTTTAGTGTACATTAAATTTGGATTCCAGTTCCCGCAATTAATATCTGAGTTTACTAGTGGCATTCAAAAGCAATTTGAAATCTGGTTCTTGAATTTGACAATCCCGCAATTTCAAAAAACATAGTAAACTTAATGAAAATGGCTGATGAATTTAAACGCTTCAAATCTGATTCCAGTTAATTCATTTTGTCC
Source organism: Entomophthora muscae (assembly GCA_014839935.2). Taxonomy (NCBI): domain Eukaryota; kingdom Fungi; phylum Entomophthoromycota; class Entomophthoromycetes; order Entomophthorales; family Entomophthoraceae; genus Entomophthora; species Entomophthora muscae. The sequence continues at coordinate 96,644 of QTSX02006442.1, read as the reverse complement.
ATAGGAAATATGCAGCTTGACTTGAACTTTGCAAAGTGTCTATGAGTTCCTGCATTTTTAAAAATTCAAATAAATACTCAAAAAAATCAATTTAATTAAAAAAGGCTATCCTGCAAAAGTGATTTGAAATTTGGACCAAGGATTTGACAATCCCGCATTTTTACGTTCAGGTTCTGAATTTACAGTACCCAACATTGTATTCCAGCACCTACACTCAACAGAGATTGGAACGTTTGCAGGACTACATCAAGAGAACACCAACCTCTGGATTCAAAGCACACAAAATAAGTTTACACAAGCAGGCTACCCTTACAGACTCTGAGTCAGTGATATTGCTCTCTGTGTCACAGGGGCTGCCTCATGCTTTGTAAGTGAATTGTTTGATCAAAATCCTGATCACAGCGAAGACAGGATATGTTCAAAGCCGCCTTCCTCAAAAGGTTTGTCATAAAGGACTCCAATGTGGTGATCATGACAGAAATCCAAACTTTCAAAATGACAGGAACAATTGAGAGTACATTGCAGTATACAAAGACTTATGTGACCAAGCTCACAACACCATTAACTTTGACAAGCTTGGACCACAATTGGACTTCTACAATGACCTCCCCACACACATTAGACGTCAGTTTGACATGACATGCTGCAAGAACCTTCAATATGTGTTCTTAGAAGAAAATTGCGCTGCACAGAAATCTGAAGGCCTGTATGTAACAAAAAAAAGTCCCACAGCAAAAAAGGACCCTTGACCTAACAAGCAGAACAACTGAGCCAACAACACTATCCTTGAAACAGGAATCACACTGCACAGGTCAACCAGGCAAGCACTGAAGATACCAATAAAGAGGAAAAAGCTCAAGGGAGTGCTTAGACAAGCCGCCCTCCTCCAACCTACAAGACTTGTACAGGGACCAGGACGTGGATTCAATCACCATGATCCAAGTACACTCCAGCAACCCTCTACTTTTTGCTGCCCAAACCAGAAATAAACTCCTCAATTATCATTTCTGATTTTTCAGATATCAGGGCACAGCACTATTTGACACTGGAGCTGACCAATCCCTCATTGACAGAAAATTTGCCAACCTCATGAAATTACCCACGGTCCAAAGCAATATCAAGAGTGTTATTATAACAGACAATAGAAGTACACCAGTCACCAAGGAAGAAAACCTTTCTGTGCCCAAATAGGAGATGTTCAGACTACTCTTAGTGGCCCAATAATACCAATCCCTAAGTATGATGTTATACTTAACCTGGACTGGATGTGAAGACTAAACCTCATATCAACTGGGATAGCACTACCCTCACCATACAACAAGGCAAAGTACACCACCATGTTTACCCAACCCACCCAGACACACTTATTAGAGACCATATATTTGTAAAGATTATGGAAAAAGAAGAGGAAAAAGACCCTAGCAAAATCAACTGGAACACTTGCACATATAAAGTTATCCACTTTAAAAGTACAGAAACCACATGTGAAAGAGACCCAATCTAAGCACAGCTATTCATTGAATTCCCTTCTGTTTTCCAAGAAACTTTACCAGGACTACCGCCCAATTGGGGCATACAGCGCAAAATTAACCTTAAGGGAAGTGTACCAAACTCACGCCCTATTTAATGCCTAATGCCACAAGAAGACAACAGCCTGAAGGCCTATCTTGATAAAGCACTTGAAAACGGACTTTTAAGACCTTTTAAATTGCCTTTTGGTGTGGTTGTCTTCTTTGTAGAAAAAAGATGTAGGACTCTGCCTAGTCACATACTACAGGTTGCTCAACAAGGTCACAATTAAGAACAGGTATCCCCTGCCCCTGAATAATGACCTTTTTGATGCCCTGGGGGTGATAAGTCTTCACAAAAATTGACTTGACAGCAGGTTACCACCAAATTTGCATGAAACCAGAGGACATACCAAAAACAGACTTCAGGTCAAATTATAGTTCCTTTGAGTGTGTGCTCCTTACCTTTGGAATGACATACACTCCAAGCACCTTTGTAACCTTTATGAACAAAGTCTTCAAGGAACATCCTGGGAAAAGGGCAATCATCTACCTAGACAACATTATCATATACAGTTCAACCATAGAACAACACTGGAAAGACGTCTGTCTGGTCCTATGCAGCCTCAAAAACAATCAACTTATAGCCAAACCCTCAAAATGTGACTTCTTGTCCAAACTCTATTCCTAGGACACATTATCAGTAAAGACAGAATAAAACTAGACCCAGAAAATATATGTGCCATAACCAGCATTCCAGCGCTTTGGAATAAGAGTGAGCTTTGTACAGTCCTAGGCATGGTAGCCTATGTCAGAAGATTTATCCCTGACTGGGGTAACTTGAATGCTCCCCTATCTGCAATCACAGGCAAGACAACTAAGTTTGTATGGACACCGCTAAGAGACCAACATTTCCAACAACTAAAAGAGCACATGGTCACTTCCCCCATCTTACATATCCAAACTGTGAAGGAGTATACAAGCTAGAAACTGACGCATCTGACTACACAATAGGAGGAGTACTATGGATTCAAACTGAAGAAAAGGACTTCCTCCCTGTAGCATATGAATCAATAAAACTGACTGATAGTGAACAAAGATATCTGATACATGACAAAGATCTGGTAGCTATTTTGCACTGTCTAATGAAGTGGCAATGTTACCTGAAAGGGACACAAATATTAAAAGTGCTAACCAACCATAAGTCCCTGATATTCATCAAAACTCAACAACACCTATCAAGAAGACAAGCTGAATAAATGAGCCTTATACAAAGATACCCCATGACAATCAAATACAAGCCAGGCAAAGAAATGCTTATCACAGATGCCCTATCAAGGCTATACAGTAAACATGGCCTATGCGCTGATGGGGACCCCAATTGGCCCATGTTAATCATGGGGAATCTCCAAGAGGAGCTCTCACCTGGAACACCAATGGACATCCAAGAGAAAGTTCTCAAGGACAAACATCTATTCAAAAATGTATATGGTATGCTAAATCAAATACTTCCAAGTGGTGATATCGTACCCTACGTCCTTTCAACACAAAAGATTGACACAATCCTCCAATACCACAGAGATCTGAGATACACCAGTAGCCAAAACTTGCATGAGTATCTCAAGGCACGCTACTGGCGGCCCAACATTTTGGACAATATCAAGGAAGTAATAGAACAATGTGAGGTCTGTGAAAAGTAAGTCCGCTCCAAGACACCACCCAAATCAGTAATACCAGTGTCAATCACATAACCTTTTAAAGTGTGGTTGCTGGATATTTTAGGACCAATGCCTGGCAATAACAAAGGCAAAAATTATATTATAACAGCTATCAACTACACAACCTGGTGGCCTGTAGCACAAGCTACAAAAGAACGCAAAGGCAATGATGTGAGATGATTTATTGGCAAATAACATAGCTAAGTTTGAGAAGCCTGACCTCCTGATTACAGATAGAGGAACCAAACTTAAAGCCATCAACACCAATATCTACCTCGCCAAGAATTAAATAAAACATACCACAGCTAGTCCCTATCACTCACAAGCAAATGAAAGAGTAGAACAACTAAACAGCTTGCTATTAGAGGCCCTCATTAAGTTGTCTGCTAACAATACAAATTCCTGGGTTGACATTCTACAAACAGCACTCATGGTGTGCAGAACACAATTCAACTGCAATACGGACAAAAATCTGTATGAACTTGTCTATGGACATAAGCCTGTCATTGTTAGCACTACTGCAGGACCACGTTTAACTCTACCTAAGAAGGTACCAGACAACAGTAACCCTGATGTACAGCATTATAGAAAGGACCAAGAAGAAATGGAAAAGAAAAGAGTTTAAGGAGAAGCAGTCCTGCTACAATAAGAACACTTCCAAGTTGGGGACAAGATATGAGTTATCAACAATGACATGCACAAGTTGGACCCAGGGTTACAAGGACCAGGCAATGTCATGGAAGTCAAGCCAACAATGCCTACCTCATCAAAGGTATTGGCGCTCAAACAAAGCTGAAGCGCATGCATCATGACTGCCTCTGCCTATTCAAAGCAAGAACAGCTCAGCGTAACTCCTGGCTCCCTGTACCCAATGCCAAACTGGATCAATACCAAGCCTGTATCCCCAACACTCTCAAGAAAATTCCTAAGTTTCCACCTTCCAGCACCCCTGGGGGAGATGTTGCAACATCTACAATTTCTCTCTCTTGGGGAATTAATTCCCCAAGTGACTTGCCAATTGATTCCCCAATTAATCATTAATTTGGTGGCACTGCTATCAGTCAACTATCTATTACGAGGATCAAACATTTTGAATCCTAAGCAGAACACAACTTGGACAAGCCTTGTGACTTGAGAGGAATAATCACTTGGATAAGCCCCATGACTACCATGATGTACATGGACAGTATGTGACTTCCCATGATCCTTATATTATCCTATATCCATATCCAATAAATTATCATCCTCTTCTTAATTTTCCCCTTTATGTCAGGAAGCCAGGCATAGGAAGAGGCATTATGTGACTCAGGGCGGGGCACTTCCAGGCCAGTGGTTAATGCCCGCTATAAGATGGGTGCTAACTTGATAATATAGGATAAAGATCGCCCAAGTAAAGACCAGGACCTGGAGTTGGGCACCATAGAGTCCACCAATCCTGTCAAATTAATGTAAAGTACTCCAAACAGTTCAGTGTATGTGGTCTTGGTGGCAGTGGAGGGTTTCATTTGGCAGTCAGGTTGCGAGGTTAAGGGAAGAGCCATGGGGACAAAGTGGGCAGAAAGATAATTGTACTTGTCTTTGAACAATCTTGGTAGCCTCTTGTACCACTTTCCTTCAAGTCCTATGTATTTGGTTTCTCTAGTCTTTGCCAAGGGGTTGAAAATGAGGATGTTCTCCAAGTTAAACTCCAAGTAGGCAGGGTTGGAAGGGTATTTGGTAAAATTTACATGTCCAAAGGGGGCTCCAGGGGGAAAGTAGAGTGCCTGAGGCGGGTTGGCAGGTTAGACTTTAGAGAGGGTGGTTTCCTGATTGTCTACTTGGCCAGAGTTGAGATGGAAGATCACTAAGACTAAATAAGATAGGATTTGTTTAAACCAAAGGTTCTGTGACAGATCCAGTCCTAACCAGTCTATCCTGCCATTATCCTGTCCTTGATTCTTATTGCTGTTACTTTCCTGGGACAAAGCTTTGAGGAGCATTGCCTCCAGGGAGGCAATTTTCTCAGATAACACTTTATTGTCATCCTGCCAACAAGCCATGATTTCAACGCTTTTTTCCTCTCGTGCTCTCAATGCCTCAATTTCACAATTTGCCATCTCTTTTACTTGTTGCAAGATTTCATCCCATCCTACCAACAAGTTCCAAGCATCCCAAGCATAAATTTGGTTCCCTTGGACGGGAGTCCCTTCCTTTGTGAAGTAATTGGAATACAGCTCTTCAAACGCAGCCTTTACTTCTACTAAAGATTTGGCAGGAACAGTCTTAGTGACCTCCAGGCTGGTCCAAGCTTCTTCTAATGTACTTGTAGGAACCTCCTTTCTTGCAGCAGCGGTTTCCACACAAAGGACTCCAAACTTGGCTCTCTCAAATTTTAACAAAGAAGGCATATCAATTGAAAAATAGATGAGGGGAAAGCGTCAAAACCAACAATGAATATATATTTTATTAATTTTTAACTGTTTTCACTTATATACCATTCAGGGCATACACGGCTGAAAACCCCTCCAGTTCTTGAATCAACCAATGATTTGCGTCACGTGGCCTATGACATTCAAGTCATCCAACATAGATCTTTACCTGAAAGATCACCAACAATTCTCAACCTATGAGAATTGACCTACAATGGGCAGAAGTCACCTGACTCCATTCAACCCAATGTACCAATTTGGCATGTAGCTTCCCCAGCTCCCAGCGCCAAATCCCTGTGGATTGCACATCCTAAACTCAGCTATCAGTGTTCCAACTGGGAACCAGCTGATCAAACCTGAATTCCTAGGCATCCTTGCCTTTATTTAGTTATTTTTGCATTTAATGGTTTTTTGCCTTTTAAAACCCATTAAACTGCTTTGAAACTCAAACCAGGCGCCACTGCGGCGCCCAGCAATTTCCCCAGGCGGCGCCCCAGCGCCTGAGAAAATTTGATAGTGGCGCCTCTCAAGTTCATTAGGTGGCGCGGCGGCGCCTCTAACCCAATAAATTTGCCAACGCGGCGCTTTTAACCCAAATTCCAGGAGGTTTCCCATGGTTAACCTTAACCAAACTTCTTGACAAAGTCAAGGCCATTTTAATATAATTAACTCCTCATTAATTATATCCTGTATTTATTAATTAATCTTCCTGATTAACTAACCCATTTTAAGACACCTAGTCTCCAAGATTGATTCAGCCAATCTTGCCTCAATTCTTTTAGTTAGCCTAACTAAACTAAACATCCATATTCTGTTCTTTTATTAAGCATAGATATCCAGTTTCTAGGAACCTTTCCCTCAAGAATTCCAAACAAACCTATCTATATGTAATAAACAGCAAAAACAGAACATCTTTATATTTTGGAGCATTTATTTGGCCAAATACTCAGCAGTGACTGTAGTACGGTCACAGGTTCATAAAACTTTATTATCAAAAATGACAATGGGGTCATCCCCATACTGCCAGGGTTCTTATAAAAGATGATTTTGCATCTTTGCTTTTTGCAGACTTCATGCCTGTGGACAATTTGCTGGCAGGACATGGACCTCAGCTTCTGGTTTTGAGGGTGACAGATCCTGGTTATGCTTGCTCTGGTGAACAGAAGTGACAATGCTTTGTTCCACTGCTACTGTTTATCATATCATCTGAGCAGTTTAATTGCATTACCCATTCTGGGCTGGAGACTGGTGGCAGATGGTGATCATTGGTGGGACTAGCAGTAGGCCTTGTTTTAACCTCCTTCAGGCAAGCTACAACTTCTGCGTAGGTTAGAGTCTTTGGTGGCACAAGGTTACCAGCAATCTGGCGACCATTTGGGGAATCATTCTTAAGAAGCTGTTGGGTCTTGGAGTAATTCAACAACTTGTGTTTGCAACTCAATGATTTGGCGGGTCCCTGTCTATCCTGGATGACACAATTTGCCTTTGGAGGGTCAGGTTCATTTCATGGTTTTCAATGTTGATATTGAACTTCCAGTTTTGATACTTGACAGGCTGGAAGGTTCATGTTCCTCCTGTTTGGGACAAGGCCTCTCTGGCAGCCCAGGGTTTAGCTCAATTAGCAGTCTGACAGGTTTCTGTCTACTCTGGTCAAAACAAGGCTTTTCCTGAGGGCTGGGTTTTGATTCCCAGGCTTTCAATAAAAGTATTGAAATGTCATTCATGACACTTTATCTTGTTTATTATACTTCTAAGGAGTATATATTTGAGATTGTGAAGAAACTATTTTATCTGTAAGTCTATATTATGGGAGACTCAGTCCATCTGAATCAGTTTTAGAAGTTGATCTCAACTTATTTGCAGAGTCAAGAGATTTATCAAAACCTTGGAGTGAATTGACTCCCTGACAATGCCCGCTTCAAGCTCTTGGCACAGGGGAGAAAAAGCTCAAAGGAACATTACATGTACTCAATTTACTACTATGACAGTTTGTTCAGAGACTATGAAATACTCTTGATATCATCAATGAATGACAATATAAGGTCTGGTCCAATTGGTAGATAATTGATGATTTTTTTTCTCTAGGACAGTGATGGTAGAAAAGCACAGTACTCCCAAGAGGGTACTCAGGTAATCCAGGTCAATTCTTATTTCCAGCCATGGATTTCTTATTGGTTGTAGTTAATAAGGCATTAGCAGCAGCACTTGTAGTCAAAACAATTAATTATCTAATAGTTTCATTCCAACTTCAGGAGAGTCATAGTCATAATAGAAGATAATAGGAGCTAGGCTGGTAGGTACAATGGGATCACGTCCATACAAAGCTTTAAAAGGTGAAATCTTTATGATGTGATGATAGCTGATCCAGTAAGCTAATAAAGCACTATCCAGATAATGAGGCCATTGTAGAGGATCAGAAGAAGTCATCTTTTGTAATATTGAGACAAGAGTGCTATTATCTTGTTCTACTGCTCCATTAGTAGCAGGATTATAGGGAGCTGCAAAAATCTGATAGGTGCCAAACAGATTGTTTTATTCAACTACTACTTTAGAAATGAAGTTTAGGCCATTATCAGATATTAACACATTAGGACTTCCATTAAAAGAAAACACATTTTAATAGGAACAAAGCAACATATTTGGCTGATGCACTAGAAGAATAATCTTTTACCCACCTGGTCAAATGATCCGCAACAATTAGGATAAATTTGTGCCCTCCTATTTCAGTAGGTAATAGTCCTATTAGATCAACTCTGACTAGATTAAAAGGGGAGGAAAGTGATGGGATGTTGTGTTTAAATTGTGGTTGGGGGTCAGTATGGGATTTGCACACCAGACAAGTGTTTTTGGTTTGTTGTACTGTCTGTAATGTCCCTTCCCGATAATATCAATTTTCAACCATTATCACGTCTTTTTTACCTCTCTGTGACCTATCTGTATATAGCCTTCTATAATAGTATATGTTCTTGCTGATGATCAGATATAAGGCAACCACTGAGTTCCTTTTTCTTATAAAGGAGGCCATCTTGAATTTGGGTATCAAGAGAAATTTCTTTCAGTTGTTATTGAACAGGCAAAGACTCAGCAGTCCACAATTCAGGTTGTCCAATCAGATTAAAAATCCTGTCTTCTTTAGCAAACAGACAAAAAGAATTATAGGCAAATGGGATATTTCATCAGTGTTTTGATGTAATGCTCCAGATCAATGAAGAATAGTGAAATGGTATCCTTTAAGCTTCAAGGCCCAACAAGAAAATCTTTCATCAGGATCCTTCATACTTTGTAACCATTTTATGGAAGAATGATTAGTAATCACAGTGAAGTGAGTACCATACAGATAGGGGCAGAAATTCTTTACAGCTAGTAAGACTACAAGACATTTTCTTTACATTACACCATAGTTATTTTCAGCCTTAGAAAGAGTTTTGCTATAATAAGCTACAGGTTGACAGAAATAGTTGAATAGTAGGAAGAAGTCTCCAGGTGGTGGGGAATCACCACCTAAATCCACATGGAGTTGATGATTAACCACCAACAAAGCTTCAAATACTGTTTGGTAAAATTTCAAAAATATCAACTATGATTAAGCAAAATAATTAACCCTAACCAAAAAAGTCCTAGATAAATTGCCTGGGAGAGGATCAAGATGTCTGCTGCGTAGAACTTGGGACATTTAGAGGGAGAAAGTGTCTCAGTTTCAGATACAGTAGGGAAAACTCCAAGATTCTGTGGCATTGGATTAACATTGGGAGGCAACAGCAACATGCCAACAGCAGGACCCCATCTTCTGGTGATAATTCAACTTAGAATCAAATTATAGGGGATGTAGCCCAGCAGGCCAGCTACAAAAAGCATTTCAAAATAAAGTTAGACCAGGAGGATATTTGATTTTATTTGAGTAAAAATTTTAGGGAGGACTCAACTCTTAAGAGTTGAAAAGTGAAAAATTTCCCATATATATCAAAATTTGACTAAGCAATACCACCTGGATCCTTGACTCCTATTCCTTCTGCATTGTCTAGAGAGTACCTTGTCCAGTTTTTAAAGAACAATTTAGTGATCAATTTCTGAAAAATGTTTCTGATAAATAAGGTTGTATTGAGTGACTCTCAGATTACGTCAATTTATCAATGTCAGCCCAAGGGGGAAATCAAATCCAGCTGTCAAACTGGGGCAGCAGTAACCCATTTCCAATCAACTGTTTGATTCAAATCCGTCAAATCAATTAATCTGGTTAACAGCTTTCCTACCTTTTGTGCTTTATAACTTGGGCAGATAATCCCCATAATTATGGAACCTACCGTGACACCAACCTGGATGTCTTTGGGGGTTCTTTGATGTTTATTGGCTTGGGTCTTGTACTAAAAGATGGACTTCTTGAGTTATGCCTTAAGGCATTGATGGTTCTTGATAGCAAGGCAGCACAATGTTGTGCTGAAGGAATAATGTCTTCTGTCAGAGAATCATGGAAGTCTTCAGGGTTGTAGCCGTACAGTAGTTTTAAAGGCTATGGCGACAACCAAAAATACCTCAGATTTAAACAAAATGATTTCAGATTTGAACAAAATCCAAGTAGCGCAAAATTCAGGATTCAAATAATTCAAATATTTTTGGTTAATAAATGAACTGACAAACCAAAAACAAAATTTCACTAGCTCATTATACAAAATTATAGCAAATATTAAGCAGTGTTGTTTAAATCACAAACAAAACAAACTGATGCAACAAGTGAGATGAATGGATGCTGTTCCAGAGTATATTATAATCCAATCAGGATTCTTACAAGGCACCAACAGAAGGACTAAAATGAAACAAAAGTTGAGCAATCTAGAAGCAAGATTCCACAAGCACAAATCAAAATGAAGTCACACAAGATGTGTAGTATGAGGAGCCTAAAATAGAAAATAACAGTTTTACAGCCAATCAATAGCTATCCAATTTAGGAACAGAGGCATTTTATTCATTTTCATGGCTCCAGATATGAATGAAATGGTTTTGAAAACTTTCCAATTATGGACTTGAGATTACAATAAAAATAAATCATAAATTTTAAACTTCTACTTTTAGTGATTTTATCCTAAGTTTTATTTTAAGATGGTTTTCAATAGCAACAACATTTTCAACAGTGCCAGCAACCAAGCCAGCTTCAATGGAGGCAAGGCTCAGAACGTGGAGGCACCTGTTTACATCCAAGCCTTTTAGGTGGGTAATAAGGAAGCTGACCTGTACCTGACCCCTGACCCATATGGCTTTGCCTTGTTCAATAGTCACTTTGCGTCTAGCTCTGCCCCTGCTCCCATACCCACCCCCACCCAAGCTGCTGTTAACCAACCAATTAGAATGGCAACCCTGATTCAGAACAACTTTCTGCCACCAGCCAATCAGACTTTAGCTCTCACAGCTCAGCGCCCCAAACACAGAATCATTACTGCCCAAATTATCCAAGATATTGTGGCACTGAACCTGCAGGGTCTGTCCTGGGATCAGATTGCTGACCAATTTAAATTTACCAAGGCCACCATAATACGGTAATTCAACAACTTAATGAATAAGGGAAACCTGATTGGGACAGCCAAGAAGCCAAAGAAGGCCCCCAATTCCCAAATCACAGAGGCCTACCCAATCATGCTTGACCTCCTTCAGCAGGACCCCAAGCTTCCCTTGACCCAGGTCCACAAACAACTTTCACACCACAACATATGGGTTTTCAAGTGCATGGTGCAGCTCTGGATGCACAGAAAGGTGTCTTTAATATGGATTCTTACCTATGTTGCTGAAAACCAATGGGATGGCACTGAGGATTCCCTGTATGATTATGCCATCAAATCTACCCTGGTCTGATGCCTGACTAGTCTAACAGATGACATCATATTTGTCTTTTACTACAAGTTATAGATTGTTTTTGACAAGTTTGGTGAGCAAGGAAAAGCTGCTGCTAAAAATAGAAGGAAGAAGATCAAGAAGGGGATGTTTATTGGTGCATTTCTGGCTGTTTCAGCCAAGGGTTTTGTCTACTATTGGACAAACCCAGATTTCACCAATGGCTACAAGTACAGCCACATCCTTAGTGTATTACTTGACTCCTGGGATGGCTCAAATTTCAATTACAGGGTTTTCTTGAGCCACCAGATAGAGGGTAGCTCCACCACCCTTGAGGCCATCCAGGGATGCGGGCATCAGGCCTCAGTCTACCCCGCCAGTCACGCAGACATCCATCTGGCTGATGTTGTGTTTTTTAATATTGGAGATACACTCTTGGAGCGCTGCCCTCAGGCTTTCAACAGCCTCTATCTTAGGGTCCTTGACCACAATTTTCTCTTTGGTCACCAAATGATGGCTGACTTGTTTGCGCAAATGGTTTTCCATGTGAACATGGGCAACCAATCATATAAGGATAAGCACCTCTCACCCTGTGCCACAGCCAACTACCAGCCAATTAAGGCAATGACATATGAGGAATATGACAAGAGGTATATAGCGGCCATCACATAAAATCCTCCTACCCCTACCCCCTCCACTACCACCCCCACCTTCCAGCTCCATCCACCCAATCCCAGACCCCCCCAGTCCAGCACTGCCTCTACGTCTTCCTTCCTGCGCTATTCTGCCTACTGGGCATCACTGTTCCCTGCCCTAATAAACCCCTTGTTGCCAAACATTTTCTATTTATATTATCTTTATTTTGAATTTCAATTGTTCATGTTCTCTTTGTTTATAGTTGGTTTTATTCTTTATGTTCAGTTTATTTCTATAAAATCATATATTTACTATGCCGTGTATCTAGATCCAGAACACAGTTATTTTTAGTGCCCAAACACAGCCCCTTGTGAAAATATTAACAACTATTTGGTGATCAGCTAAATTTAAATTAGAAAATTATAGGTTAACTGTTTTTAGATAAAGTTGTTACTGATCTGAATTCAAAACCTTAATGATAAACTTTAAGCCAATCAGGAGCCAAGTGATAAAGTGATTGTTGTGACATAATGGGTCATTTAATAATCCTTTGATGCATGTGCGCTAATTAATCCAATTGGCTAGTTGTTTTGCAATTGTACGCCATTGTTGCAGTGGCAAGTTGTTGATGGACTAGTGCTAACCCAGAAGCTTATTGGTCACTAGTCCACCAACAACTTGCCACAGCAACAATGGCGCACAATAGCAAAAGATCCAGCCAATCATATTAATTAGCACACATGCATCAAAGAATTATTGAATGACCCATTATGTCACAACAATCACTTTATCACTTGGCTCCTGATTAGCTTAAAGTTTATCATTAAGGTTTTGAATTTGGATCAGTAACAACTTTATCTAAACACAATTAATCTATAATTTTTCAATTCAAATTTTGGCAACCACCAAATTGTTGTTAATATTTTTACAAGGGACAATGCAAAGTGCCAAAAATAATATGTCAATTAAGAAAATAATGCCAACACAAAGCAAACAACACATATTGAGATGAGCGTAAAACATATAAACAATGGGTAAAAAGATGGGATAGTATAGCAAATGGGAAAACAAAAAGGAATAAACAAAGAGGCAATAATATCAGAATAACACAGATTTTATTGGGGTGAAAGCTATAAAACATATGAAAAGGTTAGTAAAAAGATTATATGAGAGAACTTGAAAAACTACTCAAAGACCTCAACTTGGCAATTGCCAAAATTAAAGAAATTGACTGCAAGGTTAAGGCAAAAGTGAAGGCTGCCGTCCTTACAGGGAAAAAAATCAAAAAGGTGTCCACCAGCCACTCATGGCCAAGATGCCAGACACATCCAAAACAACAATTGAAGCATATCAAATGTCCTGAAACCATGGTGGAAGGCCTCCAATTCAAGTCCTTTGCCCTTTCTGCACCGTCTGTCTGGGTCAATGACTCTGAGATGTGTGCACATCTCAAGCCAACAAAGCAAAACAGACCCAAGGACACCATATTGCTTGCGTCAAGAATGGCAAAGCCTGCCAAATCTGCAGGCAAGGAGGAACCCCGCAAAAGGTAACCTAAAAAATAAATTAATTAAAATTTTAAAAAAAAACTTACTTTTTTTAGAAAACATAGACAGTGAACTCCACTAGGTCCTGGTTCCTTTTGTCTCCCCCACCTTCTATTCCAATTACGCCAATCATGTGGCAAGGCAGCTATTTCTATTCCCCCTGTAATGTGCAAGCTGGAGAACCACGTCCACGGTACCTTCCCAATTCCCCAGGAGGCGTTAGCTGGTCTGACACCTGGCAAGGGGGCATCTGATATGGCAATTACTGCCTACAAGGATGCCCAACTGGTCCGCCTGGACCCAGTGGTCCTCAGTGGAGTGTACTGTATAAACTCCATTGAGCTTATTTGCAATGTTCTGGCAACAATCTCATTCAAGAATATACCAGAGATGGGCCAGGCTCACACAGCTGCTTGCTTCTGCTTCCTGGTGGAGCACACGCTCTCTTACCTGCTCGAGAACTTTGGGCGCGCAGTAGGAAAATTGGCTATTGCATCTGCAACAGCCATAAAGAAGACCAAGATCCTCCTGGCGGACTTCAGGCTGGCCTGAAGTGCCAACAAGACAGTTGTCCTCCAGCAATGGAGCTCACTTTTGCCAAGACAAAGCACAAGAAGAAGATTAGTGCAGTGTATAATAAACTCTATGAGTTTAGAGAAGCCTTTGCTGATCAAAGGCTTCACCTCGTGTTTTACCTTGGGTATCTCTTTTACTTTGGGATGAGTGCGTCTGTAGAGAACCTTGACAAGGTCCTTCTAGGGATTGATAAGGCCAGGCTCTCCCTGGATGGGAAGAAGGTCCCCCTGGGTTACAACTCAGTTGACCATGTTATCCAGGATGCCCTGGTCCTGGCTGGTATCTACAGGTTTGAATCCCTGCCAGAAAAGCAGCTGCTCTATTTCCACCTCACTATCCTCTCTTTTACTAGCCGCTGAGAATAATTTAATCAGGGTGTATCCACTGTATACGGTGTGGCAGTGGAGGTTGTGTGCCACCTCTATTGCGGGGTGGGTACATACTGACAAACCTACTACAGGTGCACTCAATAAAAATCTCCTTCCTCAATATAAGCTACACTTTTAAATTTTACTTTTTAAATTCATTAAGTTTTATAATTCTTATTTTAGCAAACAAGTTTTTCAAAATATATCCCAGAGAAGGTCATCATATAAGCATAAAAATATTTACTTTAAAAAATTCACTTCTAATTCATACACTTTACATTTAACTTTTTTAATTTGATTTTTATATTTATTTGACAAAAGTGATATAAATATATTTGTGTAATCTAGTATCAAGTGTTTGGGATAACCTCAGATGCCATAATAAAAAAAATAATATAAAATAAATAAATTACAAAGCTTCATTGATTTTCCTGCTTAATGTAATTGTGGGCTTAGAAGCTTCTAAATATAAAATTATAATTAATAAATCTTAAATAGTAAATAGTAAATAGTAAATTGGAGAATATAAAAAATTTGGACAAGCTAAGCCTTTAATTGATTGGCTGTTTGGCAAGGCAGGCAGGGATGAACAAATCATGTGGCCATAGAATTTGGCCACGGTCTCAGCTGGGAGGGTGTGAATCCCAGCCTGCAGCAAATCAAAGAGGTCCTCGGTCCCAGTTGGGGTCCCTTGCTTAACAACTTGCTTGAGCCACCCAAAGACTTCCTCAATGGGAGTTGGGAAAGGCAAATAAGCAGGGAGGAAGAGAAGGCGCAAATTTGCTGTGGCCAATTGCTGGGGGCCCACTGCAATGCTTGTGTCAATCATTGGGAATTTCTCAAGAATATCAGCCACCTTATGGAGACCAACGTTGTCCAGCACAATTACATTGGTGAAGCCTGGGCTTGTGTGCCTCAGGTGCTCCTGGACCAATTGGAGGAATGCTAGAAAGGTACAGCTGTTGTGGGAGCCTAGAATAATTTGATAGAGCTTGACCCCCTTTGGACCAAGGAGAGCCACCATTGAATAGGCTGTGGCGCAGAAGCAGCATGCTAAGCTATCCTGTCATTTGAGCCTTTGGGGACATACCCATACCCATTGTGCATTGACAAGGCAAATGCTGATTTGTCAATGTAATAGAATTCAACTGTCCTCTTGGCTTTGAGGGCAGTGTACGCCTCTGCATATTTTATCCGGACGTAAATGTTAGAAGGACTGTTCAATTGTGGGGGGATACCCCAAGTTTTTTCCATGAAAACCACATACCCTTTACCAAATGATAATAAAAGAAAATTGTTGAGGATCTGGATGTACAAGTATTCTGGCTACCGCCATCCCACTTAACATCCAGTCATTGCCCAATTTGGTGCCTTTCCAATATACCATTTGACATACTGGTAATGGCAACAAACCAATATCACATGACTGTCTAGGTATCCAGTGACTCAAACCCATCCTGCACATGACCAGTCCCTAGGTTTGATCTAACTAAAATCTCCGCCACAGCTAAAGCTATATAAGTCTAAAGTATTATCCAATAAAATATACTTCTTCTCTTCTTAATTCCATATTTGAAGCTTCCTCAAAAGGCGCTCCTTATCAAAATTGAGGCCTCACCCCCAAAAGTAGATTTAATCATGGCCTGTATATTTTCCAGTTTAAGATTGCAATCTCAAGTTATCCACTGGCAGATTGCCCATTTGTGCTCCTTGATGAACATGATGGAAAAACTCAAGGATTTCTCCGCGGCAAGGACTTGGCCAGTATTGATGAACTTGTTGAAGGTCTTTGAGGCGTACTTGGGATCCACCTTAACAAGAGCTGTGACTGCCTTGTAATCATCAGATTCCTGCATTAGCTTGAGCAGGATGATGCATTTGATAACAGGGATGTGCTTGTGGGTGGGCTTTTTGGCGGTGGGGATTGACTTGTTGGCATTGGGCACAACACAAGGCATAGGTACCTTGGTATAGAAGGCTGCAACCTTTTTGAGCACTAGCTGTCCCTTGTCAGTTTGGTAGAACTCAGGCTCCTTGTCCTCTTCCTGGTAGCCATCACTTACAAAGGGCTTATAGCTAGTGTCAAGTACAGGCTTCACCTTCTCCAGCATGGCTGACGGGACCAACTCTTGCTGGTACACAACGTCAAACACATATGAAGTAAGTTCTACCTCCTTGTTTCTAACTTTTTTGGTAGTGGTAACCTTGGTGGGCTTCTGGGTCAGTTTGGGGACCCAAGAGTTGATGCTCTGCACCCTAGTAGCTTGTGCTTCTTGAACCGGCTGTGTCAGTGCAGCGTCACTATCAAACTCTCCTCTCACATCTCCTTCTTGAGTAGGCACTTGGGTTGCACTAACTCTATTCTTTGACCCGCGGGGGCAACTGTGACTGGGTCACACAATGGGTGCATTGGTACTCTGTTGTTGTGTTCCTTTTATTTTGAGAATTTAATAAAATACTAAATAAATTTCAATTAAGTCACTCCTTACTTTTAATTTTTGCTTTTATCTGAATATGGATATTCAATTAGAGTTTTTCCCACCCAATATCCCAATTATAGATTTTTATTTCTTAATTGGTTGTTTTTGGTTTTACTACGCCCATTTTAGAATATCTGAAAAATTTCTCCCATTTCCCAAACTTTATGCCAAATTAAGCACCCAACACAATATTTTTAAAATTTATGTTTCAGATCTTTTGTCTTATTTTAGATACCTTGGTATAATTCTTGATTACAATCCATTGCACACACTGATTTAGTGATTTTGTTTACATAGTGAGTTGCTATTATGTTTTGTTTTTTGATTGAGTTTTGACTCACCTTGCTTGGGTGTATTTTGCCACCAATTCACATATTAAACATATGTACACCAAAAGTCAACTCACACCATTTTGTTTGTGAATCAATGTATTTTGGATTGTATTTTGAATAGTTTTGCTTTGCATGTGAGCACTTTTTTGCTGTGTTGACCCACTTTGCCCATTAACACCAAAAATCCCTGTTAACAGAGTGTATATTTTAACCTGATAGTTGGATTTTGTTAAAATCTGAAATCATTTTGTTTAAATCTGAGGTATTTTTGGTTGTTGCCATATCTTTTAAAACTATGGTAGTTGGAAAAGAATGGGGATACCCTAATGGAGTTGTGGTTATTGGTATTGTAGCATAGTTGCACTAGAAGTAGTAGGGATACCCAGTCATCATGTTTCAAGTTTACATAGTTCTTGAGGAAGCCTTCTAGTACTTGGTTTACTCTTTCTGTTTTTCTGTCTTTCTGAGGGTGAAAGGAGGTAGATATAAGAGTCTTGACACAAAATTCTTTCATTAGGGCCTTTTGGACCTTGGGTGTGAATTGTGTACCTTGATCTGATATGATGTTGTTTTGAATACCATGATTTGCAATCACATATGTCAGGAGCATGTTGGCAGTGTCTTTCACAGTAGCTTGCTTGAAGGAAATAAAGATTGCATACTTTGTCAAACAATCTACCATCACAAAGATTCCAGTCATCTTGCTGCTCTCTGGAAGTTCTACAATAAAATCCATTGAGATAGGGTGCCAAGGACAAGGGGATATAGGAAGTAGTTTGAGTAGTCTTTGTGGCTTCATTGTGGAAGGTTTGTTGCGGCCACAAGTTATGCATATTGATATGTATTGGGTGACTGATTTCTTCATACTGGGCTATCAGTATCTTTTTTGGATTCTCTTAAGTGTCTTGTGTATTCCCCCATGTCCTGTGAGAGGGGCATCATGAAAAATTTCCAGAATTGTCTGTCGGTGTTCATCAGTTGATACGTAGAGGCTTCCATTTTTGAACCAAGATCTTTTGCTTAGTGAGAGACAAGTAGGATTTTTCTCCTTCTTGAGGTGCTGGGATGCCATGATGTCCTGGTCCAAGGTGGATAGGTATGATAAGGTCATGATGTTGGAGAGGAACTGGTCTTCTGAGAGTACAGCGTGTTCATTGTGTTTCCCATAATACTGTTTTGGATTTTCCAAGTCCTCTTGTCTGATTATTGCCTCTGGTACTATATTCTGGTGTCTGGGAGTGTAACTGGGCTTAAAGTCAAACGCCAGTAGGTCAATTGCCCATATGGCTAGTCAAGGGCTAACCTTCCCCTTCTTGGTGAAGTAAAGAAGGTTCTTATGGTTAGTTCTGATGAGCACAGGGAATTTACTCCCTTTCAAGTAGTGGCTCCAGTGATCCAAGAACTTAACAATAGAATATAGTTCTTTCTCATACACATGGTAATTCCTCTCTGTCCAGGAGCTTGTGGAGTAGAACGCCACAGGGTGGAGTTCATCTTCCTCCCCAAGCTGAAGTAACACCCCCTAAGGCAAAGTCAGAGGCATCTGTGTCCAAAAAATTGATGCTCAGGATATGGACAAAGAAGGACAGGGGCCGTGGTAAAAAGCCTCTTGATAGACTTGAAGGCCTGGTCTGCCTCTAAAGACCAAACAAAGGGGACCTTCTCTGAGGTAAGTTTGTGAGAGAAAGAGCAGTAGCAGAGAGGTCCTTAATAAATTTGTGGCAGAAGTTTACAAGGCCCAAGAAACCGCAAAGCTTGGTATGTATAGTAGATCTAGGCCAGTCAAGAACTGCTTGTACTTTGGAGAGAGCAACAGCAAACCCGCCTGGGCCAATCTTGTATCCCAAGAACTTAATTTCTGTGACAAAGAATTCACATTTCTTAAGTTTGCATAACAGCCTGTTGTTGATGAGCAATTTTAAGACCTCCTGTAGATGATTTATATGGGACTCTTTATCCTGAGAATATACAAGGATGTTTTCAAGGTAAACTACTACACAGACATTGAGCAAGGGAAAAAGTACCTTGCTCATTAATCCTTGGAAAGCTTCAGGGGCATTACTCAAACCAAAGGGCATTACAAGATACTCATAAATCCCAAAGAGAGTGCAGACTGCAGTCTTCCACTCATGACCTTTGGCAATGTGGATATGATTATATGCACTGCAAAGGTCTAGCTTGGAGAAACCCTTGGAATGGGTCAGTCTATTGGTGAGTGACTCGGCAGATGGCAAGTAATTTCTGTTCTTTATGGTGATGACGTTCAACTTAGTGAAGTCTACAACTAGTCTTAATGAGCCATCAGATTTTCCCACAAAGCACATAGGTGGCAAGCAGGGGGAAATGAATTATAGCATAAATCCTCTAGCTAAGTTCTTGTCCAGGTAAGCCTTCATGGCAATTCCTTGAGCCCAGCTCATAGGGTAAAGCTTACTCCAGGTAGGGGAGGAGCCAGGTATCAAATCAATTCTTAGCTTGGATGGTCTTTGCTTGGAAAGTTGAGAGCATATTTCTTCACTAAAAGCTTATTTTAAATTGTAGATTTCCTCCATAATATAGCCCTCTATATTATCCCTCATAAGGAGTAAGGAGTTAAGGTATGATGTGAAGTTCTCTGGAACTTGGTGGTAGGGTCTTTTAAGAGGTACAGTGGTGGGCTTCCCATGGGAGTAGAGTGTTACTGAATTGGTATCCCAGTTAAACTGTAACTTGGACTCCTGGCACCAGGGGGGACCCAGAACTAAGGGAAAGGCCAGATTGGAAAGGGTTGAGGACAGTAGATGATATAGGTTATCTCCTACTTTGGCGCAGAAGATTTTGGTCAGGTGATCTAATTGTGCAGGTGTAACCTTGCCCAGTATTATGGAAGCCAATCACATGGTCTTGAACCCTAAGGATACCAAGAGCTCTTGATCAATGAAGCTCCCCATAGCTTCTGTATCAATCAGGGCGTAACTCAAGGTTGTTCCACATTTGTGGTCTAGAAAAACAGGAAAAAGAGTGTAAGACTGAGTTGAAGGTTCATTGGCATCAGTAGCCAAAAGAAGATGATCTGAAGAGGTTTGTATCTTGGATAACGCCTGACAGTCTTTGACAGAGTGTCCTAATTGACCACAGTACAGGTATAGTCCTTCACAAACTTGACGTTGTTTTTCTTCAGAATCAAGTTGGTATCCTCCCCCAGGTTTAGGGACTAGGCCTTTGGGAATCTCTGGAGAAACTGGTGAGCTTTGAAGAGGGGGAGTCTTTGCACTATTCCAATAAGGGAGATGTTTGACTTTGTATGACCATTTAAGAACCTCCTTAATGAGTTTGGAAATTTTCTCTGGCAAGATGTGGTGAGAGAGGAAGTTCTTAAGCTCTGGAACAAGTTTTTTCTGAAAAAGATAACAAGCTTCCAAATATGTCATGCCAATAGCTTTCTTCAAGCAAGAGAATTATTTAATGCAGTCTTTGGATGCCATTTTTCCCTGGTATAGATTCATTATATGGTCTCTGAGCTTGTTGGTTGTTTGTGCAGGGACCACAGTGGCCAGCAAGGAGTTGCAAAAGGCTGGGTAACTATCTAATATCTTCTCTCCCTGAAGGGTGGCTTTGCATACCAGCTATGAGCCTTCTGTTGTGAATAACAGCATTCACCATGTTTTTATTTTGCCTTTGTTGGGCCATTTTGAGGACAAATCTCTTGCTTTTGCGTTCAACTCTTGAAATGAACTGGCTTCCGCTTCAGGAAATATGATTTTTTGGTTTACTGACTCTGCGCAACTCACTTGCCCCACTCATGCTTGTGACAAGTGATCCTACCGTCCTGGTAGTGTTTTGTGGTATTCCTAACCACTATATATTCCATTTCACATTCACCAATAAAAATTAAGTTCTATTCACATTTTTGTCTTTGTGTCTTCTGTACTTCTGTGCCTCTCTCTAGCCATGACTAGTAGAGATTATTCTTCCAGGACCGCAAGGTAAACGCTATTGCCTTCCCTGTCATCTAACCAAGACTTAGTACAAATCCAATCCTAAGGTTAGGATTCCCCGTTGTGTGTCTGTGCCGCGCCTCAGAACACAACAAAAATGGTGCTCACTACAGGGGCTGTAAGCCCCTCAGTTATCCCTTTTGCATCTACGTTTGAAGGTCCCTTGCCTCTGCCTATTAGGGAGTCAACCTTGCCTGGAATTATCAGCCCTCCTATTGAGGAAGATATCGCCAACCCACCTATTGTCCCTACTGTACTTAGCCTTGGGAATGGTCCCCGCTTAGTTGCTTACCCTATGGGTACCCCTGACTTGGAACAAGTCATGGCAGTAGCCCTTGGGATTTCTCGGGATGGGGCCATCCCTTGCCTTCAGTTACAGTTTAGCCGTGCCAAATACTATGAGTTAATTGTGGCCCCTCAGTTTCCACAACTTCTCCTCCCAGCAGCTGGCTCCACTGATCATCTGCTGTCATTCTTTGTACAGCCCGCCTTGGCCCATCACCAGATGATGTTGGGCCTCCACGTTCAAGAAATCTTGTCTCTACAAGCAGCTGTTACCCATCATTAGGACCAGTTTGCTGCCTACCAACAATGGCTTCATTCCCTGTTCTCCCTGATATCTGGCAATTAGCGTGATTTGGTCACCTCTCAAACACGTTTAGTCAATTCCATTGAGCAAATATGCCAGTTCATCCCTGAGTATGTTAGGGAGCAACTACATGTGTTTCACCAGTTAGAACAACCCTGGTGCACTCAAGTAGACTCCACCCTAAACGCTTAACTCTCCAATTTTGAGCGCCTAGTGCAACAGCTCAATGCATTCAGTGTCTATTCCTTTGAGCAATTGCAACAGGTAGCTGACCTTGCCGCCCAAGGTCTAAATGAGCTTGGTGCAGAATTCGATCAAGAAAGAGCTACCACTGCCACCGCTATTGCCAAACTTCAGAGTCAGGTGAATGAGCTGTCCACTCCCAAAAGTGATGCTCCGCCTTCTCCACCTGCTGATGATCTGGTGGACAGAGAGCAGAGAATATTGGAAGCCATCCGGGAATTACGTGCTTTCACTCGTAGCCAAGGACGTCCTACTGAAATGCCTCAACCTGATCCCCAGGTTCTTGCGCTGACTGCTCAGGTCGCTGAACTACAGCAGGAAAATGCTGCTTTACGTGAAGAAGTGATGGCCGCTGCTAGTCCACGCGGGGTTAACGCGGAAGATGGATGTTGTCCTGGTTTGGAGGGGGCTCCTCAAATCCACTGCGCTAGGGAGTTGATGGCCCTAGCTAATGAGGTGGACCATTTGAAACAAGACCAGACTGAGTTGGACAGAGACGTATAGGAGATAAATGAGCTGATTGATTTGGTAAACAACAGGTTTGCCCCTTGCCTATCAGTGGGGCCATCCCTTACTTTGCAACTGGCTGAACTCTCCACAGTTGTCACTACCCAAGGACAACACCTAGATGTTTACTGAATAACAGACCTCTCTAGCCAACTCTACAGGTGCCAGAACTACCAAGACTATGACAACCCTTGAAGAAAGTGTTTGACAACTATGGGCTAGACAACCCCCCTCCAAATCTGAAGCTGAATTCTCCCTGTGCATAAATGTACTTGATAGCAACAATGGTGGTCCAACTCCTGAGGCACACTTCAAGCCTACTTTTAAGCAAGTTTTTGATCCCAAACTCTTGACCATTTCAGCTTTCCTAACTATATACAAAACTGCCATGAGACAGGCATCAGACAAAATAAAGAAGGAACATATTCTGACTTGCCTACACCCAACCTGTCAGGAGGTAGTTGTTCCAGAGCTGCCCTCCATTGAGACCTGGGAGGACATGAAACAACTCTTGATTGACAAGTTTGGTGGTGATCTTAGCCTGGAGGTGAAAAAGGGCGCTCATGCACATATCTTTCAAGCCCAAAGAGACATTAGCTGAATTTGCCAACAGATTTTACATGGAGGGACAACAGTTAATAACAAGCAGACAATTGACGGCGCATGAAGCATATATGGCCTGCGCCCAGGCCCTAAAGGTGAATCAACTTCTATGCCTCCATTTCAAGGCCCACAAAGCTATGCTGTCCTCCATGAAAAGCATAAAAACACTGCTCCAAGATATGCATCTTACCCATTCTGGGGCAGTTGTTCAGGAAAGTTGTGCTGCTTCCAACTCTGGCACCTCTTCTTGCGGCCCTTGTATCCTCACTATGAACTCCCAGAATTCTCCTCAACGTCAGGGTTGCCACAACTGTGGTCAGATAGGCCACCACTCTTGCGTCTGCACCAATCCGCGGGTTGAAGGAGCTAATCCCAAGGATCAGTCGGGAAAAGAACAGTCAATCTAGAGGCAGAGACGCTCTTGGTTGACAATTCTTCCCAGTCTCCTCCTACACCCCTGCCTGCTACTGACTCTGAACCTGCTGATGATGAAGCTCCTCCTATCCTCCTCCTGTTCCATGACATTTCTGACAATTCTGATGTGGATGAATCTGATGTTGAAGACCCTGATGCATACAGGTATTCTGTTCTTGCCGTCCCAGAGACTATTGCTGTTCCCTACAAGCTTTAATCTGGGAAGACTACAACAACCACCAAGCCCTTGTCTGAGGCCAAAGCAGTTGTCTCCCGCCCTTATCTTACTCAGGCAAAATGGTCCCCTGTATTAGTGGAATCATCAGAGGAAGCCGCTGAAGTTGTAGACGCCATTTTCAAGAATGTATCTGTCTCACTCCCTCTCCAAACTGTATATAAGGAGTTTCTGGGACTACAACACATGATTGAGAAATGGGACAAGGAACTAGCTGAGGCACAGGATATCTTGGCTGCCTGCCACCCTTTGGACGCATCACCACCCAAGTAGAGATATCTATCCAAAAGGTCAAGATCAAAGCCGTCCTGGACACTGGTTCTCCTGTCAACATTGTTTCTTCTAAACTGATGAAGAAACTTAAGCTGGCCCCTGATCTCAACTACCATCAATCCTATGGCACCGCTGGTCTCTCCATGACTTGTGCCATTGGTGCGTACTCTGCCTTACCAATGCAATTTGGTAAACTCCTGTTGGCTGCGCCAGCTGTTGTTCTAGAAAATGAGAGCTATGACCTTTTGGTTGGTACCCAATTCCTTTGGGAATATAATGGGATCATCAACCTAAAGGATGGCTATCTTTCTATCCTAGGGTATAAAGTCCCTCTGATCTTTGAGGAGCCCATCAAAGTTCCTGGTAAACGGTTGAAGACATGTACTCTGGATTACACCACTGGGGTTTTCTCCCTAAAATATCAAACCCATTCCACCAACATGAAGTGTCCTCCCATGGCTTTTCTGGCAACTAAGGCAATCCCTCTCATGGCCACGTCTGCTATCACCATCCCCCCCAGGCTCTCAGGCTATCCTAGACTCCCAGATATCATATGAACTACCTGAATGGACTTTCTTAGAGCTGTATTCCCCTCCTTTGCTGGGGCGTAACAAGCCTTACCTTTGTCCTGGAATTCTGGACGTTTCCCACAAGGATCCCGTTCAATTACTAGTTGCCAACCTTACTGTGC
Organism: Entomophthora muscae; assembly: GCA_014839935.2. Lineage (NCBI taxonomy): Eukaryota > Fungi > Entomophthoromycota > Entomophthoromycetes > Entomophthorales > Entomophthoraceae > Entomophthora > Entomophthora muscae. Next base: position 71,719 of record QTSX02006442.1, on the reverse strand, counting down.
TTCCTATGACTGTATCCAGAGGACAGGTCGTTGGTTACGGAAAGTTGTTAAATGCTCCTGACATCTTGTCTCTTCACCCCTTTGGAACGTTTCAAGACTTTAATCTACCCAAAGACAAGCCTCAAGCCCTATCTCTTTTCACTGCCCAAGACTTCCCTCAGTTGTCCCCGGGCCAACAGAAAGAGGTGCTTGATTTACTAGACCAGTTCTCAGACATCTTTGCTAAAGATAGTACTGATTATGGGCTAGCAAAAGGTGTGATACATCAGATTGACACAGGAGATGCTCCCCCCTTTTGTGCCAAGCCATACCGCTGCAGCCAAGTGGAAGATGCACAGGTTTTTAAAGAGCTCAAACAACTGCTGGACGCAAGACTGCTAGCTCCCTCTCAAAGTCCCTGGGCTTCTCCTCTGCTCATCTTAAAGAAAAAGGATGGTGGACACCAGATTGTGATGGACTATTAGAGAGAATTCTCTAACCAAGAAAGATTCCTATCCCTTACCGCGCATTGATGACGCCCTTTGACGCCTTGGGGGTTCTAAGTTTTTCTCTGCCATAGATTTGGCGTCTGGTTACTGGCAAGTTGACCTCTCTCCAGAAGACCGTCAGAAGGCTGCACTCATCACATCAGAAGGATTTTTTGAACCTATTTTCATGCTGCAAGGGCTCTGTAATGCCCTGGCAACTTTTCAGAGGGCCATGGACTCCATCCTGCATGACTTGAAGTTGTCATGTGTCTTAGTCTATCTAGATGATATAACAATTTTCAGCGCAACTTTCACTAATCACCTAGCACATCTTAAAGAGATGTTCATAAAGATCCAAGAAGCTGGCCTCAAGTTAAAGCCTTCTAGGTGTGCTTTCTTTAAAGAGCGCCTTGAATTCCTGGGCCATGAAGTAACCCAAACGGGAATTTGTCCAATGACCAAAAAGGTTGAAGCCATTGACAAAATGCTTCCGCCCACCAACCTCCAAGAAGTACAAGTCTTTCTGGGCATGATGGGTTACTATAGACAATTCATCCCTGATTTTCCTGATACTAGTGAACCCCTGGTCCAACTATTGTGTAATGTCCCTTTCAAATGGACCGCCAGTCAACAGCAAGCCTTCAAGACCCTAAAGCAGAAACTCAAAGAAGCACCCATTTTAGTGTACCCTGATTACAATAAGGAATTCATCTTGTACACTAATGCTAGTGACCTTGCTATTGGGGCTATCTTGGCTCAACTCAACAATGAAGGTGTGGACCACCCTATAGCCTATACTTCCTGTGTGCTAAATAAGCATGAAAAGAATTATAGCGTTACAGAGAAGGAATGCCTTGCTGTGCTGCATGCAGTCAAACAATTCTGCCACTATGTGTATGGTACCCTTTTCTTTGTTGTCACTGACCACGCTTTGCTCAAATGGTTACAACAATTTAAGGAGCCTGAAGGACGCCTAGCCAGATGGGCTCTCCGCCTGCAAGGTTATGACTTCACTGTGCTCCATTGCCCCAGGATTCAACATCAGAACGCTGACGGGCTATCCCAAATGCTCATCCTTGCCCTACATCCTGCTGAGGCAGATTGCCTGTATGAGCTAATTGGCTATCCTTCTTCCTGGGAAAGTGAGACAGAAGAGGCTTGACTTGCCTTGTCCAAGTTGTCTGAAGATACCCTCATACGCGACAACCAACTCTTCAAGAAGGTGCGGTGTCAATAACTGCCATACATGCGTCCCAGTCTTTGCCTCTCTTTGGTGTCACAAGCTCATAAAAAACTGGCCATGGAGGCATAGCCAAGACCTTGGACTGGCTTCAGAAGAATTACTTCTGGGAGAATCTTTGCCTGTTGATCCCAGATGTCATAGCTAGTTGCCATGACTGCCAACTTCAGAGGCCCTGAGCGGCTTCTCACAAGTTCAAATTGGTTCCCCCTCAACACGCTTTTCATACAGTTAGCATTGATGCTGTAGGTCCTCTCCCCCGCTCACGCTCCAGATGCCGCTTTATCCCGATTGCCGTTGACCACTTCAGCAAGTGGGTAGAAGCTCGCCCTACTAAAGACATCACTGCTAAGACTACCGCTGCCTTCCTGCTGCAGGATGTTTTCTACTGCCATGGCTGTCCCCAAGTGCTGTTATCAGACAATGGGACCAACTTCAATGCCAAACTTGTAACCTCTGTTGTTGAAGCTCTAGGAACTCACCAGTTGTTCTCTGCCCCCTATAACCCTTCTACCAATGGGGCAGTCAAGCGTGAAAAATCAACATTGGTTTCTATCATGAGAAAACTCATCTACTCTGACACTGCAAACTGGGATCTATACTTACCCGCTGCTCTCTTTGCTTATTGCCTTAGCAAACATTGCGTCACCAGGTATCCCCCTTTGCCATGTTGTATGGGCGTGAAGCCACCACGCCATCACTCTTGGGGGTTCCCCTACTCTCCTCTGATAAGGCCATGAACCCTGACAACCACATCAAAGACTTAGTCAACTGCGTCATTGATATACAGGCCACTGCCTACACTTCTGCATATAAGACTAAGATGCTCGAGCTCTCTCCTGACAACGCTGGGCGCTCCCCCTTGCCTGAGTTTGCTGTTGGTGACCATGTCCTATACTATCAACACCGTGTGGGTAGGCGCGCGCACAAACTAGACTCCCTATGGATTGGTCTTTAGAGGTGACTTTCAAACGAGGGTCTGAGTACACTGTAAAGCTCCTCTCCAGTGGGCGCCCTTTTGCTTGTGTACACGCCAAGTTTCTCTGCAAGTATCACCCCCAAAGGCCAATCTAGAGGGGGGCAATGTCATGAATAACAGCATTCACCATGTTTTGATTTCGCCTTTGTTGGGCCATTTTGAGGACAAATCTCTTGCTTTTGTGTTTGACTCTTGAAATGAACTGGCTTCTGCTTCAGGAAATATGATTGTTTGGTTTACTGACTCTGCGCAACTCACTTGCCCCACTCATGCTTGTGGCAAGTGATCCTACCGTCCTGGTAGTGTTTTGTGGTATTCCTAACCACTATATATTCCATTTCACATTCACCAATAAAAATTAAGTTCTATTCACATTTTTGTCTTTGTGTCTTCTGTACTTCTGCGCCTCTCTCTAGCCACAACTAGTAGAGATTATTCTTTCAGGGCCGCAAGGTAAACGCTATTGCCTTCCCTGTCATCTAACCGAGACTTAGTACAAATCCAATCCTAAGGTTAGGATTCCCTGTTGTGTGTCTGTGCCGCACCTCAGAACACAACACCTTCCCAGTGAGCTTCTCAGCCATGTGGTGCACTTTCTGGATGTTGGTCTGGTATTGTGAAGGAGACATCTCAAATAAGGACTGAGAAAATGCAAGGAGCATCAAAATCTTGTTCCCTTTGTTGTTGTCAGGGGAGACTGCCAAAATATGATTCAGTACAACCTTTTGGTTCTGGACATGCTGTGGTGCTGATTTTTTAGAAGCAACAGAGTTCTTAGTCTGTGTAAACAGTCAGACCAAATGGTAAATGGTAAGGCTGATAATGGCAGTGACCAAGTTGACAGCCAGGCTCTTAATGATAGCGGCGTAAAGCAGGTGGCTTGAAGAGGTAATTTCTGAGCTTCTGAGTAGGAAGCCCAAGAGAGGTTCCAACAAACTGTCAGGGACCCACTTGAAAGGGAATAAATCACCAATTTTATGGGCCAAGTCCCTTAGATTTTGCCCTGAAATAAGTGAACCAATAAGAACTATAACCATTGAAAGGTGACCAAACTGACCTAGGTAGGCAAATCTCTTTCCTTAGAGAGCTAAACTTTCCTAGGAGATAATACCCTACCAGTTATATTAGCAGGTAGAAGGACATGTTGGGTTGAACCAGGGAAATCTCAGCTTTGGGAGGTTTAGCAGTAGAACAGCCATAGTTGAATTTTCTCCCCCAATGTCCATAAGGATGTTTAAATCAACCATGAACCAGGGACTCCTCTTTGGTGAGAATCTTCTGGTGAGGAGTTGTGCCATTCAGTGGTACAGGTTTGCCCTTCAAGGGAAAGGACAACAGGCAGGAGAGAGAATAGAAACGGCAACAGCGCCCATGTCAACACTAAAAACGTTGACAGTGGCTATGTTGACACTTTTAATGTTGACACTATAGTAAAGTGACAACCCAGTTTTACTTAATGTTGTTTCCTGGATGTTGACACTTTTTTAATTAACGGCGCACTTTACCCTAAACATTTTTAATATAAAAAAATATTTTAAAATACTTTATTATACTAAAATGATCCCAGAGAGTTAAAAAATGCAATAAAAAATACTATAAGTAATAAGAATAAGGAGATATAAGTAACTATTTTTCAGTTTACTATGTAAATTACACTCTTTATTATAAAATTATTTTTTATTTCCATAAAAATTAAAATTCCAATGAACCAAAAATAAAGATATTTTAAATATCATAATAAATAAAAAATATAAGAAAATTCTAATTTTAATTTATTATACTTTATATAAGCATAACTGAAATTATCTCATAGCTTAAAGAAAAAATAACAAAATATAAGATATTTCTTACAAAACCACATTGAAAATGTATCTGAAACTTACCATTTATACCTAAAAAGATTAGTACTATCCAAAAAATTTAAAATTTAAAAGTTTAAAAGTAAAAAATATATAGGCAAAGTAAAGCAAAGTTTATTTGGCTAATTAAAGCCACCAGCAAGAGCAGTTGCAACGTCCTCAAGGTACTTCTTGATCTCCGCCACCTTGTACTTTTTCTTTACTACCTTCTGCACGTACTCCTGGTATTCCTGGTCCTTAGACTTCCTCTTCTTGGGGGCCACCCAGTTGGCCAGGTCACAGAACTTGGAGACAGTCCGGGCCTGCTCCTCCTGCAGCTTCTGGAAGAACTTGTTGAACTTGGGGTTAGTCCCAAACTTGGTCTTCAAGTGCTTGTTCTAAACCTCAAGGCTAGAGGTGGTCTTCATATCCCCCTTGAGGCAGGCGCATTGACAGTTCCAAGGGGCAGTGGCCCCACTCTTACCTCTCCAGGCAGTCACCTTCTTGCCCACCCATTGCTGCTCAAAGTACTCCAGGTAGCTTTCAAAGATGGTGGAGTGCTTTTTGATATAAGCATCCTCCTGGAGGGCCTCAAAGCTAAGCCCAGTATGCTCTGGGCGCACAAAAGCCAAGGCAGCAAACTGGGTCAGGGAAAAGAGGCACTTACCCTTACTATTGTTAAGATACTTGTCAAAAAGATCCTTCTCGCTCTTTAGATTCTTGACAAAGGCCTTTCAAAAATGGAAGAAGCAGCCCTGGACTTCTCCATTGAAGGTGGCCTGGAAGGCTCTGAACTGAGCCTGCTCAAAGTCCATTATTATAACCTTTGGCCCAAGTGAGCGCACATGAGCTAGCTGCTCAGCAGCTAGGGTTAACTCATCCTTCTCATCAGAGGAGGGATTTGCCCTTGTGGTGTGGGTGGGAGGGGGGAGCTGGTTGACAGGAAGGGAGCTCAAAGCATCCTGGACAATCTTGAAAGCTCTGGCATAGACCTCTGTCTTGGCACCAGGAAGGAGAAAGAACACAAGAGGGATGACCTGGTCATTGAACTGCCCATGCAAGACCCAAAGCTGCTTGAAGAGAGGGGGGCAAGTAGCAAATGTGCCGTCGCACAGCCAGGTGGTAGCAGTGTTCAGCTGCTCCAGGTTTTGGGTTGTGGCGTAGGCTACAATCCTATCCTCTACTTCCTGCCCATTGTCATGGAGCAGGAACATCTCACCATCCTCTGTCTTCTTGAGGGCATCTGTGAGGATAAGGTCCTTGATGTTGGTGGCACTCTTGGCCAGGGGATTGGAGGCTTGACGCCTATCACTTACAAACTTGTCCAACTGATTGTGAGTTGGAACCCTCTTCAAGTTGGTTGGGGAGAGGTACTTGCAAGCAAGCACAGCCAGCTGGGTGGCAGAAAGATCTTTGGAAGTGGGCATAATCTGCACCAGATTCCACTTCAGGAGGCAGGAGATGGTAGTGTTGGGCATGATGCAGGTATGCTTGCCCTTTATGGTTTGGACCAGGTCCCAGCGCTCAGTGTTGAGCCGCACTGGACAGGAGCGGTCCTCACAGGTGTAATGGCGGCTCTTAAAGCCCTGGTTGGCATTGTTGCATGAGAAGATGTATTCATTGGCTACCATGGCTTGCCCACCTTTAACACTCATGATGGGGAAAAACTTGGGTAGGGTGGAAGGAACCTTGAACTTGCCATTAACGTTGCAGATGTTGTGGGCCAACAGAGGGTCCCAAGGGCCAGCAGGAGCATGGGGGAAGCCAGGGAAGTAATTGGGGCAGGGCTTCAAATCATCCCCAGATGAGCTTGAAGGGGGAGAGTTTGGTGGGGGTGGGGAAGCAGAAGGAGGCTTGTTGTGGTGCTCCTCATGTGCAGGAGACTTATCCTTGGGTGGGGACTTTTGGGCTGAGTGCTTCTTCCTGGTTGGCTCCTTGTCAGAAGCCAAGTTGTAAAAACTGTGCTCTGTAAGAGAGCCATCAGTTTCCTCTCCCCCAGTGGAATGAGCAGGGCTCTTCTCATGAGAGGGCTCAGGGAAGGGCTTTGGGGATGGTTTGGGGGTGGCTTTCTTTGACGAGACAGGCTTCTTCTTGGTGGCTTTGGTTGGCTTGGAGGGACGCTTGGTACCCTTTGGCTGCTTAGAGGTATTCTTGTCCTAAAATAATAAGTAAAATGGTTTAAAATAAAGAAAAGTATGTAAAAAAACAAACAAAACAACTTAAAAAGCATAATATAAAAAAGTAAATCTTAGATGGTTTTTATTGGCATTTAAATGTTAAAAATTATTTGTATAGTTTTTATTTTATTAAAGTTATAAATAACAAGATAAAAGTTGATAGAAATATGTGAAAGTATTATATTTAGATATAGATTTTATTTTAAAAATTAAAAAATATGAAAGAGCAAAGTCAAAAATACAACATATCAAAAAATGAGAAGTTTTTATTATATAAAACATAAAGTTTTATATGTGAGAAGTGAAAAGCGTCAACATTATGATTGACAATTAGTAAAAAAAGCTGAATTCTCACTGTCAATTACAAAAATTGTAGACATTATTTTTGACAACATTCTCACTGTTGACATTATTTTGAAAATTTACTATGAAAAAACATAGTACGCTTAATTAAATTTACACGGGCTAGCAAAAAATTAACTGTTTCCTGTGTATTTTTGTTCACATATAAAAATTAAAAAAAAACATATAAAAATAAGTTAAAAAAGTATCAAGGTTCTTTATTTCTTTATTAAAAATTATATTTGGGTAGTGGGAATATGATATTTTACCATTGTGCTTAAGTAAAGTTGTTAATAAGTTGTTGGTAGATATTGAAAAGGGTAAAGTGTTGACAACGTCACTTACAACATTCTTTATATGAGGTGGTATATTAATCAAGGCCTAATTGCGCCACTCTAATTTGCTTAACTCCACCCTGGGGGTAATCACAAGCAAATAAACAACATTTACAAGTGTCAACATTATTTTTAATAATAAATTCTATAGTAACTTATATAGTAAGTCACGCTTAAATTATTGGATCACCATTAGCATCCAATCCACTTAATATATTAAAGCCGTAATAAGTGCCGCATAAATATATATAACATGAACATTCCAACAATCAAATATATGTGCACTGTGTTTTTCAATATAATAATTCAATAAAAAAAATTTTAAATGTGCACTTATTTTTTTACTGTAGATGCTTCAGTTTTGTTATTAAAAATAAGTTTGGCTTAAAAAGTGTCGACATTGACACTTTTACGTCATGAAATCAAATAAAAAATAAACTAATTTTTATTAGTAAACGTAAAGGGAAAATCAGGTTAAATTAAGTTTTTTATTAAGCTTAATATTAAATTGTGTCGAGATGGCCACAATTTTGTTGTGTTTTCTGGGTTTGCACCCCTGAACGCTTTAAAAAAGAATTAAGCTAGCGCAACTAGCAAAAAACATAGGAGATTTAGAGTTTTGAGTTGACAGTGGCCATGTTGACAAAGTGTTGATATGGCCACTGTCAATATTTTTAGTGTTGACATGGGCACTGTTGCCATAGAAACCAGAACAGGAAATAGTTTCCCTTTGTGGTCCTAAGAAGTATCAAGATAGAAGTGTGTGCAAGATAAAATAGAAAAATTCTTTATTGTTGCAACAAGTATAAAGATAATAAAAGCTGACTTTAAATACTGCTTTGGTAAGATAAAATAAAGTAGAGGGTTGTCACAACATCTTTGATTACTCCCCCTTGGGGAATTAACACCCCAAGTAGTTCACCAAATAAGTCATCAAGTGGCTCACCAACTAATCATTAAGTTGGTGGCACCACTATCATTCAACCATCTATGATGGGTATCAAACATCCAGATCCTAAAAGGAACACAACTTGATTAAGCCTTGTGACTTAAGAAGAACATTACTCAGATAAGCTTCATGACCTACATGATGTACATGGACGGTATGTGGCCTCCCATGATACTATATAATATCTTATATTCATATCAAATAAAGTATCACTCTCTTCTTAATTTTCCTTTATCTTGTTTAATATACTTCCCAGAAGTATATACTTGACAGGGTAAAAAGAGGTGACAGGAGGGTTAAACCCCAGGTTTCTTGGGGCAGAAACCTGCTAAGAGGATCTTAACCAGGATTTTCTTAACTTGATTGGATATCTCGCCAAGAAACCAAGAGAAACAGTGAACACAGAGGAAACAGAACCATATTCTAGGCTTTTCATATGAAAAGAAGCAGGTTTGCATACAGTGTATTCTGGTAAGAACGTCAAGTGCGGCTGAGATGATTATAAGCAATGAAAGCAAAAACTGCTGGGCAAGCAGCCAATCAAAGACCAAGCAGTTGGTGATATTGTTGTTAAATATGTTAATCTTTCTGTACTTAGGATTGGGAGCAAAAGCAGAAACCAAATGAATAACTTCATTATAAATAGGTAATCTATGTTTGAACTCTTTGCTAACATTAACGCTTATGTTTCCAGGGGGTTCAGAGTTTGAGTCCTGTCCTGGTCCTTTGTGCCATTAATTGTTTCTATTTTTAGTTCTTTTTTGTATGACAATGACCCAATTTGTTAATTAAAATTATTGTAAATTGAACACACATTGTTGTAGTCAGGGGATAATTCCCTGACATCCCCCTTGGTCCTTCCCTTCATTTCTCACCAAATTCTTGGGGATCTCTGCTAAATTACGCCTGGATATTTATCCAAAATATTTACTAAAAACTCAAGAAGAGTCATCACCCTATTAATTGCATAATTATTTCAAAAATTTCCCCGCCTAACCCACCCAAGAGACACTCATGGTTAAATATCATGTGCAAGATCATCTGGGAGCAGTGTTATGTGCACCCAAGACAGGTCACTCAATTTTGATTGAGTCAGTTTATTCTTTGATTTTGTCCATAAAGATTTGTTTAAATTTTCCTGCCTCAAGAAATGCACCCATATCACCTCCTATCATCAGTTGATTTGTTTGGGACACTCAACTTCTCACTCCAAACCCATTCCCTCTTTTAAATGATTGAAAGAGTTGCAAAAGACCTTGCTTTATTATTTTCTAATCTAATAAAGTTTGAAATTTGTTGGTAATTTTGGCAATTTGGTTTTACCTGTTGCTTTAAGGTGTTCAGTTGCTTTCTTCCCCCCTTTTGGCCTCCCTAGAACTGTTCATAACAACCTTTCAATTGTTACTGAAACAATGATTTTATTACTGGTTGAGAGCAAGGCTCTATTTTTAACTAATCTGCCCCCCAATTCTCACAATTTTGGCCCCCAAAAAGCCATTAAGAGATCCACAAGGTTTGGAACAAGCGCCAGGACATAATAATAGTGTGTTGTCACTACTGGGCAACCAACCAGATGATGACATTGCCAGGAAAACAGTGTCATGTGACCAGCCAACCAACCAGGATGCATTGCCCAGCTAAAGGCCAATTTTCTAGCAGTATATAGCTGGAGAAGTTAAAAATTCCCTCCTTGTTAACATCTCCAAATAAACAACTGTGAGTTTATGCAATCTGAGCATTTGGCCTTTGCAAAAGTTTTTTATATCATTAAAAATATTATACTGTTGGTACTTTCAAACAGAGAGTACTTGCAGCTCTAATGCTAGCACTGGGAGAAAGAGCAATTTATTGCTGCTTCTACTCAACCAATGTTTTCCCCTATTTTTCCCTCTAGAGTACTGGTGTCACAATAGTTTTCATAATGGCGGGTATTATTTGTCCTAACCAGAAAGCCAAGGAATTGGGGGGAACAGTTAACCAAGTTGACAGATCTAAATCAAACCGTTGATTGAAAATGGGTTACTGCCGCTCTGGTTTGTCAGTAAAATATGATTACCCAAGGAAGATTGACACTGATAAATAGATGTAATCTAAGGGTTGCCCAATAAAACCTTGTTTATCAGAATGGTCATTGAAAATTAATCATACAAAGGTTTTTTGCGTTCTGGACTAGGTACTCTTGGAATGAGACAGAATATGAGCCATGGATTTGGATGGTTTTGCTTAGTCAATAATTTTGGTACATATTGGAAAATTTTCACTGTTCAACTCTCAAGAGTTGAGTCCTCCCTAAAAAATATACTGTCACAACATCTTTGATTACTCCCTCTCAGAAAAGCAATCTCAACTAATCATTAAGTCAGTGGCACTCTTATCATTTGCCCATCTATTACAGGGATCAAACATTTTGAGTCCTAAAAGGAACACTACTTGGACAAGCCCCATGACCGTCATGACGTACATGGACAGTATGTGGCTTCTCATGATACTATATAATACTCTAAACTCATATCTAATAAATCATCATTATCTTCTTAATTTTCCTCTTTATCTTGTTTATTATACTTCTCAGAAGTATATACTCAATAATACTCAATAAACTTAAATTATCCCCTGGTCAACCATTATTTAAAATGCATCTTTTAGTGGGCCTGCTTCACTATATTCCTTACAACTTGATTCTAAATCAAATTGTAACTGGAAGATGGGGTCCTGCTTTGGGCTGTAAATTGTCTATGCCACCTAACATTACACTAATGCCCTCTAATCCTGGAGTGTTCTCCTCAGAATCCAAAACTGAGAATATTGCTACTTCCCAATGTCCAAAGTTTTATTTTTAGGTCTCTCTCATCTTGTTTCAGGCTATTTATCTGGGACTTTTTGGTTGGGTTCAATTATCTTGTTAAATCCTAGTGTATCTTTTGGAAATTTTACTAAATGTTATTTGAAGCTTTGGTAGTGGTTAATTATCAACTTCTTATGGATTTGAGTGGTTATTCCACACCACTTGGAGACTTTTTCATACTACCCAGCAATTTTTTGTCACAACTGGACCAGGGAGTAGTTCCTGTTTCTGTGCCCCCTTCTCCTTTCAAGGTATCACCCATCTTTTCTAACTTGCCCGCCAAGCCAGTCTATGAGTGCCGCCATAGGAAAACTCCCCCTTGCCACTGTCATCTCATCATATTATTAAATTAATCTTGGGTCTGCCTATCTTATCATAATAGGGCTTGCTGAACAAGTGATTTCCTACATGAAAGTATGGTGTCTTTGGGCTACTGCTGCAAATTATGTGATGAGGATGGCCCCATCATCTACTGGGCCTTTCAGGCCAGACTCTTTCTCTTGACTGAAGGCTCCCTTGAGAGTGACCAGGGCTGTGACATTTAAAGCTCACTTGTATCCTTAAAATTAATATAAACAGCAGTCAATTAAACATCCTAACTTCAAACTACCATAAAATCTTAAAAATTTAGCTTTTTAAATAAACTAAAGAATAAAAAAAGCTCTTGATCTTATCTTTATTTTTTTTAAAAAAAAAGTAAGCTGTATAGTAAAAACTTAACTATTTAGTAGCTTTAAAGTGATCTTCTTTATTTTTTATCAAAATAATATAATATAATATAATCTGGCCTATGCTTTTTTAAATTGCTTTTGCTTTAATATTGATCATAATAATATTTTTTGCCAATAAAAATAGGCTTATTAGCTTTATTTCAATAGTTTACAGTATAATTTTTTATTTCTTATTAATTCATTACTATTTTAAATATATGATTTGTAATTAGTTACTTTTGTCAGGGTGAAGTAGAGTGAGAGCTCATCATAATTAATCAAATGGAAATTGTACACCCAAATGAGGATGACATTACCAATGAGGAGGAGACAATGTGTGTTTGCTCAGAAATAGTAATCCTTAAAGAGTGAGTAAGGAAAGATGCAGCAGAAGATTATGCACAGATACATCAGGAAGACCTTAATTTGGCTCAATGTCAAGAAATCAGCAGTATAGATAGGTTCACATTCAATTTTGCAGGTTTCAGGAATTATTTTGGAAGGAGGAGGAAGATTACCAGAAAATTGTAGAAGTGAGAATGCAGAATCTAGTAATCTGGTTATTAAAATCTGATTGGGAAATATTGAAATAAGTGAATCATTGAGACAAGATATTGATTAAAGATAAAATATCAAACTACTAAGATAGTTTGGTGGGGATATTGTTACTTAAGACCTTTGGGTGCATCTTTATGAATTGGCCTCCTAGTATGTAATATTTGGACAGCTTACAGATACCACCAATGGTGATTCTATAAGCTTTTACCTGACCTCCTTTGAGGTCAGGATTTTTTGACCAGCAGGTCATGGGATGAGAAATTGGATGTGGGGCATCTGCGCTCCACTTGGACCTGATTTCCTGTGCCACTGTCAGGGAATTCTTCCCTGACTACATCAATTATTTGGGGTCTATAAATCAAGACACCAAGACAAAGGAAACCAACAACCAAGTTTTAGACACCAATGTGACCTCTGGGAAGGAACCAGACGGGGATCAAACCCAAAACCCTAAGTACCAGGTCAACATTAGTTTATATTCAATCAGTTTACATACATTACCTATTTATATTAAACCAATTCATTTGGTTTTTGCTTTCAAACTTCAATTCCAGTTCAAAAAGGTTATTATTTTAAGACACAACATCACTTACTGCTGTGCTTCTGATTGGCTGAGCAAACCATGCTTGACGCTCTAGAACCTGCTCTACTTAACTTTGAGCCAAGCTCTGTATTTGATGTTCCTTGACATTCAACAATTACAGTAGTTTTAAAAGCTATGGCAACAACCAAAAATACCTCAGATTTAAAAGAAATGATTTCAGATTTGAACAAAATCCAACTATCAGGTTAAAATATACACTCTGTTAACAGGGATTTTTGGCGTTAATGGGCAAAATGAGACAACACAGCAAAGAAGTGCTCACGCGCAAAGCAAAACTATTCAAAATACAATCCAAAATACATTGATTCACAAACAAAATGGTGTGAGTTGAATTTTGTTGTACATATGTTTAATATGTGAATTGGTGGCAAAATACACCCAAGCAAGGTGAGTCAAAACTCAATCAAAAAACAAAACACAATAGCAACTCACTATGTAAACAAAATCACTCAACCAGTGTGTGCAATGGATTGTAATCAAGAATTATACCAAGGTATCTAAAATAAGACACACAATCTGAGACATAAATTCTAAAAATATTGTGTTGGGTGCTTAATTTGGCGTAAATCTGGGAAAATGGGTGAAAATTATTTCAGGTATTCTAAATTGGGTGTGATAAAACCAAAACCAACTAATTAAGAAATAAAAAATCTATAATTGGGATATGGGGGGAATATTAATCAAATATCCATATTCAGATAAAAGCAAAAATTAAAATTAGGAAGTAACTTAATTAAGTTTTATTTAATATTTTATTAAATTTTAAAATGGAAGGAACACAACACCAGAGTACCAATGCACCCAGAGTGCACTGCGGTTGCAGTTGCCCCCACGGGTCAAAGAATAGAGTTAGTGCAGCCCAAGTGCCTACTCAAGAAGGAAATGGGAGAGGAGAGTTCAATAGGGACGTTGCACTGACACAGCTGGATCAAGAAGCACAAGCTGCTAGGGTGAAGAGCATAAACCCTTGGGTCCCAAAGCTGACCTGGAAGCCAACCAAGGTCACCACTACAAATAAAGTTAGAAACAAGGAGGTAGAACTTACTTCATATGTGTTTGATGTTGTGTACTGGCAAGAGTCAGTCCCGTCAGCCATGCTGGAGAAGGTGAAGCCTGTACTTGATACTAGCTATGAGCCCTACGTCAGTGATGGCAACCAGGAAGAGGACAAGAAGCCTGAGTTCTACCAAACTGATGAGGGACAGCCAGTGCACAAAAAGATTGCAGCCTTCTACAACAAGGTACCCATGCCCTTTATTGTGCCCAATGCCAACAAGCCAATCCCCACTGCTAAAAAGCCCACCCAGAAGCGCATCCCTGACATCAAACGCATCATCCTGCTTAAGCTAATGCATGAATCAGGCAATTAAAAGGCGGCTGAAGCCCTTGTTGGAGTGGATCCCAAGTATGCCAGCAAGACCTTCAGCAAGTTCATTGATACTGGCAGAGTCCTTGCACAGAAAATCCTTGCGTGTTTCTACCATGCTCACCAAGGAGCACAAATAGGCAATCCGCCATTAGATAACCTGGGACTGCCATCTTGAACTGGAAAATATACAGACCATGATCAAATCTACTTTTGGGTTGAGGCCTTGATTTCCTTTTACTACCATCTGCTCAAGGGAATTCTCTTTTCCTGGAAAAAGCTCAAGGTATCTTCCTATAATAGAAACAGCCCGACCAACATTGAGACTCAGAAAAAATACGCTGAGGCGTACACTGCCCTCAAAGCCAAGGGGACGGTCAAATTCTACTACATTGACAAATCAGAATTTGCCTTGTTAATGTGCAATGGGCATTGATATGTCCCAAAAGGCTCCAATGACAGGATGGCTTAGTGTGCTGCAGTCTGTGCCACAGCCTATTTGATGGTGGCTCTCCTTGGTCCAAAGGGGGTCAAGCTGTATCAAATAATTTTGTGATCTCTAATAGCCGGACCTTCCTATCATTTCTCTGATTGGTCCAGGAGCACCTGAGGCGCACAAGCCTGGGCTTCACCAACGTAATTGTGCTGGACAATGTTGGTCTCCATAAGGTGGCAGAGTTTCTTGCTGAATTTCCATCAATTGACACCAGCATTGCAGTGGGCCCCCAGCAATTGGCTACAAAAAATTTGCGCCTTCTCTTCCTCCCTGCTTATTTGCCCTTCCTAAATCCCATCAAGGAAGTCTTTGGGTGGCTCAAGCAAGTCATCAAGCAAGGGACCCCAACTGGGACTGAGGACCTGTTTGATTTGCTGCAGGCTGGGATCCACACCCTCCCAGCTGAGACCGTGGCCAAATTCTATGGCCACGCTGATTTGTTCATTCCTGTGTGCCTTGCCAAACAGCCAATTGATTAAAGGCTTAGCTTGTCTGACTTTTTCATATTCTCTAATTCACTATTCAAGATTTATTAATTATCATTTTATATTTAGGTGTTTCTAAGCCTGCAATCACATTCAGTAGGACCATCAATGAAGGTTAATAATTTATTTATTTATAATCATTTTTTATTATGGCATCTAAGGGTATCCCAAACACTTGATACTGGATTACACAAATATATTTATATCACTTTTGTCAGATAAATATAAAATCAAATTAAAAAAGTTAAATGTAAAGTGTATGGATTAGAAGTAGATTTTATTAACATATATTATTATGCTTTTATTAAGACCTTCTCTGGGATATATTTTGCAAATCTCATTTGCTAAAATAAGACTTAAAAAAAATTAATAAAAATAATCTAGGGTATAGGTATGTTTATTGATATATAGAAAAAATTAAGAGCGTCTATAATGGGTTCAGTGGTATGTACCCACCCCGCAATGGAGGTGGCGCACAACCTCTACCGCCACACCGTGGAAGGTGGATACACCCTTATTAAAATACTCCCACCTGCTGGTGAAAGTCAGTACAGTCAGGTGGGAGAGAAGCAGCAGCTTCTCAGGCAGGGCCGCAAACCTGTATATCCCAGCCAGAGCCAGGGCGTCCTGGATAACGTGGTACATTGAGTTGTATCTGGGGGAACCTTCTTCCCATCCAGGGAGAGCCTGGCCTTGTCAATCCCTAGTAGGGCCCCATCAAAATCCTCTACAAACGCGCCCATCCTGAAGTAAAAGAGATACCCCAGGTAAACCACCAGATGAAGCCTTTGCCCAGCAAAGGCTTCAGTAAAATTGCACAATTTATTAAAAACGGCACTGATCTTCTTCTCATGTTTTGTTTTAACAAGGGACAGCTCCATTGCTTGTGGGACCCCCGTCTCATTGGCACTCCAGGCCAGCTCAAAGTCTGCCAGGAGAATTTTTGTCTTCTTTATAGCTGTTGCATCTGCAACAGCCAGTTTTGCCACTGCGCGCCCAAAGTTATCCAAGAGGTAAGAGATGGTATGCTCTACTGGGAAGCAGAAGCAAGCAGCCGCATGGGCCTGGCCCATCTCTTGCACATTCTTGAATGGGAGCATCTCCAGGATGTCCCAAACAAGCTCAATGAAGATTACACAGTAAACTCCACTGAGAACCACCGGGTCCAGGCGGACCAGTTGGGCATCCTTGTAGGCAGTAACTGCCCACTTGGATGCCCCCTTGGCACTATTCAACCCAGCTAGTATGTTCCTTGTCATTGGAAAGGTACCATGGACCCTGTCTTTGAGCTCCTGCAAGACAGGGGGGACAGATAGAGCTGTTTAGCCACGTGAGTGGCATAATTTGAATAGAAGGTGGGAAGGACAAAAGGAACTAGGACCCAGCAGAGTTCATCATCAATGTTTTCTAAAAAAAGATAAGTATTTAGAAATTTTTATTAATTATAATTTTTATGTACCTTTTCAGGTTTCCTCTTTGCTGGAGGCTTTAGCAGGCTTAGCCATTCTTGGCGCAAGCAGTTGGGCGGACAATTCTGTTCCTCAGTTCTTGCTTGCTTGGCTGGCTTGAGATGTGCATACATCTCAGGATTGTTGACCCAGACAGACGGCACAGAGAGGGCAAATGACTTGAACTAAAGGCCCTCAACTACAGTTTTTTGAACTTGAAGAAGACACTCAATTGTTATTTTGGGGGTGTCTGGCATCTTGTCCATGAATGACTTGGCGGACACCTTTTCAATTTTGTCCCCTGTAAGAACAGCAGCCTTGACTTTTGCCTTGACCTTGCAGTCAATATCTTTAACTTTGGCAATCACCAAGTTGAGGTCTTTGAGTAGTTTTTTAAGTTCTTATATTTGAGTTTTTTACTAACCTTTTCATATGATTTTATAGCTTTCATCCCAATAAAATCTGTATTATTCTGATACTATTGTCTCTTTGTTTATCCCTGTTTGTTTTCACATTACTCCAATATCCCATTTTTCCCCATTGTGTATATGTTTTACGCTCATCTCAATATGTGTTGTTTGCTTTGTGTTGTCATTGTTTCCTTAATTGCCATATTATTTTTGGCACTTTGCATTGCCCCTTGTGAAAATATTAACAACAATTTGGTGGTTGTCAAAATTTGAACTGAAAAATTATAGATTAATTGTGTTTAGATAAAGTTATTAGTGATCCAAATTCAAAACCTTAATGATAAACTTTAAGCTAATCAGGAGCCAAGTGATAAAGTGATTGTTGTGACATAATGGGTCATTCAATAATTCTTTGATGCATGTGTTCTAATTAATATGATTGGCTGGATCTTTTGCTATTATGCGCCATTGTTGCTGTGGCAAGTTGTTGGTGGACTAGTGACCAATCAGCTGCTGGGTTAGCACTAGTCCATCAACAACTTGCCACTGCAACAATGGCGTACAATGGCAAAACAACTAGCCAATTGGATTAATTAGCGCACATGCATCAAAGGATTATTAAATGACCCATTATGTCACAACAATCACTTTATCACTTGGCTCCTGATTGGCTTAAAGTTTATCATTAAGGTTTTGAATTCAGATCAGTAACAACTTTATCTAAAAACAGTTAACCTATAATTTTCTAATTTAAATTTAGCTGATCACCAAATAGTTGTTAATATTTTCACAAGGGGCTGTGTTTGGGTACTAAAAATAACTATGTTCTGGATATAGATACACGGCATAGTAAATATATGATTTTATAGAAATAAGCTTAACATAAAGAATATAGCCAACTATAAACAAAGAGAACATGAACAATTGAAATTCAAAATAAAGATAATATAAATAGAAAATGTTTGTCAACAGGGGGTTTATTAGGGCGGGGAAGAGTGATGCCTAGTAGGCAGAATAGTGCAGGAAGGAAGATGTAGAGGAAAGGCTGGCCTGGGGGGTCTGGTATTTGGTGGATGGGGCTGGAAGGTGGGGGGTGACGGGGATAGGGGTAGAAGGATTGCGTGTGATGGCCTTCATATACCGCTTGTTATATTCCTCATCTGTCATTGGCTGGATGGGCTGGTAGGTGGCTGTGGAACGGGGTGAGAGGCGCTTATCTTTATGTGATTGGTTGCCCATGTTCACATGGAAGACAATTTGGGCAAACAAGTTAGCCACAATTTGGCGGCCAAAGAGAGAATTGTGATCAAGGACCCCAAGATAAAGGTCGTTGAAAGCCTGAGAGCAGCGCTCCTGTAGTGTGGATTCTATGTTAAAAAAGACAACATCATTCAGATGGATGTCTGCAGGCCAGCTGGGTAGACTGAGGCCTGGTGCCCGCGTCCCTGGATGGCCTCAAGGGGGGTGGAGCTACCCTTCATCTGGTGGCTCAAGAAAACCCGGTACTTGGAATTTGAGCCATCCCAGGAGTTGAATAATCCACCAAGGATGTGGCTGTATGAGTAGCCATTGATGAAATCTGGGTTTGTCTAATAGTAGACAAAACCCTTGGCTGAAACAGCCAGAAATGCACCAATAAACATCCCCTTCTTGATCTTCTTCCTTCCATTTTTAGCAGCAGCTTTTTCTTGCTCACCAAACTTGTCAAAAACAATCTATAGCTTGTAGTAAAAGACAAATATGATGTCATCTGTTAGACTAGTCAGGCATCAGACCAGGGTTGATTCAATGGTGGCATCATATGGGGAATTCTCAGCGCCATCACATTAGTTGCCAGTAAAATTGGTAAGAACCTGTATGAAAGCCACCTTTCTGTGCATCCAGAGCTGCACCATGCGCTCAGAGATCCATATATTATGATGTGCAAGCTGTTTGCGGACCTGGGTTAGGGGAAGCTTGGGGTCCTGCTGGAGGAGGTCAAGAATTATTGGGTAGGCCTCAGTTATCTGGGACTCAGGGGCCTTCTTTGGATTCTTGGCCGTCCCAATCAGATTCCCCTTATTCATTAAGTTATTGAATTCCTGCCTTATTGTGGCTCAGGTAAATTGCAATTGGGTTGCAATCTGTTCCCAGGACAGACCATGCAGGTTTAGTGCCACAATTTCTTGGAGAATTTGGGTGGTGATGATTCATTGTTTGGGGCGCTGGGCCGCGGAAGCTGAAGCTGAAGCCTGATTGGCTGTAGGGGGGAAGGTTGACTAGCGGCAGGAAGATGTCTCAAATCAAGGTTGCCATCCTGATTGGTTGATTGATGAGCAGCTTGGGTGGGGGTGGGTATGGGAGCAGGGGCAGAGCTAGACGCAAAGTGACTATTGAACAAGGCAAAGCCATATGGGTCAGGGGTCAGGTACAGGTCAGCTTTCTTGTTACCTGCTTCAAAGGCTTGGGTATAAACAGGTGCCTCCACGCCCTGAGCCTTGCCTTCATTGAAGCTGGATTGGCTGCTGCTGGCTTGGCTGCTGGCGCCGTTAAAGATGTTTGTTGTAATATATGCAGCCTGGATGCTGATTTCTACAAATAGTTAGTCTACTACTTCTTTATCTTAATACTATACCTGTTGTGGTATAGTGACAGCCTGGGTAAGGACAGAAGAATATAAGAATATAATAAGACAAAACTGGTATTTATTTAGATAGTATTGCACTTATATAGTGTGAGGCGGGGGAATTGCCACCAGAGGCAGGAAGGCACAGACAGAAGGACTTCCCACATGGAGGAGAGTGGAGTGGCACAGCTAAAAGTCCTGCGCAAGAGAACAACCGCTTTCTCACGGCTTTCCTTAAGGAGGTAGATATAAATAACTTTGCTGTTCTATTTATAATCCTGGAAGTAAAGCCTGTGCCTTGTGTGCATTCAAAAGGCAAATTGAACACCTGTTTTAGAGGCGTTTTTACCATCTTTACCCCTAGTAAAATCAGGATGCAATAGCGCATTTGTGCAACTTTTATGTCGCTTAATTCCTAGATAGACAACTTAATGTCTAATCTATTCAATCTACAATATTTCCCTCCACTATATTAGACAACAGGGTCAATAATGGCTTGGCGTCTCTAGGTAGTGGCTATAGTGTTATGGTCAATCACATGTCTTGTTAGGTGGGGGTTTGTTGCCCAATCCTTGGTCATTGGCTTTGAGGGTCCGTAGGTAACCAGTTGTGTTTCCTGGCTGCCATTCAGGTGGTAGAACAGTCGGTGTGGTACAGGAAGAGTCTTGTCAGTCTCCAATAGACACCTTGCTCTTTTATTCTTATTCCTCATACTTTGGTGCAACACTATTGCAAACAGGACAACAACCCATGGAATTTTTTAATTAGGCTTTTGTTTTTTTGGGTTGTTGTCCTCATTAGGGCTTACTCTTGGTCACTAGGAGCAGCACGCATATACTGAGCGTGTACTCTAGTGATCAATTGCCCAGAATGGGGCTCCTTAATGGTGTAGGAGTTGGGGCCAGTCTTCTGGATAACTTGAACTGGGCCTTTCCAAAGGGAGGCAAGTTTGGATTCACAGCTATACCCTCTATTGCTGAAGAAGTAGACTGAGTCTCCTATCAGGTAAGTGGGTAAGGCAGGGCGTTTAGATGCAGTTTGTTTTTATGTCCTGCAACTTATGGTTTAAGTTTACGGTGTAGGCCTCTGATTGCAAGCAAATAAGAGTTTGAACCAGCTTGTTGAGGTATGCCTCTGGGGACACAGTCAGGCTGGGCTTTACCAAGGAATATAGTAAAGGGGAAAGTCCTGGTTGCCAGCTGTAGAGCAGTTGGAAGGGCAGCTTGCCAGTGGCCCAATGGTACCCAATGTTATATGCAAAGGTGGCCGCAGGCAGGAAGGTATCCCATTCAGTCTCATGTTGGTGACTGAGCTTCCAGAGTATCTGGACCAGGCTCCCATTAGTGCGCTCTACCATGCCATTTGTCTGTGGGTGGTAAGGAGTGGATAGTGTCCCACAAATTCCCATCAGTTGGTTGAGGCGGGGGATGATATAACTGGTGAAGTTGGTACCATTGTCTGTCAGCAGAATCTGGGGGCAACCATGTTTGTATATGATATTCTCCAGGATGAACGTGGCTGTCACCAGTGCAGATTGGTTGGGGATTGCCTTGGCCTCTACCCATTTAGTCAGATGGTCAACTGCCACAATGATGAACTTGTTGCAACTGTTGGTAGCTGGCAGGGGGCCCACTACATCAATGGCTACAGTGTGGAAGGCCAACACAGGGCGTACAAGTCTGTGTTGGAACTTGGCATCCTTAGGCCTCTCAATGTTGCAGTCATGAAAGTTGGCTAGAGTATCTACTAAGTCAGTGTACATTCCTTCCCAGAAGCAGTGCTGCTGTAGAAGAGCTAACATCTTCTGTATGCCACCATGGCCAGTAGTCTTGTGAGCAGTCACCACTGAGTCCATGCGTAGGGATGGGTGTATGTAAGGTAGCCAAGAGTCTCCACAAAGCTTCAGGAGTTGTCCCTTAGAGACCTTGGTATCAACAGTTAGCTTCTTGAGAGCTCTCTGTATCTCTACTGGCTCCTCCCCCCACAAAGAAGGATCCTCCATAAGCTTGTCATAGAGAATGTCAGCCATGGGGGATACTAAGGCAACAGTGGGAAGGCAGGAGAGACAGTCAGCATTCTGGTGGGCTGCCCCGGCTTGATGAATGATTTTGTAGTCATAAGCCTGAAGTTTAATGGCCCAACGCGCCAGACGTCCTTTGGGGTCCTTGAGGGTCTTCAGCCATTGAAAGGAGGCATGGTCTGTTACAACTGTGAAATGTACCCCATGGAGATAGACTCTGAATTGTTGGTAGGAGTATATCACAGCCAGACACTCTTGTTTGGTGACAGTGTAGTTCCTCTTGTGAACATTAAGTGTACGTGAGCAGTATCCAACAGGGTGTTCAAGTCTGTTGGAGTCCAGTTGGGAGAGAACACCCCCAAATGCCGTCAGACTAGCATCTGTATGAACCACAAATGGCTTGGAAAAGTCAGGGTAGGCCAGTACAGGGGCTGCAGTCAGTGTTCCTTTGAGAGCATTGAAGGCAGATTGGCACACTGGGCTCCAGAAGAATTCCTTATCAGCTCGGAGAAGCTGAAAGAGGGGGTCACCCAGGGATGCAAAGTTGGGGATGAAGCGGCGGTAGTACCCAATCATCCCCAGGAAGACCTGCACGTCCCGCTTATTGGCTGGGATCTGCATTTTCTCAATGGCTTCCACCTTCAGAGGTACAGGGCGGAGTCCA
This sequence comes from Entomophthora muscae, assembly GCA_014839935.2. Taxonomy (NCBI): domain Eukaryota; kingdom Fungi; phylum Entomophthoromycota; class Entomophthoromycetes; order Entomophthorales; family Entomophthoraceae; genus Entomophthora; species Entomophthora muscae. The sequence continues at coordinate 49,181 of QTSX02006442.1, read as the reverse complement.
TCTTGGCTAATGATGAACCCCAAGAACTCAAGATGCTCCTTGAAGAAGTTGCACTTGCGTGGCTTGAGCTTGAGATTAGCTGCAAGTAACCTCTGGAAGACTTCCTCCAAGTGTTGTAGGTGATCATTAAAGGTTTGGGAGAACACATTAATGTCATCCAGGTAGACCAAGACACTGGTGAGTTTGAGGTCGCCCATCACTGCATCCATGGCCCGCTGGAAGGTAGCTGGGGCATTGGAAAGACCTTGAGGCATCCTTGTGGGTTGGAATAGCCCTTGGTCAGTGATGATTGCACATTTTTCCTGATCAGCTGGGGGTAGATCAATCTGCCAGTACCCACTGATAAGGTCCATGGCGCTGAAGAACTTGGCGCCACCCAGTTGGTCCAAGGTATTGTCAATATGAGGGAGGGGATATGAATCCTTCTTGGTAACAGCATTCAGTCAACAGTAGTCAATCACCACACGGTTGCTGCCATCCTTCTTTTTGACAATCAGGAGAGGGGAAGCCCAAGGGCTTTTACTGGGGACCAGTAAGCCAGATCCCAATAGCTTCTGAAGTTCCTTGTTAGCCACAGCATGATTGGCTTGACTGCGCCGTATAGGTCTGGAGCAGATAGGTGGACTGCCTTGGGTGTCAATATGATGAGCAACATCTGCAGCCTTGCCCAGGTCATAATCATCCTTGGAAAACACATCCTTATACTGGGCAAAGAGATCCATAGCTTGATCCTTCTGTTCTTTGGAGAGGCTGGATAGAGAGTTGCAGCTTATGACCAATAGCACCAGTGGTTGCTCACAGGGTAGACCCAACTCAGAGAAGTCCGCAAAGGGGGCAGTCTCCTGCAGGTTGTCATGCTCTTCCAGTTGTATATAAGCCAGAAGTTGGTGTTTGGAGACAACCATAGCTTCACAACTCATGTTGGCCAAGAGTATGAGTACCTCCTTCTCACTTGGCATGAGGATGCCTGGTGCAACCCATGGTTCTAGTCTGGAGGCATTAGGGATGCCAAAGAAAACTCCATGAGTGCCAGCTGGTAGAGCCAGCAAGAGGCCTGTATTGTGGATCACCTGGGTGCCAGGTGGGATAGTCACATTACAGGAGGCGTAGACTGGGATACCCTTGGCTTCCCCAATTGAGAGAGGTAGCACCTTGACCTTCTTACTATGCAGTGTATAAGCAACTGAAAGCTCTCCATTGGCGTACTTCAGATTGATGTAGTGCAGACGTTTGAACACTTCTTCCAGGGGTTCCAGGTGTTTGTTATAGATGCAAGAGAAGACTTTAATGTCATCCAGATAGACCAGGGCACATGAGGGCTTGAGGTCCCCCATCACAGCGTCCATAGCTTGTTGGAAGGTGGCTGGGGCATTAGAGAGACCCTGAGGCATCCTGGTAGGTTGGAACAGCCTTTGGTTGGCAAGGATGACACAATTCTCTGGGTCATCTGGAGGGAGATCAATCTGCCAGTAGCCAGGTATCAGGTCCATGGCCAAGAAGAACTTGGATGTGGGGACCCAGTAGGCAAGATCTTCTGGCATTCTCATAGTGCAAGAATCCAACGTTTCTGATTGAGAGGCAAAGCCAACCAAGGGAGGGGCATCAGAAGGCTCTGTTGTAAAGGAACAACAAGTGCCAGGGTCAGGCACAGGCTTATCAGGGGGGAGAGGAATGGGGGGAGAGGAGGGAGGTGAAACCACAAATGCAGCCAAGGATTTCTCCTTGTCCTGGCTGCTTAGTAGTTTTTTGAGTGATCCTCATTGTACTCCTCAATGCCAGAATCATCAGTGAATTCTTCCTTGCTCTGACTAGCCTGAGGTTTAGTTGCTTCAGAACCATTGGGAGTGATGGAGAGATTGCTATCAGGTTCCCAGGGAGACTCCAGGGTACCTGCTGAAGGTGCAGTGAAGGAGACATCATCCTCATTGCTTCTGTGACAGTGGTGGTAGTCAGGAAGGGGCAATGTAGTATGGATCTTCTGAGAGGGGGAACTATCAGCTTTAGCATTACCATGCAATCCCATTAGAGTATCAGGGGTACTAATTGCTGAGGCATCTTCAAGGTGCTTGCTTAGTTGGTCCTGAAGGGAGTCAAGGAGAGCCTGTTGAGCATCCAACTCATCTAGCCACTCTTTCTTTTCCTGAAAGGCCAGAAGTAATTCCTCTTCATGAAATCCCATCTGTCTCTCTTGAGCCTTTATAGTATCCTGAAGAGCAGAGAATCCCATGGTGCAGCTGTTATGGCTGTCTTCTGGCTTAGGAGTTTTCTGTTGATGATCATAGAACTCCAGGGCAACATGCTGATTCATCTGGGTGGGTACCAAGGAAGAAAGTACATGTTCTATCTTGCTCATCCATAGAGCCATTCCAGAGTGGGAGTGAACAGCTTCTGATATATTTTGAGCAAGGTTTGGGGGGCCAGAGCAGGGGCCAGAGCAGCTAACAGTTTGGAGGGTGCCAGAATTAAGGGAGATTCTATCAGGAGAACAACCAGAAGAAGAAGGAGGAGAATATTGACAGCATACTTCCTTCACCAAGGCAGGCTCCAAGGAGCAGGAGACGTGGTTCATGCCAGCTGCTTCAGCCATGGGGTCAGGCTGGATTGGTATCAAGGAGGTAAGGGCTTTTTCAATGGAGTTCATCCAGGAGATCATACTTGACTGGGAGCTGGCAATTTCCAAAAGTTGTTGGCAGTTAGGCAACCACTGGCTTAGTCCTGGTTGACCATAGGAAGAGCCATGGAGTCTACCAGATAGAGAGCCAGAAGCAGTGAAGGTTGATCCTGGAGTGGGTTGGGCAGAAGGAGCCGCAGGTATAGGCAAGGACACCTCTCCCTCCACAAAAACAGGGCCGCAGGGGTAGGAAGAGAGGAAGCTGTGGTTTGGAGAAGCCATGAGCGCCAATGTCATAAAATATGCAGCCTGGATGCTGATTTCTACAAATAGTTGGTCTACTACTTCTTTATCTTAATACTATACCTGTTGTGGTATAGTGACAGCCTGGGTAAGGACAGAAGAATGTAAGAAGATAATAAGACAAAACTGGTATTTATTTAGATAGTATTGCACTTATATAGTGTGAGGTGGGGGAATTGCCACCAGAGGCAGGGAGGCACAGACAGAAGGGCTTCCCAAATGGAGGAGAGTGGAGTGGTACAGCTAAAAGTCCCGTGCAAGAGAACAACCGCTTCCTTGCGGCTTTCCTTAAGGAGGTAGATATAAATAACTTTGTTGTTCTATTTATAATCCTGGAAGTAAAGCCCATGCCTTGTGCACATTCAAAAGGCAAATCAAACACCCGTTTTAGAGGCGTTTTTAACGTCTTTACCCCTAGTAAAATCAGGATGCAATAGCGCATTTGCACGACTGTTCTGTCGCTTAATTCCTAGATAGACAACTTAATGTCTAATCCATTCAATCTACGACAATGTTGCTGTTGAAAATCATATTAAAAAAACCTAGGATAAAATCACTAAAAGTAAAAAATTTAAAATTTAATGATTTATTTTTATTGTAATCTTGAGTCCACATTTGGAAGGTTCTCAAAACCATTTCATACAAATCAGGAGCCATGAAAATGAATAAAATGCCTCTATTTCTAAATTAGATAGCTGTTGATTGGCTGTTAAATTGATAGTTTTCTATTTTAGGCTGCTCATACTACACATATTGTATGACTTCATTTTGTTTTGTGCTTGTGGAATCTTGCTTCTAGATTGCTCAATTTTTGTTTCATTTTAGCCCTTTTGTTAATGCCTCATATGAATTCTGATTGGATTATAATATACTCTGGAATAGCATCCATCCATTTCACTTGTTGTGTCAGTTTATTCTGTTTGTGGTTTGAACTACACCCCTTGATGTTTGATATAATTTTGTATAATGGGCTAGTGAAATTTTGTTTTTGTTTGACAGTTCATTTATTAACTGAAAGTTTTTAAATTAATTGAATCCTGAATCTCGCGCAACTTGGATTTTGTTCAAATCTGAAATCATTTTGTTTAAATCTGAAGTATTTTTGGTTGTCAACATAGCTTCTAAAACTACTGTAAGCCGCTCACTCATTATTAACTTTGTGGCTCATTCCTGGCTCCTCTGGTTTCACTATAAGTTTATTATGCATTTTATTAAGCTTCTACTTTATCATAACATGAAAAATGTATTATTTTTTATCATCACTTCATGCAAACCCCTCTTATTTTCCCAATAACCACTTAAATGTGCCAGCCTCCATTTTGAGGATATTTAAGTGGGCAATTCTTATCATTTCTACTTGTTCCAACAGTAAAGATCTTCTTCTATTCTACACTTGCCTACACTATCTTCTGCTCCTCTTTTTTGAAACCATGAAAGGAAGTCCATTCCTGTTCTGGTTTCTAGTTCTTTGGCTTTCTGTGGCATGGAGCCTTGAAAATCCAACTCCCACCACAGACTGGCATAATTCTTCTCCTGATGACTCCCACCAGAAGGAGTCCCTGGCAAATGGCTGGTTCAAATACTCCTCAGGTCACTGGAGAAGAAAGTTTCAGTACGGCTGGACCACCACCTTACCTCCACCTTCTGAACCTTCCTTGGTGAGACCAAATGCCTCCTTCTACCTGCTGTCCTACCTAGTTGGGTATTATTTGTTAGGTAGATTTAGTTCAATGATGGGTCAGTTTGCCTTTCTTGGGCACTTCAGTCACCTGACAATGGTTATGGTTCCTATTGGTTCGGTTATTGCAGGCCTTAACTTAGGAGCCTTGACTCACCAGATTGGGAACTTGTTCCCTCTCAAGTGGGTCTCTGACAGCCACCACCCACTTGTGATCAATCATTAGATTTAAATCTACAATCACTGCAAGCGGGCGGGGCTTCAGGCCAGGTTTTCCCAGGTGGCAGCACTTTGGCTGGGCCACACCCAGGAAAACTATGGCCATGTCAACTTTTTCACAATTGAATTGTGTTATGCTGCAACTTAGGCAGCATATGTATTAGAAAATGGCCTAATCCTAAAACAATGACACATGTGTTTATTGAATTGAAAATTAACCTGTTTTTGTTTCTTACAGTCTTTTAAAAGTTCATACTTGAATTTGGCCTTATTAGAGATCAAAACTTGCAATTTAGTCATAAAAACCTAACATATTAAAAATAATCCGATTTTTAATATATTTCTAACGGATTGAATATATTTTTAATCAGAAATCCTGTTTAGTTAATATTTGGACCAAAAAGTATCCTGGACTTTATAGGCATCGTTTCAAAAAATGACTTTTATTTAGACTTTATGAAGGCTCAAGGAAATTGTTACCCTACATAAAATCGTCTACCCAAATCTTGATTTATCCGAAATCTTTTAAATTTTAATCTAAAGCAGACGATTTTGAATCAAGTCGGATGGGAATTTACAGCCCTCACGCCAAGAGCGTAACCATAAACTAAACAATGTACTTTTTGATTCTCTCTTTTGCGAAGTAACCTTCAACGCTTGCACTATGGAAGCTGTACAGTGTTTTGGACGTAAGGTGGGAATAGCCTTTTTATTCAAATCTAACCTAAAACCAGAAATTTGCTACCGCTGTTGCTCACTGCAAACGCGGAAAGGGAATGATCCGTGTTAATGGATTCCCCCTTGAGCTTCTGGCCCCCGAAATCCTGAAATTCAAGGTCTATGAGGCTATCCTTCTTGTAGGAAAAGAGCGTTTCGCTGACCTAGATATCCGCATTCGTGTAAGCGGTGGTGGTCATACCTCCCAGGTTTATGCTATCCGTCAGGCTCTTGCCAAATCTCTCGTTGCTTTCTATCAAAAATGTACTTTAAATAGTGTTCCCTAAGCTAACTTTCTAGTCGTTGATGAGGCCGCTAAAAAGGAGATCAAAGATATTTTTGCCAAATACGACCGTACTCTGCTTGTAGCTGATCCTCGTCGCATGGAGCCCAAAAAATTCGGAGGTCCAGGTGCTCGTGCCAGGTATTTCACACAGATTAAAGCCTCTTTTAACCCTTTAGATACCAGAAATCTTACCGTTAAACGGAGAGGATTCCCGCCTGTTTTCTCAAATAAAAAAAATCCCTTTACCTATGCTTAATTTCCCAAAGTGATTTTTGAAACTCAATGAAACTAAGATGCAACAATGACTGAAAAAAAGTTACACAGCTTGTTTTCTGGTGGTTTTTATTGAACGATCATTAATAAAATTTAGTGCTAAACTTAGCAAGCCTCGGGGCAAAAAATATTGCCTATAAGAATATTATTCTGCCCAAAAGCTTTTAAAGTAAAAACGCTTTAAAATGCAAAAGAAGTCTGTGTGATTTATGTTTTCAGGTTATGTGGTAGGTTTGAAATTTATAAATCCATGTACATGTTCAGATTTTACCTGTTTGATTTCTGTCAGTTTTTAAAAATAAATACCAAGTTAATTTAGTAAAAGCTTTAATAGATTAATCTATTGTAGTTTGTTTAATTTACAAAAAATTAATTCAGAATTATATCTTTATTGATACAAAAATGTTTTTAACCACTTTTTTAATTGTGGAAATTATAGTGCTATTTAAACATGAAACATTTTATAGCTTTTTTGGCTGTTTAAATAATATATATACTTATGACAAATAAACTATTATGAAATTGTGTTTGTTTTACTCTTAAAATGTGAAAATTTTACAGTATATGTTGTTCAAAAAGTTTACTTATTAACTAAAAAATCATCCATAAATAATATAGCATATTATAAATAGAAATTAGTAGATAATTTGATAGTTTTAAAAAGATTTTATATGCTAGGGATTATAGTTGACCATATTTTATCTTTTTTAAATAATATAATTAATTGAAATAGATATGCTGTATTTTTTAGACTTAATCTGAATGAGACCCTTTTTGTTGGGAATATAACAGGATTGTCAAGACATTGACATCAATATTTTTCAATATTCATATTCAATTTAGTTAAGAAATAACATTAATTAAATTTGCTGCAATTATACTTTCTAATAAAACATTCACTATATGGCAAGAATTTTGCCTATTTAAAAGGTCTGATGGCAACTTTTATGATTGCTTGATAATCCGAGAAAATTTAGTATTATTTCAGACTCTGACAAATCAGTTAATAACTAAAGTACAATTTTTGTATTGATTTTATAGTTAATTAAAACTATATATATAATTTGAGATAAATTGTATTTCTTAAATTTATCTCTTAGTGCTAGATTACTGTAAAGATAAGGCAGGAATATGTCCAGTCAATTATTCTTTTGTCAACTGATTAGTCACTCATACAATATTACACACATTCCTTTTCTGTTGTTTTAATAAACCACAAACAAAAACAAACTAATTTCTAAAAATCAAATTTAATTATTTGCTAACTTTGACAGTTAATAAAAACAGAAGTTGCATATTGAAATAAGCTTTTTTGTACAACAAATTAATAACCAATTTATTAATTTTAGCAAAAGTGAATTTAAAATCATGCTGTAAATCTACTTCTGAGAAGTATATAGGACAAAAACAGAGCAGGAGAATCAATAAGAGAATGTTACTTTATTTTGATACTGTAAATTCAGAACCTAAACATAAAAATACAGGATTGTCAAATCCTTGGTCCAAATTTCAAATCACATTTGCGGGATGGCCTTTTTAATTGAACTGAATTATTTGTATTTTTATTTAAATATTTAAAAATGCGGAAACTCATAGACACTTTGCAAATTTCAAGTCAAACTGCATATTTCAAATAGACAAAATGAATTAACTGGAATCATATTTAAAGTGTTCAAATCCATCAACCATTTTCATTAAGTTTACTATGTTTTTTGAAATTGTTGGGATTGTCAAATCCATGAACCAAATTTCAAATCACTTTTGAATGCCATTAGTAAACTCAAATAATAATTGCGGAACTGTAACCCAAATTTAATGTACAGTAAGCACACTAGGAAACATCAACCCAAATCAAGAAGCTCTCTTATGACTAAAATCAAATGAAAAATTCAATCTCAATAATCATGTTTAGACATAAAAATTGATTAAACTTTAAAATTATCTAAACCAGAAAGGATACAATATTATGCACTTCAAATCACAGATATAGAAATTCTGTTACTGTTCAAGGCTAAATCAAGAGAAAATAACTACTCACAACTAAACCAAAAATCCAAATAAATACATATTTAATATAATATATATATTTTATTTTATTTTTATGGACCAACAATCACATTCCCAACCAGCTCTTGCACCAGCCCGCAGGGCAGCCCTTCTGTCAGGATCAATAATTCTTTTACCCTTGAAACTTGGGCCTAAGGACAGGATTCAAACCCTAGCCCTGAATTCCTGCGGGCCGCCGGGCTTGGAGACTGAGGGACTACCTGCCTGTGTTTCCCTGAGGTCAAACCCCTGCAAGCTGAGGCCAAGAATGATGGCCCAAATAGTGAAACAAGCCAAACCAAAGCAATCATCACTCCAAATGAAGGAGTAATCAAGGCACCTAATGGAGGCAACAAAATTCCTACCATTAGCTTCATAAGCTTGAAGTCTACACTAGTGGCCAATCAAGAGCCATCCTCAGAAGAAGGCACAGGCTCACAGCCCGGCCCCATGACCACAACTATAGAGCAAGATAATCAAGTAGCCAATTTGAGAAATTTGACCAATGAAAGAACTTCCAGCCCAGGTGCCATTTTACCACCTTTGAACCCAAGCACCCAGATCTCCTGGGCTCACCTTTTCCAATGCTCTGATGATCCCCCATGGAAAATATTAAGCTTTAAAGTGGGGTGCTATATAGCCCAAAGGACCTGTGCTTCAAACTTATCACCATTTTTGTTTAAAGGTTGTTATTTTGGCTTACACAGCTACTGCCTTATTTTGTCTTTGCAACCTCTCAAATTAGTACAAGACCCTCTGGCCCTCCTGCCTCTCTGCCCGCAGATTTCTGTCCTCCAGCTGTTCCCTTTGGCCCTGTTCACTTCATGGAGTACCCTCTGAAACCTGAATATAAATATTACACTCTGGAAAAGATTCTCAAACTAGATTCCTTGGCCCACATACAATGCTCAGTTAGATACAACTGTCAAGACCCCTGGATATTCTCAACACTCAAGTTATTTAGAGACAAATTCAACTACCTGCCTGCCTACAAACTCCACACGGAACCACCTGTGAACCCCAAGCCAATGCCTGCCTCCTCACCTGGCCTCCCAACCAATCACACTGGCAAGCTGTTCAGGATTGTGTACATCACCCTCACAGGGATGATTGACACTATAATCCCAGCTGCCGGCCCGTAGTCCTGGGTGAAAAAGTCCTTCTTCTATCTCTTTAAGTTAGCTCTTCTCTTGTGGTGGGCTTTACCTGCAAAAAACCCGGCCCAAGTGATCTTCAAAACCGACGGGCCAGCCACCCAAGACTGGATCCCTGACACCATCCATGAGTGCGTCCCAGAGGGTCCAAGAATAGACCTAGAACACAACTTGGGAAGAGTAATGCTAATATACATGCCTCACAATGCGTCAGCATCAGCCAACCACCTCCTGCATCATAAGCCAAGAACAGCAGCTTGAATCCTAGACAAAAGCCACTCTCAAGGCCTGTCACCAAAGTCTCTCATACCAAAGTTGTTGGGAACAATGAGGTTTCATAAAACTTCACTGTGCACCCAGTTGTAACACAGCCTTACACTCTGGATCCCAGAGTTGCCACTGCATGCTCCCACGTTTTTGCCACCTTCTATGAGCCATTGACCACAACTGAGGAGCCATCTGTGCCTATTGTGTATTCAACTATTGATGTTGCCATCACAAGCAAGCATGATCCCACTTTCTACATGAAGGTCCTCATCACATGTGTCAAGCCTGCTAGCCAGGATACTGCGGTACCTGCCAAGAGCTGGTATTGGTTGACAGATAGTGAGTGTGAAGCTCTCCTCAACTTCTTGAACAGGGGAATGGCAGTTTGGGATGTTCTGTCCCAATTTGGTGTCACAGCCAGATATATTGGCAACATCAACAAAAATTACAGCAACATCAGTCAAATTGCACAATCTGCCAAGGCTAAGCGGCAGCCCAAACTACTTCAACCCATCCACATTGATGCAATCAAGCAGTGAGTATCAAAGGATTGCCACCTGGACTCACTTGCTGTCCAATCAATGCTGGCCACAGAGTTTGGGATTTCTTTCTCCAAAACCCTCATCTACAAAACCATGGTTGATTTGGGCTTCTCTTGGAAAGTACTTGTCAGTGAATTCTTTCCTGACTCCATTAATTATTTGGGGAGCTTTTTCCAAAATATAAGCACAAGGAAAACTAGCAACCAAGAGTTAGATGCCAATTTATTATCTAGAATTGAGCACAACAGGGATCAAACCCAGAACCCTAAGGACAAGAAGAACATTAGTTTGAAATCTAATAGTTTAGATACATTAAATATTTGTTCTAAACCTATTCAATTGGTTTTTGCTTTCGGACTTCAAAACAACTTTGAAAAGACTATTAGGTTAAAAGACAACATCACATACCGCTGGACTTCTGATTGGCTACAAAAACTATGCTTGGCACCTTGGGACCCACTTAAACCACCTTTTGGGTCAACTCTATTATTAATCTTCATTGATTCTATGCAACCATTCTTCTTAATTATGATCAGCATAATAGCTTATTCCTTGCACCTCTCCCTTCACTATTTTGCAGTCTATTTTATTAAGCTCCAGTTTGATCTGCATATGAACCAGGTATTATTTCTGACATTAAGTTACATGTAAATACCTCTGAACCACTTAAATGCTCCAGCCTCATTTTAAGGGTATTTAAGTGATCCATCCTTATAATTTCCACTTGTTCCAACAATAAAGACTTCTTGTATTACCTTTGATTACACTTAACTCTAAATCTCTTTCTTGAAGCCATTCAGGGAAACTTCTTCCTGTTCTGGTTTCTAGCATCTCTTCTATCTGTGGTTTGGACCTTTGAGAATCCTACTCCAACTACAGATTGGCACAATTTCTCTCCAGACAACTCTCACCAGAAGGAGTCCCTGGCCCATGGTTGGTTCAAGTATCCCTCAGGTCACTGGGGCAGAAAGTTTAACTATGGTTGTGCTTCCCCTTTTACCCCTCCTGTTGAACTTTTTCTGGTTAGACCCCACTCCTCCTTCTACCTGTTATATTATGTGATGGGGTATTATCTGTTGGGTTGCTTCAGCTCCATGCTGGGAAGATTTGCCTGCCTGGGCCACTTAGGTCATCTTGCCATGATCACGGTACCCATTGGGTCAGTAATAGCAGGGCTCAACTTAGGGGCCTTGGCCCACCAAATAGGGAACTGGTTCCCTGCCAAGTGGGTCTCTGACAGTTTGTTGGAACCCATCTTGGGCTTCTTGCTTAGAAGCTCAGAAGCAACCACTTCAAGTTACCTGCTTTACACCACACTCATCAAGAGCCTGGCAGTCACCTTGATTACCGCCATTATCAGTCTTACCATCTATCATCTGGTTTGCCTCTTCATGCATACCAAGACCTCCTTTTCTTCCATTGCATCTGCACCTCAACAAGTTTAAAACCAGACCATGGTACTAAACCAGATTTCAGCAGTATCCCCAGACAACAACAAAGAAAACAAGATCCTGATGCTCCTGGCCTTCTCACATTCACTGTTTGAAACATCCCCCACACAATTTCAGACCAACACCCAGAAAGTACACCATGTGGCTGAAAAGCTTACAGGCAAGGCGCCTGTCTGGTACGCCAAGGCCACCCTCCAAGGAGAGAAGCTATTAGATAACTGCCTTGCTTTCTGCAACTTCTTGTTGTCTACCGTAGTGCCAGCACAAACCACAGAATAACTCAGAGATCACATAATGACCTTATACCAAGGCAGAATGGCCACCAAGGACTATATTAAAGAATTCTCTTGCCTTAAAGAAGCAATTGGGATGACTGATTCCAAAACCTGATATCTTTTTCAGAAAAAGCTGTCTCCTGAGCTCAAGAACTTCCTGTCCCATCACGTATTGCCTGATAAGTTCTCTGAACTTACCAAAGAGGTCTTGAAATGGTCCTCCAAGGTAAAGCAGCTTCCTTCTTGGAACAACACCAAGACCCCACCCGCCCTAAACTCACCATCCCCTGCCGAGGTTCCTAAGGGACTAGTCCCAAAACCCGGGGGAGGTTACCAGTTGGCCCCCAAAGAGAAACAATGCCAAGTCTGCAAAGGACTGTGCCTCTACTGTGGACAATCAGGTCATTCTGCCAAAGATTGCCAGGCACTTTCCAAGGTACAATCTTCTTCAGGCCATCTTCTTTCAACCACTAATGTCAATAAATCTTCAACCCAGTCTTATGCCCTTTTGCCAGTTTTTCTAGACCACAAATTTGGAACTACTGCTAGCTACGCACTGATTGACATGGGAGCAATGAGAAACTTTATTGATCAAGATCTTTTGACATCCTTAGGTTTTGAGACCTCAGGACTAGTGATAAGGAGCGCCTTTTGGGGAAGCTTTGAATATAGAATTAGGAAGAGAAGAAGTATATTTTATTGGATAATACCTTAGACTTATATAGCTTTAGCTGTGGCGGGAATTTTAGTTGGATCAAACCCAGGGGTTGTTCATGTGCTGGATGGGTTCAAGTTGCTGGATACCTGGACAGTCATGTGATATTAGTTTGTTGCCATTTCTGGTATGTCAAATGGTATATTGAAAAGGCACCAAATTGGGCAATGACTGGATGTTAGATGTGATGGCAATAGCCAGAATACTTGTACATCCAGACCCTCAACACCCCCTTAAGGGGTTACTCAGGTGCATCAGGAAGGGGCTTTGTCTTGACGGCTTCCACCTGATGTTCCTGGAGTTGTTTACTAGTGGGCACCAACTGGGTTGAGTGTTCTTCTTTGCTAGGGCGGAGGCGAGATCTGTGGTACTTTTTGGTGATGGGCTCTTTGGTACCCTAGAACTTAACCAGGTAAGTGTTCCTGTCTGGTTGGTATCTGATGATTCTTCCTGGTCCTCTGTGTACTGAATCTAGCTTCTTTCTGTTCCCAGCTAGGACCCAGATGGGGGAGTTGGTGGGGAGTGGGTCCTCTGTTGAGATTACCTTTTGGGTTTTGAGTCTCTTTGTTTCTGCCAGTTTGGCTTTGAGGTGTATGTGTTGTAGAGCTGGTTTCTATTCTACTGTGGGAGGTTTCCCCAGGGGGATCTTCACATACGGTTGATTGTTGCTGGTGACTATTTCTGGCTTGTACCTGTATGTTAGTTCAAACGGTGAGTAGCCTGTCCCTTGATTGGTACAAACCCAGGATACTAGTAATGCATGTTTCACGTATAGCGGCCATGTGACTTTGGCTTTGCCATCCATTATTTTCTCCAGGGTTCTGATAAGGCTGCTGTTCAGGCGTTCAACTCTGCTATTGGCCTGTGGCCTGTAGGGCAAGGTTGTGGAATGCTTAATGTTCTTTGTTTTTAGATTGTTGTTTACTACGTGGCCTGTTAGCTCTTTTTCTCCATCTGTTATGATGTAGTCTGGAGTGCCATAGTCCGCTATGATTGCTTTATTGATGAATTGATTTATTGTTTCCACCTTGTGATCTTTTGTTGCCCAGCAGATGGACCAATGTGTGGCAAAGTTGATGACTACAATTAGGAAACATTGATTTGTTTTGGTTTCCGGGAAGGGTTCCACTACGTCCAGTCCCTAAACCTTAAATGGTTTGGGGTCAGGTACTGGGTTGACTGTTGGCTGTGGCGCCTTGGTGCTGGCATATTTTTCACACACTGTGCACTTTTTTAGAGCAATGATTGTGTCTTGCTTCAGGTTGGGCCACCATACTATCTCTTTTAATGTGAGATATAGAATGTTAGCCTTTGTGTGTCCTAGAAGACAGTGATGTCTTAGTATAGTGTTGACTCTTTGTGCAAGTGGAATGTATGGAATGTGTTTATCCTTGATGATTTGGTATACTGTGCCATTTGATATGTGGAAATGTTTTTCATTCCTTACTAGCGTATCATGGGTTAGTTGGTGTGTGAAGGGATCCTTTCCTTTTGTCTTGTACTCAGTGTTGTATAGGTTGGGCCAGTCAGGGTCCAGGTGGTCAGAGTGATCCTCTCTTGGCTGGCATAGCCTAGAGAGAGCATCAGCCGTGATCAGCTCTGCCCCCTTTTTGTATTGGATGTCCAGGTTAAGCTGTTCCAGCAAGGACATCCATTTGGCTTGGCGCCGTGCGAGTGCGTTCTGAGTTTTGAAATAGATTAAGGATTTGTGATCAGTTAGCACTCAGACGTTTAAGTGTCCTTTGAGATAACATCTCTATTCCTTGCATGCGTGATATATTGCTAGCAATTCTTTATCGTGTATTGGGTACCTTTGCTCAGTGTTGGTTAGTTTTCTGCTTTTGTAAAATACAGACAGGAAGTCTTTCTGCCCTGACTGGCGGATGTGTAGGACTGCGCCAATGGTGGTGTCACTAGCGTCTGACTCAAGCTTGTAGCACCCGTTATTATTAGGGTATTGCAAGATTGGTGCTTCAATCAAGGCTTGTTTTAATAGTTGGAAATTCTTGTTGCATTCTGGAGTCCAGATGAATTTCTTTTTGGCATTACCCTTGGTTAAGTCATTGATTGGTGCAGTGAGCTTTCTGCAGTCTTTGATGTATTTCCTTAGGTAAGCTACCATACTGAGAAAGCATCTAACTTGTTTCACGGAGTTGGGGCATTGCATGTTATTTATGGCTTTTATTTTATCTGGGTCTGCTTTGATGCCACTGTCAGAGACAATGTGGCCCAAGAACAGGAGTTCTTTTTCCATAAATTGGCACTTACTAGGCTTAGCGTATAGTTTGTGCTTTGCAAGTCAATTGAGTGTCTTGCGGACATGCGTGAGGTGTTCCTCTTTTATTTTTAAAAATATGATGTTGTCGAGGTAACATAATATGTTTGAGAGTCCATTTAGCGCCTGGTTCATCATGGTGACAAATGTCGCTGGGGCGTTTGTCATCCCGAAATTCATTACTTTACATCCAAACAACCCAAATTGCGTGCAGAACACAGTTTTTGGTATGTCTTTCTCTTTAACTTCCACTTAGTTATAACCAGATGTGAGGTCAATTTTTGAGAAATTTTTTGCTCCAGAGAGCCTTGCAAATAGGTCTTCTATGAGGGGAAGTGGGTATTTATTTTTTTACTGTACTTGCATTTAGTGCTCTGTAGTCAGTAACTAAGCAAAGGGATCCTTCTTTCTTCTTTACAAAGAAAACTGCTGCCCCCACGGGGATTCAGACAGACAAATGAATCCTTTGGCTAGATTGTCCTTAATGTGGGCTTTAAGTTTTTGGGTCTCCATGGGGGAGAGTCTGTAGAGGGGTGCAGGTTTGGGCATGGCTTTGCATAAGTTGATGCCATGTTTGACCTCTTGTTTGGGGGTAACTCTGTGAGTTTGTTCTTGAATACATGAGCGTATTCATTTAGGAGTGCCGCAAGTTCTGGGCATTGGATCTTTTGTGTTTGTATATTATTAAATTTGGAGTACCTCATTATGTGGAGGGTACTGTATTTGGTTAGATGTTCAGAGTCATCTTGATTTATGACTTGGACAAATACTGTGTCTCTTAGAATGAGATCATTGGGTTCTTTGAGAATGTTGAAATTGACTCCATTGCATTTTATTGTCATGGTTTTTGTTTTACAATATACGCTGGGATTCACTTGGGTGAACCAGTCCATGCCTGCTACAATGTTGTAGTTTATGTTGTTCATGAAAAGTCCTTTGATGGACGTTTGTATGCCTTGGTGGTCAATTCTGAAGGGAGTTGTTTTGCCTTCAAGTAGAACTTTTGATTTGCCTGCCATTCTGGCGTATTTGAAGTTGGATTTGACAACTGGTATTTTGTACTTGGTTACAAAAGGTTTGCTAACCATAGTGTGTTTTGCACCAGAGTCTAATAGAATTTTATGTGTATGATATTTGTAAGTTCATGGATAGACAAGAAGTTGTGAGCAATCTTTAATTTTTAAGTTCATAAAAATGGAGGATTGCGGGACACGTGGGATGCAAGCAGCAAAGTTTGTGCCTTGGTACTTCTTGTCAAGTTGGGGGGAGACAGGGGCACTTAAGCCTTTTCCCCCTCCTCTTTTCCCTGTTCCTCTGTTTTGAGACCTTTGAGGTCAGAGAATGTGGGGTCAGATTCATAGCGGGTTGCTACTTTGGCGTTGTTAACTTCAGCGGTGTCCTCTTTCTTGGGACGGGAGCATTTTGCGCTTTGGCTACAATTGCCATTGTTACAATTGGAGTTGCTGTTGCTATGATTGGTATTTTGGTGTTTATTGACATTGGCTTTTTCTCTGCCATTGCCATTTGAGGAGTGGTTGCTGTTGCGTACAGCATATTCCATGTTTGCATGCTTGGCTTCAGCAATGAGCGCAGGCATGGAGGTGTTAGCCTCTAGGCGGATGAGGGCAGCAACAGAGGGTTTCATTCTGTTGATGAATAAGGCTCTTGTATGTACGTTGTCAGCTTGCACTGGGTTTTGGATTTTGTGGTTTATTTCCTCAAACTTGTTGGCATAAGCTGTGATAGTGGTCTTCTGAGGAAGATCACTGAGCTGTATTGCAATGTCTTGGAGGGATTTGGTGATGCAGAAATTGTGTGTGATGTCCGCTTTAAACTCTTCCCAGTTTTCAAGCTGGTTGTCAGTTTGTGAGCCAACCCAGGTGGCAAACCAGTTAGCTGCGGCCTTGTATAGGCGCTTGCTGGCTTCTTGGACCCATTTTTTGTGGGGGATGCAGCTGGCGCAGAGTTTAGCGGCTGTGTGGTCTATCCAGTTGACGACGTTTTCTTTGTTTTTGCCAAAAAACTTGTCACTACCAATGTATTTGGTGTTGGTCACTTCACCTGTGGTAGGTGGTTGTGCGTTTGTTTGTAGTTGGAGAGAGCAACTGTATTGAGATTATCTTGGCGCATGCTTTAGGCATGACCAGACCTTCAAATATGGTGCATCCACTAGGAATATCTTTATTGATGTTGTGGGCGCAGAAGTACGTTTCCAGGTATCCTGGGATGTGGCCTGGTTGAGTACGTGGGCAAAGGTGGGTGGGTTCTGTTCAGTCATTTTCTCTTTCATTGGTGTGGTCAAAAACTGTAGTGCTACCAGTGATAAGGAGCGCCTTTTGGGAAAGCTTTGAATATAGAATTAGGAAGAGAAGAAGTATATTTTATTGGATAATACCTTAGACTTATATAGCTTTAGCTGTGGCGGGAATTTTAGTTGGATCAAACCCAGGGGTTGGTCATGTGCTGGATGGGTTCAAGTTGCTGGATACCTGGAAAGTCATGTGATATTGGCTTGTTGCCATTTCCAGTATGTTGAATGGTATATTGGAAAGGCACCAAATTGGGCAATGACTGGATGTTAGGTGTGATGACAATAGCCAGAATACTAATACATCCAGACCCTCAACACTAGCATCTGTAAGACTTGTAAAAGGTACACCTGCCCAAGTAGGACATTTTGTCAAACACCTCCACTCTCAAAGTGGGGAACAACTCATACCACCTACCCACCTCTACGCTCTCTAACTTGGCCTTCCTGTTAGTCTTGGGATTCCCCTGGTGTCAAGAATCCAAGTTGCAGTTCAACTGGGATACCAATTTAGTCACGCTTTATTCTCATGGGAAACCTACCACAGTGCCTCTCAAGAGACCTTACCACCAGGTACCAGAGAATTTCACGGCCTACCTGAAATCTCTACTTCTTTTGGGTGACCAAGAACATGACTCCATAACAGGGGAAATCCAAGACTTAAAGAAGGCCTTCAGCAAAGAACTCTGTTCCATCCTCCCTGAGAGAAGACCATCCAATCTTAGAATTGACTTGATATCAGGCTCCTCCCCTACCTGGGAAAAACTCTATCCCATGAACTGAGCGCAGGGAATTGCAATGAAGGCATACCTTGACAAAAACTTAGCAAAAGGGTTTATGCGTTGATCCAACTCCCCATGTTCATCACCCATGTTCTTTGTAGGAAAAGCTGACGGCACCCTTAGGCCAGTTGTGGACTTCACCTGACTGAACGCCATAAACATTAATAATTGAGCCCCCTTACCATATGCTGAGTCCTTGACCAACCAACTTACTCAAACCAAGGTGTTTTCTAAGCTAGACCTCCACAGTGCATACAACCAGATACATTTTGCTAAAGTGTTATGAGTGGAAAACAGCAGTTCACACCCCCTTTGGGCTTTATGAATACCTTTTAATGCCCTTTGGGTTGAGTAACGCCCCTGCAGCCTTTCAAGGCCTAATGAGTGAGGTACTCTTCCCTCTACTTGATGTCTGCGTGGTCGTCTATCTTGACAACATCCTGGTATACTCACAAAACAAGGAGGCCCACACTATATACCTACAAGAGGTCCTCCAATTGCTCATTAACAACCAATTGT
Organism: Entomophthora muscae; assembly: GCA_014839935.2. Taxonomy (NCBI): domain Eukaryota; kingdom Fungi; phylum Entomophthoromycota; class Entomophthoromycetes; order Entomophthorales; family Entomophthoraceae; genus Entomophthora; species Entomophthora muscae. Next base: position 30,760 of record QTSX02006442.1, on the reverse strand, counting down.
TCTGCAAGATTGAAAAATGCAAATTTTTTGTCACCAAATTGAGTTCCTTGGTTACAAAATTAACCCAGGCGGGTTTGCGGTTGCTCCCTCCAAGGTACAGGCAGTATTGGACTGGCCAAGACCCACAACACATACCAAACTTTGTGGGTTCTTAGGCCTTGGAAATTTTTACCACAAGTTCATCAAGGATTTCTCCTCTACCGCCCTTCCTCTCACTCACCTTACCTCCAAGAAGGTTCCCTTTGTCTGGTTGTCTGAAGCTGACCAGGCGTTTGAAATCCTCAAGAAGCTGTTCACCTTGGCCCCTGTTCTTCTCCGCCCAGATCCTGAACACCAGTTTTTTTTGGACACAGATGCCTCTAACTTTGCCCTAGGAGGGGTGTTACTGCAGCTTGGGGAGGATAGTGAGCTCCACCCTGTGGCGTTCTACTCCTATAAGCTGCTTGACTGAGAGAGAAATTACCATGTGTACAAGAAGGAACTATTTGCCATTGTTAAATCCTTGGACCACTGGCGCCACTATTCGGAAGGAAGTGAATTCCCTGTGCTAATCAGAACCAACCATAAGAACCTCCTTTACTTCACTGGGAAGAGGAAGGTTAGCCCACGCCTGGCCCAATGGGCTATTGATCTACTCTCCTTTGACTTCAAGATCAGTTACACCCCAGGACATCAGAACATAGTACCAGATGCCATCAGTAGAAGAGAGAATTTGGATGACCCAAGCCAGTCCTACAAGAAACACAATGAACATGCCATACTTTCTGAAGACCAGTTCTTTTCCCATATTATGACCTTATCTTATCTATCCACCTTAGACCAGGACATCATAGCATCCCAACTCCTTGACAAGGAGAACACTCCTACTGGCCTTACACTAAACAACGGATTTTGGTCAAAGAATGGAAGCCTTTATGTACCAACCAACAAACACCAATAAACAATCTTAGAAAGTTTCCACAATTCCCCTCTCACAGGACATGGGGGAATACATAAGACAGTCAAGAGAATCCAACAAAGATACTGGTGGCCTAATATAAAGAAATCAGTTACCCAATACATCTCCACATGGGTGCTGTGTGGCCGCAACAAACCCTCCACCATGAAGCCCCAAGGATTACTCAAACCACTGCCTATTCCTCCGCGCCCTTGGTACTCCATCTCCATGAATTTTATTGTGGACCTTCCAGAAAGCAACAACATGACCAGCATCTTTGTGGTAGTGGATTGGTCAAAAAAATATGCAATCTTTACACCCTTCAAGCGCGCAACAGCAGAGGACACTGCCAACATGCTCTTTACTCATGTAATTGCCAACCATGGAATCCCCAACAACATTATCTTGGATCAAGGTACACAATTCACATCCAAGTTCTGGCAGTTCTTAATGAAGGCGTTCTGTGTTAAAACTCTTATGTTCACCTCCTTCCATCCTCAGACCAACAGACAAACAGAAATAGTTAACCAAGTGCTGAAAGGCTTTCTCAGGAACTATGTAAACTTACAACATGATGATTGGGTAACTCTACTCCCAATTGCCCAACTATGCTACAACACCAATCACCATGATTCTATTGGAGTATCCCCCTTCTTTTGCCAACTATGAATATAACCCTGAAGACCTTCCTGATCCATCAACCAAAGACATTATTCCTTCTGCGCACCAATGGGCAGCCTTGTTACTCAAGAATCATCAGTACCTCAAGACACAACTGGAAAAAACCATCCTTCAGTATAAGAACCAAGCAGATAGACCTCAAAGAACACCTGAAGACATCCAAGTGGAAGAATACATGTTTCTCAATGCCATAAACCTTAAACTAGATATTCCTGGGCAAAAGCTAGGCCCAAAGAAGATTGAGACTCTATTGGTTATTGAGTGTTGCTCTGATGTTAACTTCTGACTCAAACTCCCTGAAGGTTCCTCCGCCCATGATGTATTTCACATCAGTCTCCTGACTAAATTTAAGGGTGTCTCATCTGACATGGACCTCAAGGACCCTCCTCCAGTAATCTTGAACCATACTCCTGAGTAGGAAGTAGAAGACATCCTCAATCACCGCACCTCTTGAGGCAAACAACAATACCTTGTAAAATGGAAGGGCTATGAGGTAGAATCCAACTCCTGGGAACCAGAAAAGAACCTAGAGAACACATCTGAAATCCTCTCCCGCTACAAGGATACTCTGGAAGGGAAGGGCCTTCCTGGGGAGGATAGTGCCAGGGAATTTTTTCCTGACTCCATCAATTATTTGGGGAGCTCTTTCCAAAATATGAGCACAAGGGAAACTAGCAACCAAGAGTTAGATGCCAATTTATTATCTAGAATTTAGCACAACAGGGATCAAACCCAGAACCCTAAGGACAAGAAGAACATTAGTTTGAAATCTAATAGTTTAGATACATTAAATATTTATTATAAACCTATTCAATTGGTTTTTGCTTTCGGACTTCAAAACAACTTTGAAAAGACTATTAGGTTAAAAGACAACATCACATACTGCTGGACTTCTGATTGGCTACACAAACTATGCTTGGCACCTTGGGACCCACTTAAACCACCTTTTGGGTCAACTCTGTTATTAATCTTCATTGATTCTATGCAACCATTCTGCTTAATTATGATCAGCATAATAGCTTATTCCTTGCACCTCTCCCTTCACTATTTTGCAGTCTATTTTATTAAGCTCCAGTTTGATCTGAATATGAACCAGGTATTATTTCTGACATTAAGTTTCATGTAAATACCTCTGAACCACTTAAATGCTCCAGCCTCATTTTAAGGGTATTTAAGTGATCCATCCTTATAATTTCCACTTGTTCCAACAATAAAGACTTCTTGTATTACCTTTGATTACACTTAACTCTAAATCTCTTTCTTGAAGCCATTCAGGGAAACTTCTTCCTGTTCTGGTTTCTAGCATCTCTTCTATCTGTGGTTTGGACCTTTGAGAATTCTACTCCAACTACAGATTGGCACAATTTCTCTCCAGACAACTCTCACCAGAAGGAGTCCCTGGCCCATGGTTGGTTCAAGTATCCCTCAGGTCACTGGGGCAGAAAGTTTAACTATGGTTGTGCTTCCACTTTTCCTCCTCCTATCAAACCTTTGCTGGTTATACCCCACTCCTCCTTCTACCTGTTATATTACGTGATGGGGTATTATCTGTTGGGTTGTTTCAGCTCCATGCTGGGAAGATTTGCCTGCATGGGCCACTTAGGTCATTTTGTCATGATAACGGTACCCATTGGGTCAGTAATAGCAGGGCTCAACTTAGGGGCCTTGGCCCACCAAATAGGGGTTGGTTCCATGCCAAGTGAGTCCCTGACAGTACTGGGGATTTTTCTGTACAATAGGAATAGCAAGAAGAGCATTGAGGATTGCCACATTTATGCTGAGACTTATCTGGCTCTAAAGAAAACTGAGAATATTCAGTTCTTCTATATTAATGAATTGTTGTTTTTCTCCTCACTCAGGTCTAGGCATAGGTGATTCAAGAAGGGGTTCAAGGATGATGTAGTACATCATGCAGTTGCCTGTTACCAGACTTATTAAATGGTAGTGCTTCTTGATCCCCGCAGGTTGGACCAGTATCAGATAATCAAGGGTTTCCATAGCAGCAGGACATTTCTTGATTTTTTCTGAACTGTTAAGGAGTAACTTCAGATTAATTACCAAGGCACAACTAACATTTTTGTGCTTGATAATGTCAGGCTCTACAAAGTGGATCTGGTTGTGTCCAAGTTCCCTCACATTGACAAAAGCAACCACACCTTGAGCTACCGCCTTGCTGATTGTCCAATGAGACTTCTCTTTCTTCTGCCTTATTCCTCATTTCTGAATCCAATCAAGGAGTTTTGATTGGATCAAGAATAAGTTAAAGAAAGGCCTCCCACAAGAAACCAAAGATCTGTTCAATATTTTTGAGGTCAGCTAATTTTCAATGTCACCCAATGTGGTGGCAGCTTTTTACAAGCACTATAAATCCTTTCTCCCAAAAGCTCTTGCTTGTGAGCCAATCAGATAAATATGATATTGCCAACTTTAATTATTTTCTTATATTTATTTTGTTTTTAATGAGACTTAAAAAGTAGTATTTTAGGTTATAATGACTTGACGTTAGTTTGTATTCTGGACATTAAAAACTTCAGATGTTAGTTAAATATAAATAAATACATTAGATTCAGAGATAAGTATTATTACAATACACCAAATATTTTATTGACTGTATAGTTAACAACTAAATAATTTAATGAGATATAAATACAGTAGTTTTAAAAGCTATGGTGACAACCAAAAATACCTCAGATTTAAACAAAATGATTTCAGATTTGAACAAAATCCAACTATCAGGTTAAAATATACACTCTGTTAACAGGGATTTTTGGCATTAAAGGGCAAAATGGGTCAACATAGCAAAGAAGTGCTCACAAGCAAAGCAAAAATATTCAAAATACAATCCAAAATACATTGATTCACAAAAAAATGGTGTGAGTTGACTTTTGGTGTACATATGGGTCATTATTTTAGGGATTAGGCTGTTTTCTAATACACATGCTGCTCAAGTTGTAGCATAACACAGTTGGATTTTGAAAAAATCAAATTAAAAATGTTTATATTTAAAACAGTAATAACTCAAAAATAATTTAATATTTTTCCACACTGTAAACCATCAAAATGAAGCTAAGAATCTTATCTTTATATTGGTGTTAAAACACTAATATGTATACTATATTGAATATTGAAGCAAAAGCAATTTAAAAGAGCATATATCATATTTTATTATATTATTTTGATAATGGAATAAAATAGATTGCTTTAAACTAAAAAAGTTAACTTTTCATTATTAATATATAATTTTTATTTGAAGAAATTAAAGATAAGATCAAGAGAATTATTTTTGCATTCTATTTTATTTAAAAAGCTCAATTATTTAGGATTTTATGGTAGTTTTAAGTTAGGACGTTAATTTATTTGCTGTTTAGATGAATTTTGAGGTTCAAGTGAGCTGCAAACCTCAAATTAAACATCTTTTAAATATAATTCTTTAATATTTTATCATTTTAAAAATATGCAGAAGAGTTATAATTAAGTTAATACATCATTTTAATTGATTTACAGTGATTACAAAGAGGAAATGATGTAACAATGATGCTTAGCTGCTCCACATATATCACTTGTGCATGAAAACCGGGTATTTCATTTGTTTTAGGAATATAAATTTAAGTTGAAATTTTAATAAAAGCTATCATATCCTTTCTTTCAGAATGGTGTCATAAGGCTTGGTATATAAGAGTTAAAGCACCACCTAAGGTTTACTTCAAACTATCTTTACAAAAAGATATCATTACTGCAATCAGTACTCTTTTCCAAAGCATCTCTACAAAGCATCTCTTTATCATCAATAATAAATCCAACATTATGGAATTTGTTAACTTTGCCTCTGCCATGCAGACATTTTCCTCATTGGGAGCATCAACAAAAAGAGAAAGAATTACTATGCTAAAGAAAGCATTCCTTTTTGTTTCTGGAGGCAATCTTAATTCCTTCATCAATCACTTCCTCACTCAAACTGAGTTCGGAAAAACAGAGTTCATTCCCTTGATTCAAAATCAGAAACTAAATGGAATAATTGATGGCCTAAAGGATCTTCTGAAATCTTCTCCCCAAAAGCATCTCCCAGCCTTGAGATCTCTGGTTACTTCCAGTTACTCTTTAAAAGAGCTTACTGATATGGGATTTAATATAACCAAAAGTGAGTTTGAATACTCAAGAAAAATAAATAAAAATAAAAATGTAAGCTTAAACAAAAAAAGCCAAAAAATAATAACTATTAATTAAAAAAGAAATAACCAAAAAAATAATTAAAAACCTACTAGAAAATTCTTTTGAAACAAGCCAGTTTACAAAAAAAGCACCAGAAAAAATTTATAAAGACATTGAAAAAGAAATGAATGAATATTCAACTGAAATAAAATATTCTCTATTAAAAACAAAAAAAGAAATATATGAAAATAAAAAATGAAATTTCAATATCACTTTCAACTTATTATAAATCAATACCAAAAAATATAATAAAGAGTAAAAAACAAACTGACATGTGTAATATTTGTAACTTAAAATCATCCTTAGAAAAAAGAAAAGAAGAATGTGAAAGTAAAAACTTATTATTGCCAGAATCTATAAACACTGACTTAAAAGCTATTAATTAGCACCAAGACTTTTATGTTCATCAAAATTGTGAATATAAAAAAGATATTAATGAACTAGATGATGAGTCTTGTGTTGTAGTTATAGATTATAATGAAAACTTAAAAGTTGGTGGTGGTCCAATTGAAACCAATAACTGTTTTTATTCCAAAAGACCAATTTCTTTATTGGGGTTTGCATTGGTATTTAAAGAAAACAATAAAGTTAAATATGAATACCATGATTTTTTATCTCAAATATTGTCTCATGATGATTTGTTTTCAGGTGAATGTCTAATAAGTCTTCTTAAATCAGATAAGTTTAATAAAATAAATAATATCAATTTATGGACTGCTAATGAAAACCATTTTAGATCCTATTAATTCTTATATTATCTATTTAAAAAGGCACCACAATACATTAAAGGGTCTATTAAATACAATAGATTTGTAGAATGTCATGGAAAAATCATTGTTGATGGTCACTTTGGTGTAATATCAAAAACATTAAAAGAGAAAGAAAATCAGCTTTATATTAAGAATGTAAATGATATTAAAAATATTTTTGAGCAAGAAGAAAAAAGAAAAGAATTATATAAATCAGCGCTATCAGGCTCAAATATTTCTCAAAAGTTATTCTTTTATATTTATGAGAGAAAAGTTAGGCCTATAAGAAGAGAGCTCAAATTTAAAAATCTGCGCATTAATCTTTCATAATTGATGAAAGATGGGAAGTTGTATACTTCACCTTTAACATTTGAAAGTTTCTCAGAATATTCTGAGATAACTTATCATTTGAAATCACGTGATGATACCAGAGAAACAAAAATATCAGAAGATGCTAGTGGTACATTAGGGCAAGTTCATGAAGTAGGGCAGCTTACTAGAGGGTGTATTTTAAATAGAGTTATCAGTCTTTCAAAAACAACAACCTTTTTTGAAACAAATTAAGAATATTTATGATGAGCCAAAGATAGGGTAATAGCATTTATAGCTTTGGGACTGCTATTACTCTCCCATGCAACTCATCATAAATATTTTTGGTTTGTAGTATGTAGTAGCACTTAAGATATTTCCAGTAATATTATAAGGTGCAATTTTTAATTCTAAAATTGATAAATTATTTTTTTAAAAAAATATCTAAGCCCAAGATCAATTAAAGATTTGACATTGATTGTATTTTAACCTTTATGAATAATTTGAATATGAATAATGTAATTAAGTTATAAAATAATCAGTCCAGCGCTTAGGCGTAACAAGAAAAATAATGACCCATATGATTACTATGTGAATCAGTGACAAAATACACCCAAGCGTGGTGTGTCAAAACTCAATCCAAAAACAAAGCACAATAGCAACTCACTATTTAAACAAAGTCACTCACACAATGTGTGCAATGGATTGTAATCAAGAATGACACCAAGGTATCTAAAATAAGACACAATATCTGAAACATAAATTTTAAAAATATTGTGTTGGGTGCTTAATTTGGAGTAAAATCTGGGAAAATGGGTGAAAATTATGTTGGGTATTCTAAAATGGGCGTAGTAAAACCAAAAACAACTAATTAAGAAATAAAAATCTATAATTGGGATATTGGGTGGGAAAAAATATTAATCAAATATCCATATTCAGATAAAAGAAAAAATTAAAAGTAAGGAGTGACTTAATTGAAATTTACTTAATATTTTATTAAATTCTTAAAATGGAAGGAACACAACAACAGAGTACTAATACACCTGTTGTGCGCCGTGGTTGCGGTTGCCCCCGCGGGTCAAAGAATAGAGTTACTGCAACCCAAGTGCCTACTCAAAGAGGAGACAGGAGAGGAGAGTTCCATAGTGACGCTGCACTGACACAGCCAGTTCAAGGAGCACAAGCTGCTAGGGTACGGAGCATAAACCCTTGGGTCCCAATGCTGACCCGGAAGCCATCCAAGGTTACCACTACAAAGAAAGTTAGAAACAAGGAGGTAGAACTTACTTTGTATGTGTTTGACGTTGTGTACTGGAAAGAGTCAGTCCCGTCAGCCATGCTGGAGAAGGTGAAGCCTGTACTTGATACTAGTTACAAGCCCTACATCAGTGATGGCAATCAGGAGGATGACAAGGAGCCTGAGTTCTATCAAACCAATAAGGGAAAGCTGGTGTCAAAAAAGGTTGCAGCCTTCTATACCAAGGTACCTATGCCCTGTGTTGTGCCCAATGCCAACAAGTCAATCCCCACCGCTAAAAAGCCCGCCCAGAAGCGCATCCCTGACATCAAATGCATCATCCTGCTTAAGCTAATGCGGGAATTGGGTGATTACAAGGCGGCTGCAGCCCTTAATGGAGTGGATCCCAAGTACACCAGCAAGACCTTCAACAAGTTCATTAATACTGGTCGTGTCCTTGCTGTGGAGAAATCCTTGTGTGTTTCTACCATGCTCACCAAGGAGCACAAATGAGCAATCCGCCAGTGGATCACCTGGGACTGCCATCTTGAACTGGCAAATATACAGGCCATGGTTAAATATACTTTTGGGATTGAGGCCTCAATTTCCTTCTATTATCATTTGGTCAAGGGAATGTGCTTTTCCTGGAATAAGCTTGGGGTATCCCCCTACAACAGAAACAGCCCAGCCAATATTGACGTCCTTAAAAACTATGCAGAGGCGTACACTGCCCTCAAAGCCAAGGGGACAGTCAAATTTTATTATATTGACAAATTGGCATTTGCCCTGTCAATGCACAATGGGTATGGCTATGTCCCCAAAGGCTCCAATGACGGGATGGCTTGGCGTGCTGCAGTCTGCACCACGCCTACTCAATGGTGGCTCTCCTTGGTCCAAAGGGGGTTGAGCTTTATCAAATGATATTGGGTTCACATAGCAGAAGGACCTTTCTATCATTCCTCCAATTGGTCCAGGAGCACCTGAGGCGCACAAGCCCGGGCTTCACCAACGTAATTATGCTAGACAATGTTGGTCTCCATAAGGTGGCTGATATTCTTGAGAAATTCCCAATGATTGACACTAGCATTGCAGTAGGTCCCCAGCAATTGGCCACAGCAAATTTGCACCTTCTCTTCCTCCCTGCTTATTTGCCCTTCCTAAATCCCATCAAGGAAGTCTTTGGGTGGCTCAAGAAAGTTGTCAAGCAAGGGACCCCAACTGGGACTGAGGACCTGTTTGATTTGCTGCAGGCCAGAATACACACCCTCCCAGCTGAGACTGTGGCCAAATTCTATGGCCACACTGATTTGTTCATCCCTGCCTGACTTGCCAAACAGTCAATAAATTAAAGGATTAGCTTGTCCAACTTTTTATATTCTCTTATTTACTATTCAAGATTTATTAATCATCATTTTATATTTAGAAGCTTCTAAGCCCACAATTACATTCAGCAGGAAAATCAATGAAGCTTTGTAATTTATTTATTTTATATTTTTTTTTATTATGGCATCTGAGGTTATCCCAAACACTTGATACTAGATTACACAAATATATTTATATCACTTTTGTCAAATAAATATAAAAATCAAATTAAAAAAGTTAAATGTAAAGTGTATGAATTAGAAGTAAATTTTTTAAAGTAAATATTTTTATGCTTATATGATGACCTTCTCTGGGATATATTTTGCAAATCTCATTTGCTAAAATAAGACTTAAAAAAATTAATAAAAATAATCTAGGGTATAGGTATGTTTATTGATATATAGAAAAAATTAAGAGCGTCTATAATGGGTTCAGTGGTATGTACCCACCCCGCAATGGAGGTGGCGCACAACCTCTACCGCCACACCGTGGAAGGTGGATACACCCTTATTAAAATACTCCCACCTGCTGGTGAAAGTCAGTACAGTCAGGTGGGAGAGAAGCAGCAGCTTCTCAGGCAGGGCCGCAAACCTGTATATCCCAGCCAGAGCCAGGGCGTCCTGGATAACGTGGTACATTGAGTTGTATCTGGGGGAACCTTCTTCCCATCCAGGGAGAGCCTGGCCTTGTCAATCCCTAGTAGGGCCCCATCAAAATCCTCTACAAATGCGCCCATCCTGAAGTAAAAGAGATACCCCAGGTAAACCACCAGATGAAGCCTTTGCCCAGCAAAGGCTTCAGTAAAATTGCACAATTTATTAAAAACGGCACTGATCTTCTTCTCATGCTTTGTTTTAACAAGGGACAGCTCCATTGCTTGTGGGACCCCCGTATCATTGGCACTCCAGGCCAGCCCAAAGTCTGCCAGGAGAATTTTTGTCTTCTTTATAGCTGTTGCATCTGCAACAGCCAGTTTTGCCACTGCGCGCCCAAAGTTATCCAAGAGGTAAGAGATGGTATGCTCTACTGGGAAGCAGAAGCAAGCAGCCGCATGGGCCTGGCCCATCTCTTGCACATTCTTGAATGGGAGCATCTCCAGGATGTCCCAAACAAGCTCAATGAAGATTACACAGTAAACTCCACTGAGAACCACCGGGTCCAGGCGGACCAGTTGGGCATCCTTGTAGGCAGTAACTGCCCACTCAGATGTCCCCTCAGTATGTGAAAGCCCAGCCAATACCTCCCTGGACATTAAAAAGGTACTGTGAATCCTATCCTTGAGCTCCTGCAAGACAAGGGGGACAGAAATAGCTGCCTTGCCACATGGTTGGGGTAATTGGCATAGAAGGTGGGGGGGACAAAGGGAACCAGGACCCAGCAGAGTTCACCGTCTACATTTTCTAAAAAAGGTAAGTATTTGGAAATTTTTATTAATTTATTTTTTTAGGTTACCTTTGTGTGTTTCCTCCTTGCCTGCAGCTTTGGCAGGCTTTACCATTCTCAGTTCAAGTAATTGTGCTGGCAATTCAGTGTCCACAGTTCTTGCGCGCTTTGCAGGTTTGAGATGTTCATACATCTCAGGGTCATCAACCCAGATGGATGGTGTGGAGAGGGCAAAGAACTTGAATTGAAGGCCTTCCATGATGTGCTTCTGGATATTTAAAAGCCTTTTAATTGTTGTTTTGGGGGTGCTGGCATCTTGGCCATGAGTGCCTTGGCAGACACCTTGTCAATTTTGTCCCCTGGAAGGACGGCAGCCTTGACTTTTGCCTTGACCTTGCGGTCAATATATTTAATTTTGGCAATCACCAAGTTGAGGTCTTTGAGTAGTTTTTTAAGTTCTTATATTTGATTTTCTTACTAACCTTTCCATATGATTTTATAGCTTTCATCCCAATAAAATCTGTATTATTCTGATACTATTGCCTCTTTGTTTATCCCTGTTTGTTTTCACATTACTCCAATATCCCATTTTCCCCCATTGTGTATATGTTTTACGCTCATCTCAATATGTGTTGTTTGCTTTGTGTTGGCATTGTTTCCTTAATTGCCATATTATTTTTAGTACCCAAACAAAGCCCCTTGTGAAAATATTAACAACAATTTGGTGATCAACTAAATTTGAATTATAAAATTATAGGTTAATTGTTTTTAGATAAAGTTGTTACTGATCTGAATTCAAAACCTTAATGATAAACTTTAAGCCAATCAGGAGCCAAGTGATAAAGTGATTGTTGTGACATAATGGGTCATTCAATAATTCTTTGATGCATGTGCACTAATTAATCCAATTGGCTGGTTGTTTTGCCATTGTACACCATTCCTGCAGTGGCAAGTTGTTGATGGACTAGTGCTAACCCAGCAGCTGATTGGGCACTAGTCCACCAACAACTTGCCACAGCAACAATGTCGCACAATAGCAAAAGATTCAGCCAATCATATTAATTAGCGCACATGCATCAAAGAATTATAAAATGACCCATTATGTCACAACAATCACTTTATCACTTGGCTCCTGATTGGCTTAAAGTTTATCATTAAGGTTTTGAATTCAGATCAGTAACAACTTTATCTAAAAAAATTAACATATAATTTTCTAATTCAAATTTAGTTGATCACCAAACTGTTGTTAATATTTTCACAAGGGGCTGTGTTTGAGTACTAAAAATAACTGTGTTATGGATCTAGATACACAGAATAGTAAATATATGATTTTATAGAAATAAGCTGAACATAAAGAATAAAACCAACTATAAGCAAAGAGAGCATGAACAATTGAAATCCAAAATAAAGATAGTATAAATAGAAAATGTTTGGCAACAAGGGGTTTATTGGGGCGGGGAAGAGTGATGCCTAGGAGGCAGAATAGTGCAGGAAGGAAGACGTAGAGGCGGTACTGGCCTGGGGGGGGTCTGGGATTGGGTGGGTTGGGCTTGCGGGTGAGGGGTGTTGGTGGCGGGGGTGGAGGCAGGAGGATTTTGCGTGATGGCCACCATATACAACTCAGTATATTCCTTGTCCGTCATTGGCTGGATGGGCTGGTAAGTGGCAGTGGCACAAGGTGAGAGGCACTTATCCTTACATGATTGGTTGTCCATGTTTACGTGGAAGACAATTTGGGCAAACAAGTCAGCCACCATTTGGTGACCAAAGAGAGAATTGTGGTCAAGGACCCCAAGATAGAGGTTGTTAAAAGCCTGAGGGCAGCGCTCCTGGAGTGTCTCTCTAATATTAAAGAACACAACATCAGCCAGATGGATGTCTGCTTGACCAGCAGGGTAGACTGAGGCCTGGTGCCCGCGTCCCTTGATGGCCTCAAGGGCGGAGGAACTTCCCTCCATCTGGTGGCTCAAGAAAACCCAGTGCTTGGAATTCAAGCCATCCCAGGAGTCAAGTAATCCACCAAGGATGTGGTTGTACTTGTAGCCATCAATAAAATCTGGGTTTGTCCAATAGTAGACAAAACCCTAGGCTGAAACAGCCAGAAAGGCACCAATGAAAGTCCCCTTCTTGACCTTCTTCCTTCCTTGCTTGCCAAAATCATCAAAAGCTATCAATAGCTTGTAATAAGAGCTGAACATGACATCATCAGTTAGAATAGTCAGGCATTGTACCAGGGTTGATTTGATGGTGGTGTCATACAGGGAATCCTCAGCGCCATCCCATTTGTTGCCGGCAAAATTGGTAAGAACCCATATGGAAGCCACCTTTCCGTGCATCCAGAGCTGCACCATGCGCTCAGAAACCCATATGTTATGGTGCGCAAGCTGTTTGCGGACCTGGTTTAGGGGAAGCTTGGGGTCCCGCTGGAGGAGGTCAAGCATTATTGGGTACGCCTCAGTGATTTGTGACTTGGGGTCCTTCTTGGGCTTCTTGACTGTCCCAATCAGATTCCCCTTGTTCATTAGGTTGTTGAACTCCCGCATTATGGTGGCTTGGGTAAATTGCAATTGGGTTGAAATCTGTTCCCAGGACAGACCCTGCAGGTTCAGTGCCACAATTTCTTGGAGAATTTGGGCAGTGATGATTCTGCGTTTGGGGTGCTGGGCTGGGAGATCTGAAGCCTGATCAACTGTAGGGGGGGGCAGGTTGGCTAGCAGCAGGAAGTTGTTCCAAATCAAGGTTGCCATCCTGATTGGTTGGTTAACAGCAGCTTGGGTGGGGGTGGGTATGGGAGCAGGGGCAGAGCTAGACACAAAGTGACTATTGAACAAGTCAAAGCCATATGAGTTGGAGGTCAGTAACAGGTCAGCTTCCTTGTTACCCGCCTCTAAGGCTTGGGTGTAAACAGGTGCCTCTGCTTTCTGAGTCTTGCCTCCATTGAAGCTGGCTTGGCTGCTGCTGGCTTGGCTTCTTGTGCTGTTGAAGATGTTGTTGCTAGTAAAAACCATCTTGAAACAAAACCTAGGATAAAATCACTAAAAGTAGAAATTTTAAAAATTAATGATTTATTTTTATTGTAATCTTGAGAATATATTTAGAAGGTTCTTAAAACCATTTCATTCAAATCTGGAGCCATGAAAATGATTAAGATGCCTCTGTTCCTAAAAAGGATACTGTAAATTCAGAACCTGAACATAAAAATGCGGGATTGTCAAATCCTTGGTCCAAATTTTGAATCACTTTTGTGGGCAACTCAGCTGAGTGAAAAATAAAATATTTAATAAAATCAACCATTTATTTTGATTTTTTTTGGTTTATTTAAATTGGCAAATTTTGAATTTCTTGAGCAGATAACTCAACTAACAAAAGACAAAACTCAGCAAACAAATGTGGGATACATGAATCAGAAATGCGGGATTCTTATGTACAAATTGAGATTTCCTGTATTTCAATTGAATCATGGACATCATGTAAAAATTAACAAATCTGAAATTGCGGGATTGTCAAATCCAAGAACCAAGTTTCAAATCATAATTGTGAGGAATTTGAAATAAATATAATTTATTGGTGTCTCAAAAAGAATGCTAAAGGATATAGAGTGGATTTGTGCTAATTCTTTTAGGAATCATAGGCATTCTCAAAAATCACCCTATTTCATTTTAGGATGGCTAAAATTTAGATGCTTGATTACAGTAGATTTTTAAAAAATGCTAATAATAAAGTAGAGTTATATATTACAATCTATCTTATCACATTGTCTTTCCTTTGGTGTGTTGATAATGTGCTTACAATTAATTGCAAGCACATTATCAACACACCAAAGGAAAGACAACATGATAAGATAGATTGTAATATATAATTCTACTTTATTATTAGCATCTTCTGAAATCTACTGTAATCAAGTATCCTTAGCAGCAATACATGAATACATAGTTAGTAAACTGATGGTTTATCTTTCCCCCCCTCTCCTTCTTCCTTGAAACTTTTAAAAAATTTCTGCGTCATCAGGAGAGTAGCTCATAAATCATTATATGGTTTTATGGTCGCTATATTAGTGATTTAAAGTGCAGAATATTGCATCATTTCCAGTTTAGATAATTTTTCATTTCACTTAATTTCATGTCTAAATATGGGTGTTTAGATTGGATTTTTCATTTGATTTTATCCAGAGTGGAGCTTCTTGATTTGTGTTGATTTCTCCTAGTTACTTACTGTACATTCAATTTGGATTCCATTTCCTGCAATTATTATTTGAGCTTACTAGTGGCATTCAAAAGCAATTTGAAATTTGGTTCTTGGATTTGACAATCCCGCAATTCCAAAAACATAGTAAACTTAATGGAAATGGTTGATGGATTTGAATGCTTCAAATCTGATTCCACTTAATTCATTTTGTCCATTGGAAATATGCAGTTTGACTTGAACTTTGCAAAGTGTTTATGAGTTCCTGCATTTTTAAAAATTCAAATAAATACTCAAAAAAATCAATTTAATTAAAAAAAGGCTATCCCGCAAAAATGATTCAAAATTTGGACCAAGGATTTGACAATCCCGCATTTTTACGTTCAGGTTCTGAATTTCCAGTAGCTGTTGATTTACTGTTAAATTGATAGTTTTCTATTTTAGGCTGCTCATACTATACATCTTGTGTGACTTCATTTTGTTTTGTACTTGTGGAATCTTGCTTCTAGATTGCTCTAATTTTGTTTCATTTTAGTCCTTTTGTTGGTGCCTCATATGAATCTTGCTTGGATTATAATATACTCTGGAATAGCATCCATCCATTTCACTTGTTGCCTCAGTTCATTTTGTTTGTGGTTTGAACTACACCACTTGATGTTTGATATAATTTGTATAATGGGCTAGTGAAACTTTGTTTTTTGTTTGACAGTCCATTTATTAACTGAAATTTTATAAATTAATTGAATCCTGAATCTTGCGCAACTTGGTTTTTGTTTAAATCTGAAATCATTTTGTTTAAATCTGAGTTATTTTTGGTTTTGCCATAGCTTTTAAAACTACTGTACTGGGTAGGAGTTACAACCAATTATTAGTGACAGCTCTGGCTTTCACCTGAATCCAAGGTCATGGGAACTATTTTTCATGATCACTTTGACACCTTGGTTGGTGGCTTTCAGTCCTAGATTCTTTGCAAGGGTAGCATCAATAAAAATTTCTTCTGCTTCTGCATCAATGAACAAATCTATTGTTTGTGGTGTTCTGTCACAAGCAAAAAGTTAATTCTATCAATTAGCAAGAAAAATCCCAAATTACAAGACTCAAACCCTGGGACCTTGCAGGCTGCCAGCCTGCGGGCCCAGCCACCTGAATTTTTTTTGGGATTGAGTCAGAAACAGATTTGACTTCAGAGAAACCTCTGAGACTCACCAGTGTAGCACTTTTTATGATCAAACCCTGCCCTCTGAAGGATCCTCTTAGCCTAGTCAATATGAGCGCCAACCTGAGCAATATTCCTGTAATAACTTGGGTCACCACCAATGGAGAACTGCAGAAATTTCCCCAAGAACAAGAGTTGCCAAATGACGAAAAACTCATGTATCAAAGAAAGAAATCAATATTCCCTGTCCCAGCCCAGACAATGATTAATTGTCTGCATTGGATGCCACCAAGTATTTCCAACCCCTGGTAAATGCTACCACCCAGGCCATAAGAATTTGTGCAAGTTTTCACAGTTTTGATGAGCATACTTATACCCAGGAGATGACAGGAAGATGCTTATTATCATCATTCAATTAAGTGTTATGACCCTTTGGTTCATTCAGGTCTTACCCTACCTCCTTTTAGCACTTTACTATTTTCAATTTGATCTTCCCTGGTTTTCCCCACTTTTCACCAAGCCCAAGAAACGCAGACCAATCACTCAAATTATTCTGTCCCCCAGGAGCTCCCTATGGCCCAGTCCATTTTATAGAGTATCCTCCAAACCCAGATTATTTGGATTTTACCTTAGAGTAGATCCTAATTTATAGCCCAGAAGCCCATATCAGAGAAAAAGAGCTTATTGGTTGTGAAGGAACTTGGATCACTGTACTGCCCTTGCTATTTCACAACAAATATAACTACCTGCCTGTGTATTTGGTACCAATGACCCCTACCTTGACCCCCCAGCCTGACCACCAGCAAGAATGCATTACCACTAATGAGTCCACCTCCACCCAGATATTTGGAGTCGTGTACATCACTCTCACTGGCTTACTCAATTCTATGGTGCCCACCAGAGGACCCAGGGCCATCCTCGGGAAATTGCTATCCTACATTGTAAATTTAGCCCCATCCTGTGGTGGGTCCTTCCTTCTGGGCCTGCAGGCCGCCTGCCCACCCGGCCGCAAGTTCTCAGGAACCTACCACAGGGTGGATCCCTGACATGTTCCATGAGTCTCAACTTTAACTTGGATAAACTTATAAGACTGAGTAAAAGTGTTTATTTGAGTCAGGGAGACAGTAGAGGTGTTCTTCTTGGGTCAAGCCTTAGTGATATGACTGGGTTTGTGGCAGTAGAAGCACATTCTGTTTTCGTAATGATACTGTCATTCCTCAGGGGACATCCCCTGTCTGCTGGGTGTCTGGGTCTGGCTGGGGAGGTATGGAGTGATAGCACACCTTCCTGATTCAGGCTTAGTTCTTTGCACAGAAGGAGTAGCTCATCTAGGCCAAGTGTGAGGTGGTGGTGCTTTAAGAGTTCCTTCAGGGCAGGGCACATACCCCAGCAGTAAAGTGTGACAGACAACTTGTTCTCAAGTTGAGTTCTGGTTTTAAACTTGAGGAATTTATATGCATAGGCCTGGAGTATGTGGGTATCTTGCTTGATGTTCAGCAAGTTGATCAGGGTGTGGTGGCGGGAGTTGCAATCATCACTGGTAGCCATGAGTTCATTCTCAAACTTAGTGTAGTCCAGGCAGAACTCAACATCTTTGGCAGTGGCCTTGCTGAACCAGTCCAGTACATCACCTGATAGCATGGAGGCTACATCAAGAACATTCTCTGTATTGTTGGAGTATGCATTTATGTTAGCTTGGAAACATAGATGAAAGACAGTCATGGCTTGGTGGGCTTTCTCCAAAGTGAGCTTGCCCATCTATGGCAGATCCACCTTGGTTGTGGTCTGGTGCACATTGACGTTATGTACTTGTAAATTCAGGGTCTTCAGGGTCTTAATGCTGGGTGTGGCATCCTTAGCTTATGTACTGCTTCAGGTTCTAATTGCTGAAAAAATTGTGTTGATAACTAGCTTGTAGGCGTAGTAAGCTGAAATTAATGAAAATGGAATACAAGCTGCACCAAGAGTTAACGGGATCTTGGGGCCCAGGTTACTATAGTTAATATAGATTGCCATAATGTCAGAAATATATCCAGTGGTGGGTTCTGGAAACTGGCGGGCGGACGGCCCACAGGTCCAGAAGGAAGGGCCCACCACAGGGTAGGGGCAAACTTTACAATATTTGAGAGGGATTTTCTGAGAATAGCCCAAGGCCTGCTGGAGGGCACCATAGAATCAATTATGTCTGTAAGGATGATGTACATGATACCAAATATCTGAGTTGGAATGGATTCTATGGATGCTGCTGCTTTTTGCAGGCAGCTGGGCCGTGGGGTTAATGGGGGAGTCATGGGGAATAGGTACACGGGCAGGTGATTATACTTGTTGCAAAATAGCATGGGCTGTATGGTGATCCACTTTCTTTCACAACCAATGGGCTCGGTTTCTCTAGCTTGGGCTTCTGAATCATATGAAAGAATCTCTTCAAGGGTAAACTCAGTGTAGTATGGGTTTAGAGGATATATGGTGAAATGGACAGGGCCATACAGGACTCCAGGGGGACAGTATAACTCAGGCGGCTGGTATGTAGCTTCTTGGAAATGATTGTCTATAGGGCAAGGCCAGAGTGATCAAACTGTATATGATAAAGTGCTGAAAGGAGGTAAGATATAGCCTGAGTGAACCAAAGGTTCATAACACTTTATTGTAAGGATGACAATGAGCATCTTTCCGGCATCTCCAGGGTATAAGTATGCTCATCAAACTTGGGAAAACTTTTACAATTTCTTGTGGCCCAAGGGGTGGCACTTACCAGGGTTTGCACATTCCTGGGGGTGCCCAAAATTGTTGAGTCCTCATTGGCTGGGTCAGGGGGGTCTTGAATTCCCCTTTCAAGGCAATAAATTTGTCATCCCTTTGCAAGCCTTGGTCTCGGGATAATGTGGGTGATGTCTCATTGGCGGTGACCCGGAAGATTGTGAGGACATCATTTGGGTTGTTAATCTCATTGGCTAGGTCTAGGGAATTCTTCAAGAGGCAGGATTTGAGTGTAGAAGGTACCTCACTGGCAGGTCTAAGAGGTTTCTCTGAAGTTGAATCTGTTTCTGGTTTAAGCCCAGAAAAACGCGGGCCGGCAGGCTGGTGGCCTGCA
Organism: Entomophthora muscae; assembly: GCA_014839935.2. Classification (NCBI taxonomy): domain Eukaryota; kingdom Fungi; phylum Entomophthoromycota; class Entomophthoromycetes; order Entomophthorales; family Entomophthoraceae; genus Entomophthora; species Entomophthora muscae. The sequence continues at coordinate 11,464 of QTSX02006442.1, read as the reverse complement.
GGAGTCCGAGGTTCGAATTCCGGAAATGGAATTCTACCTTGCTTATTGATAGTAGGAAACTGTCACTCATGACAATAACCTCTATATCAAATATACATGCCCTGCTGCTCCTTTTATCACATTTGAAGATCCCACAGATCACGCAGACCTCACACCCACATTATTCTGTCCCCCTGGTGCTCTCTTTAGGCCAATACATTTTATCAAATACTCAGTGAATCCGGTCTTTTCTGAGTTCATTTAGAAAATATCCTCCTTGCCAACTCTTTGGCAAGATCCCACCCACCTGAGGCTTTTGACCAAGGAGACTACTGGTATACTGTGCAAACCCACCTCTTTAAGGACAAATACAATCACTGGTTGTGAATTTGGTCCCTACGACCCCTTCTGCCACCCTGGCCCAACCACCTGCGGGATCTTGGGATGGCAAATGAGACCATGTCCACTCAACTCTTTGGTGCAATGTACATTACACTACCAGGGTTGGTGGACTCCATGGTCCCATCAACTGGTCCCTGGTCTTTGCTGGGCTGGTCCCTCTCATATATCATCAAGTTAGTGTCAATGCTGTGATGGGTGCTTCCTGCTAGCCTGGGGTCCCTCTGCCTGTGTCTGCAACTTCCCCACCTTGCACCTGGCTCCCTGGCAGCAATAGCTATATCTGGATTTCCAGATCTGCCAAGATTGACACTGTCTAGATCTTTACAGTGAAACACTATTTTTCTGGCTGCTGGTGTAGTCTAGAGGGTCTTATGCAATTCAACCATGTATTTCCTTAGCCCTATAACTTACATGGGATATGCTTGCATCAAGGTAGCATTTGTTATGAGTAGAGTGTTGCAACATCTTTGATGAGTCCCTCTTGGGAAATTGTTTCGCCAAGAAATGATTTGATTGCTGAGTGAAAGGTGGCACCAGCATTCAATCCAGATATTACACTAGGATCAAACATTTGAGTTCACAAGGAGCAAGATTTATACAAGCCCCATGACTGCCATGATCTACATAGACACTATGTGGATTATCACGATACTATTTAATACTCTTCTTCTACATCAAATAAAGAATCCTACTCTTCTTCAAATTTCCCTTTATTTTGTATTATATGCTTCCCAGAAGTATATACTCAACAGATAATTTTTTATTTAACTTTTAGCAACTGTTAATCTGACTTTTGACCAGAGTATACACTTTTAGGGAAGATGGGTAAAAGCCCAACTATGTATGCTGCAAATAAATGCGCATTAAGTACTGATTGAGCAATGTGGTTTGAGGCCTAGCCTTCTGAAAAGGTTACGTTAAGACAATCTGATTCATTGAACTACGAGTATATTAAGTGTATAAGTAGATTAAAATCTAAAGCCAGTTGGGGCAGATGAAGTTGATAAGCCCAGGTAAAACTTGAACTTGGATGGCGGTCGTTCCTTTAAGAACTTCACCATCGACACGGAAGGTTCCAGGTGCAGTCGGATTCCACGAAACCAGGCGATTTTCTATGATTTGTGAATGGGGAGAAGGCCCTGCATTAGGATTTGCAGGCTTATCCTTGGTGATGAGTCCAAGGCTTTCGATAATTACACAGTGAACCAGGGTTTCCTTCATATTGGAAACAAATTCTCCTTTTGTTGGATCTGATGTTTCCTTTAAGAGAGCATCAAGGAATCCAAATGCTGATAGACGCTTACTTTCGTGAACCAAGCTTAGTGTGCCGTTGGAGGTGGATGCAGTACCTGAAATGCGGAAGTCTTTTGTAAGGAAGGGTACATTAGTGATGGTGGTAACACCAAAGGCCCCGTCCACTACATTCCAGCTTTCACTAAGTCTCTCACTGATAGGATCTGTAACACAATTATAGCCTTTGATTACGTTTGGTATAGAAGGCTTTGGTCCTGGTTTTAAAAACCTTTCCTTTGACCCTGATTCTAAAGAAGCAGGGGATTCTTTATCTTTTATCACAGTGCAATTGTCGATGTTGGTATCGTCTGGAAGGTAATAAATTCGCGTCCGATACTTTTTAAGAAATATTGATCGAACGACGGCTGCCACTGTAAGTCGTAAAGGTCCCATCCAACGGAATTCATCAGCCGTATCATCAACGTCTGAAAAATATCCATTGACAGCATCAAGTACGCTATAAGTGATTTCGTCGCCTCTATTGGTGCAATATAAGGCAGCGATATCGTACTTTTGGGTATTACCGCGGATGATATTAAGGGAAGCCAAGTGAAAATCGGAAAATCCTAATGTCACAGCCACTCCATTTGCTGAGCCTATACTGGTTTAGTACAATATAAGCAAATGTGATGATACCTGCAGGAAGAATACCGAATGGAACCTTGATGACTTCCTTCCAATCCTCTCGTGTGAGAGAACCATTCTAAATAAATGAATATAAAAAGTAGAGGAAAACCATGTTTCGACTTACCACAACTTCATGAAGAACACCATCTCCGCCAACAGAGACAATTGCATCATATAAGCTAAGATTAGGAGCTGTCTGGGCCAACTCAATCCCATGCTGAAAGCGCTGCGTCTCAAACAAATCATATTCTATTCCTGCAAGCTGTAGCATAGGTTTGGTTATGGAGTCAAAAAGCTTGGAAGCCTTTTTACCACCACCAAACGGATTCGATATAAAGAAAAATTTAGGCGCTGCTATTGTTAATCTAACCTCTTGCCTAAACACTTACTTTTAGAGTCCTTCCGGGGTCTAATATAATCACGTAGTCCCACTACCCATCTCTTCGCAGATAAATGATCTTTAGATCGAAAGCTGTGAGTCGTAAACTTATTCAACTTTCCAGTTCCTTGATAATAGAACAAAGTAAACAAAGTTTCGGTAGCGACTGCATCCAGCGGAACTATCGACTGGGGGATTCAGAAAGGGAGGTAGCGTTGGGTTGAAAACTTTCAGTGGTGAAATTTATCGCAAAAAGCAGCCTCGCATCGATTATTAGTTCCTCTTTGTCTATCGATAGTGTCAAAATGTGTAAGAGGATGGGAGCTCACCTGTCCGAAAAGTTAATATATGTTTTGGGATATCTAGGCTCAAAGTTCCATGAGCGCCCCCCAAGTTGATGCTCGTTAGATTGTCGGATAAATTATCATAGGAACACTCATTCTCCAAAAAGCCTGTCGGGTATGCTGATAAAATGGTAGATGTGCCCATTTCCGTAGAGGACTCCAATATTTCATCCTGTGTTGAATGCATAGCTTCAGAAAAATAAAGTAGTTAGGATAGGAAGATTAAGTTTTTAAACAGATTGATTCCAGGAAGGCACTTTAATTGGTGCTGCTAGCTGCATGCTGCTGGGTAAGAGTTTAGGAGAATCCCAGTTCCATGAAGCAAGCTTATCAGATATTGTAATTGTTTTGTTCCAGTGGCTTGAATTGGGCTGCTTCGGCCAGTTTCTGGCTTTGGATCATTTGAGTTAAAGACTTATTTTGTCATATTTAAATAACTCACTGATTCCGTCAAGGCTGTAGCGGCCGAGAGCCGAAAGCTAGCCGGGGCTGAGCCGAAGCATCCCTAGGCTTGGCCCTCTCCTCCAATGAGCAATGCTGGATGGTGCAGCCACTTGCTATTGGCAAGTTCCAAGGATGCTCCAATTTAAAAAATAGACCCTTTCAGGTTTAATTACATGCATTTTCTTTCCAGGGCCTATTGATACGAGTTATTTTTAGCCAATCAAATCCATGTGAGATACTAGACGACTGACCTTAGTTCCAGTTAATTAGTGACTTATGTAGTGGTCTTAATAAGTCTGTTCCCCTTCAAATACTACGTCTTATCAATCAATAACTTGGGTCGGACTCTGGTGAGGGGCTACATGATTTCAATCGCATCTATTCAAAATAATTTGGTTTGGAATTTAAATTTGATTAGGTGTAAAGTGAGGAGCCCTAGCTCAAACACATTTTTGAAGAAAGCCCGATTTCAGCATACAATTTTTATAGGTAAATGTACCATAGGGCTGTGTCGTCCCACCCCCGGACAAACCCCGGATTCTGTCCGAAGTTTCTGAAAATGTGGAAGGTAATATATTTTCTATTTAAAGCTGATTTTAAATCCGATCTTCCAGAATGCCGGAAAAAAGAAGATCTTTGTCTGGGGGTGGGACGCCGCAGCCCTAATGTACCATAAGCTGACCTTGTGGCAACTCTTGAACAGATCAACTCCAAAAGGAATGGGTCAAGCTAACCGCCAATGGTTGGGTTAAATATCAAACAGGAGTTTTTAGTTAAATCGTAAGCTTTGAGGTTATTATTGAGGGGGTCAATTGAGTTTTTATTGGTGGAACGTGAAACAGAGTGATCAAACTGTAATAGGAACTTTGAAGGAGAAAGTTGAAGAATTCGAGGGGAAATATAAATTTTCAATTTAAATTTAAGTTTAATCACATTAAAATTTTGAGGGATAGTCGGAGTGTTCCCTAGAATAACATCAATAAATAGGAGAATTTGGGAAACCTCAAAAAATGCTTCTGGACAAGAAATTTTTGAAACGAAAGTGTTAACATCCAAGAGAAAATGAACAACTTTGAAGTTAGAAGGGTATATGGCTTCAACATCAAAGCCGAACTCACTATGCAACAGTTAATCTATTAAAAGCGAGTCTGTCTGGCTATAATGCCAGCTCAAGTGCACTCAAGCCGTAAAGAATCAAATTGATTTGATTTTTCTATATTATTTAAATTAAAAGTTGATGGCCGAGCCAAAAGCTTAAATTGGCTCATTATTTCACACAATCCTTTACAAGCACATTTTAAAGCATGTAGGCTGAATCCAATGCAGTGTGGTCTAGATTATGTAGATATAAGATTATGGGGTACCCAGACTTTAATGAATCTATATTTAACTGCTTGGTTTTTAAAAAGTGGCTCGACCTTTGCAATCACGGCAAAGCGGCTTATCTATATAGATTATCCAACTTCAGGATGTGTGGATTAAAATTGATAGAAGAGAAGCATGTTGTGTAAAAATAGAATGAAACATTTGGGTTAATTTGCTACGCTTTTATATGATTGGATGTTTAAACCTTGCTGAGGATTGAATTGACCGAATAAAAGAGAGCTTGGTCAAATTAAAGAGATAAAATTCAAATCATACATATAAATGTTTTTTTAATAAAGAGTTTGTTGGCTTTAACAAACCGGATTTATTTATTTGAATTTCAAATATAGAAATAATCCACTTGGATGCATCAGCTGATCCAAGTGGCTGCATATTGTTTCAGAGTAAACCTTGCTTGACACAGCTTCATCCCAAAAGAACATCAATGGGGTAAACCGGCTATGATAAAATTATGTTTCAATATAATGGTTTTCATAAAATTTAGAGGATGTAGATCAATTTTTCAGATAATTCCTATCAAAATAGTGCCAAACATGATGGCTCTAGCTGCTCTAGATGCTGAGATATATAGTAAAATGCTGGATTTGGGCTCATGTTATAATCAAAGGATTGACTCAATTTGATCCAACTAAATTCACTTAGTACATGCCAAGAAACTAAAAACAACATATCTCTCTAAATACTAAGCCAATCTTAATGTTCAAAAGCTTGTTGTAAAGCTACAGATCAGCTTTATATTTTGAGTGAATTATAAAATCAAATAATTGTGGCAGATCCAGGAAATTCATGCTTGCTTCTTCATTATCCTAGTCTGACTCTTTTACGGTTTGACGGGGAATCCTTTATGTAAGCTTCGAAGAGCTTGGATTCCAGGCAAGCAATCTTGGCGTTAAACTCGTTGCCATCTGGTGATCACTTCCATGTTTTTTGCTTCCCATAGTCTTAGCTGCAGACCATCTATTTCATTCCATGGTAGTCTTATTTCAGTTAAAAGCCAAAAATACAAAGCATAAAAAGATTGAGGGGAAAGCGACCATCATCGCACATAAGTATCCTTTTTATTAATTATTATCATGTTTCCATTATATACCAATTGGGGTACATTCAGCTGAAAATCCTCCGGTTCTGGAATCACACCTGGATTCCTATCACATGGTTTATGACATAACAGTGGCATCCAATCCAGATCTTTACCAAAAAGATCTTCACACTCTTAACCTATAAGAATGTGCCCTAATACATTCCAGAATCACCTGATTCTTTCTGTGTAAATGTATCGCTTTGGCTTGAAGTATTCCAGACTTCCGGCACCAAAACCCTGTGGAATATATGTATTCCTGATCCAAGCTATCCTTTTTTTAACTGGAAACCAGCTGATCAATCTTGAATGCATAGACACCAATGTCTACATTTAGCTATTTTTGCATTTAATGGTTTTTTGCATTAAAAACCCATTAAAACGCTTTGAAACTTGAACCAGGCACCACTGCGGCGCCCAGAAACTTTCCCAGGCGGCGCCTCAGCACTTTACAAATCAATTAGGCGGCACTTCTAACCTAATTAATTTGCCAAAACGGCGCTTTTAAACCACAATTCAGGGGTTTACTTTTGGCTAACCTTAACCAAACTTCTTGACACAGTCAAGGCAATTAAACAATACAATTAAATCCTCATTAATTATATTCCCAGCATATATTAATTAACCTTCCCAGTTAATTAATCTGTTTGAAGACAACAATTTTTTAATTGACACAGTTAAGTCTATTTTGGCCCTATAATTGAATCCTCATTAATCATATTCAAGGGCATCAATTAATTAACCTTCCCAGTTAATAAATTGCGTTTGAGACACTTAGTCTCATAATCTGAACTGTTCAGATTATTCATTACGGCCCTCAATTAGTACAGTCTAATTGATTCCTGGGTATCAATTAACCTCTATGGTTAATTAGACGGTTTGAGACACCTAGTCTCAAAATCTGAATTGCTCATATTATTCATTTTGGCCCTCAATTAGTACAGTCTAATTGATTCCTGGGTATCAATTAACCTCCATGGTTAATTAGACGGTTTGAGACACCTAGTCTCATAATCTGAATTATCCAGATTATTCATTTCAGCCCTCAACTAGTACAGCCTAATTGATTCCTGGGTATTAATTACTACACTGGAAAGTCTCTCCAAGGCCAATCCTATTGTTTTGAATTTCAACCTATGAAATTCATCACAATTCAACCTTTTTGTGAAACCACAGCCCAATGTGACTGTAGTACGGTCACAATAATAAAAAATTACTTTTCTAAGCTAAATAACAATACTCCACTTATTTAGATTTCTAATTTTATATCTATTCTTGGAATATCTAATTATCTATACAATACATTCTAAAAAAATCATATATATGATACATAGTATCTTCCTAAAAATTCAAAAATATTATTGAACAATATATCAAACTTAACTTTATATCTGTTCTTGGATGGGACAACCACCTAGTATCTTAAATAAAGAAAACAATACATTTAGAGGTGTCAGGATTGAAAATTTATCTTCTCTGAAAAACCAGGCCCAGAAACAGGATTAAAACCCCAACCCTGAATGCTTACAGGCTGCCAGCCCCACAGATTAAGGGGCCGCCTGCCTGTGTTTTTTTGGAATTGAGCCGCCTCAAGCTGAGGGCCAGGTTAAGTCCCAAAGCAAGAATACTGACATGGGCTTGAGAGTGGTGGCGCTCAAGGAGGGACTTCTTGACTTGCCTAATGGAGGCAAGGAAAGACTCTCTGTAAACTTCATGAACTTGAAGTCCTCATGGACAACCAATCAGGTTCAGCTACCTGAGGAAAACGCGGGCTTAAGGCCGGCTCCCATGTCCCAAGCTTGAGAACAGAATACTTGAGTGACATTCCATGAGTTCTCCACCAATTAGCGGTCCCCCAGTAGTAGTGCCATTTTGCCGCTCCCAAAACCAGGCATCCTGGCCTCCTGACCAAAGATTTCCCAATTTGTTGAGGATCTATTTATGAAAAATGTGAAGTTTGGCAGTGGGGTGCTATATAGGCCCATAGACCCCGCGCTGATACTGTATCACCATTTTTAAATAAAAGGATTATGAGACATTGGTTTCCCCATTTGTTACCATATTTTATTCTTGCCATTTACCAAATCAGCTCAAGATCTTCCAGACCTCTTGCCCCGCTGCCCATAGTTTATTGTCCACCCAATGCTTCCTTTTGTCACAAGTGACAAACTCCTGTTGATCATGCTCATAGAAACACCTCCACTATGGGATTTGAACCCTGACACTCTGCGGGCTGGAGGCCCGCAGGACCGGCCGCCCACAGATTTTTGGGCTCAAACCAGAGCAGGATTTGACTTTGGGGAATCCCCTAAAGCTTGATGAACCAAAACCACCTGCATTGACACTCCCCACTATAAAGGTTCCTGTTAACCCAAACAATCAGTAGGCAGGCCACTCCATAGATCCTAAAATAACTCAGGCCACCACAGAAGGGGAAACAAAGAAACTTCCTATAGAACACAGACCACTTAAAGATGACCAATCCCACGACCTGACAAGGAAATTTGAGTATTATCAGTTTGATTCAGCCAATGAATTAACTTCCACAAAGGATGCCACCAAGGACTGGAAAACCCTGGTAGACAGCTACACCCAGGCCAAAGAAATTTGTAAAAGTTTACCCATGGAAGATGAGCATACTTATACCCTGGACCGCCAGGAAGTTGCCCATTGCCATTCTTGCAATAAAGTGACATGAACCTTTGGCTCAACCAGGTTATTCCATATTTGATTTTAGTTCTATTTCATTTGCAGTCTACCTCATGCTGTTCCGCACCTCACCCTAACCAACTCCAAGTAACCGCGGACCAGCTGCCTGAACTCTATTGTCCACCAGGAGCTCCCTTTGGCCCGGTACATTTCACTGAATACCCACCCAACCCAGTGTATTTGGAGTTCACCCTAGGGGAAATACTAATCTACAACCTGGAGGCTAGAACTAGAGAGACAAACACCGTTTACAGAGAGTGCATCAAAGTCACCACCCCTCCTCTGCTATTCCACAACAAGTACAACTACCTGTCCGTGTATTTGGTTCCAATGACTCCACCTCTCACCCCGCGGCCCAACTGCCTGCAAGAATCTGTTGCGGCCAATAAATCCACATCCACCCAGATATTTGGAGTAATGTATATCACTCTTACTGGCTTGATAGATTTGATGGTACCAGCAAGCAGACCTTGGGCCCTCCTGGGCAAACTGTTATCTTATATTGTAAAGTTAGCACCAATCTTGTGATGGGCCCTTCCTGCTGGGCCTGCAGGCTGTCTGCCCGCGAGTTCCCAGGAACCCCTCACAGGTTGGATCCCTGACACCTTTGATCCCGTCCACTATACAGAAAATCATTTGAAGCCCAAATACAAGGAATTTATCCTTGAGAATATACTTAAAGCAGATCCCCTGGCCCAACTGAATTTGCGAGTAAGATTTAATAGACAAGGCCCTTGGCATTACACTGAGACTATTCTTTTCAAAGACAAGTACAACCTCCTATCTGCCTATCAATTGGACATAGAGCCACCAATCACTCCTAAACCCATGCCCATGTCGCCACCCAAAATTCCCATGGACCACTCCAACAAGCTATTTGGGATCATGTATATCATCCTCTATGGGGTGATTGACACCATAATCCTGGCTGCCGGCCCATGGTCCTAGGTAAGGAAGTCTTTCTTGTACCCTTTTAAGTTAGCTCCTATCTTGTGGTGGGCTCTGCCTGCAAAAACCCAGCCTGTGTGATCCCAGAAAATGACAGGCTGGCTGCCCAAGCTTGGATCCCTGACAAGAGGGTTGAAAAGAACCTTCAATAATAGAACAACTTAAATAAAACACCAAAAAATAAAACTATAACATAAATCAAAATAATCAAGAGGATACAAAACAATTAAAGCAAAAATATTTATGATTAAAAAGACCCTATATATCAGGACTTGTTTTTACTGCTTATTTGGGCCTTTTTTCTCATCTTTAGGTTAAATTTATCAGATTTTTTAACTTTATATTATTTCTTAATACTTGGTTCATTCTCTGCCATTATTTCTATTACTGGATATTTTCTTTACTTCATATTCTCTCACCTTGATCTCAGGATCATTTACTTCTTTTTCTGCACTTGAAAACTACATTTGGCTTCATTTAATAGCTAGTTGTGCAACCAAGATCAACACCTTACCTGATAACATATATCAAAACACACAGGGGGTGCTCACAGAGCTTTCTCATGATGTATCTAATGATATAGAACATTCTGCTGCTAATGTCAAGATAGGGCAATAATCCAAAATTAGAAACAAGGCCAATTTCAGACAACAATCCCTCAATAATTTATTTTTCATCCACACCATACTTGGATCCTATCACTGTGTCACTTTCATGTGAATAAGTGGCCTTTTCTTTGCAGTATATTAACTTTCACTTCCTAATAAAGCTAAAATCTTATCTTTATTTTCTGTGCTGTATTCTTGGCCTGTTGTCTTTTCCTAATTCTAAGCACTGAATTATAATTAGTTTAGTTGAAACAGTGATAGCATTTGTAGGGTTGATTTACAACATACACATCAGATTAAAGTGATATGCTGCATTATTAAAAGAGATACAATGAGGATATAACAAAAAACTATAAGTTTTTTGAGTAGCAGGAGACCAAATTGGGAGGGTGGTTTTAGAATCTTGGCATTGATGGTTGTGTAACAGAAAATGGTAACAAAAATTTTCAATAAGCAAATAATTTGCAGGGGTAAATTCAAAGAAGAATTCACGGGCACTGGTATATAAAGGGTGGGTGTTGTATTTGTAGCAGTATAGGGTGTTATTTTCTACAATTAGTTAGTCAGGATCCTAACTCTTAATACTATACCTGTAGTTGTTATAGTGACAGCCTTGGGTAGGACAGAAGAATATAAGGATATAATGACAAAACTTGTATTTATTAAGATAGTGATGCAGTTATATAGTGGAAGGTGGGGGAATTTCCACCAGGGGAAAGGAGGCACATACAGAAGGACTTTCTAAAAGGAGGAGAGTGGAGTTACAGAGTAGAAAGTGCTGCACAATGAAACAACCAGTTTCACATGCCTTTCCTTATGAAGGCAAGTGGCGCTTATTGTGTCATTTGATTATTGACCTCAGAAATAAAGCCCATGCCTAATGTGCGTTCCAGAAGCACTTTGAACACCCGTTTTTAAGGCGTTTTTAATGTATTTAACCCTGCTAAAATTATGTCACAATAAAGAAATTGCACAATCACACAATTGTTTTATTGCTTTAATCCTAAATGGACAGCCCTTTGTCTAATCCATTAAGGATTTACAACAGTGGGCCAGGGGGCCACCAAGGAATCAATGGCAACCTTGCACCAAACTGCAGGCTCAACCTGCCAAGGACAGGGGCAAACAGCCTCAGATGAGCTAGCATTTTTTAGAAAAATTTCTTTATTTAATGATAAATAAGCTATCTAGAAAAAAATTTCTAGAGGGGAATGGGAAAAGTTTTAAGGAAGTTTAGAATGGGGGCTTCTATGGCATCTGATTGGCT